>JADLZL010003503.1:0-122591 GCA_015844335.1 Chrysopogon serrulatus | reverse complement strand
AGCCATTTTGGAGAAACGATCAACAACCACAAAAATACCGTCCCTCCCCTTCTTAGTTCGAGGTAATCCCAAAACAAAGTCCATAGAAATATCAAGCCAAGGGGAAGTAGGAACAGACAAAAGGCATGTACGCACCATGGTTGTTCAACCGTGACTTAGCTTTCGGCAAGTAACGCAATAAGTGCAACAAGGCGCCAACATCAACAAGCATCCGGGGCCAAAAGAAGTGGGCAGCCAGCACCTCATGTGTCTTGTAGACGCCAAAGTGCCCCATGAGACCGCCTCCATGCGCTTCCTGTAACAACAAAAAAAGACGAACCGAGCTAGCCGGAACACACGACTTGTTAGCGCCAAACAGAAACCCATCCTCGTATGTGAAATTTGCCCCATGGTTTGCCATGAATACAATGGGCGAAAGCATCTTTAAAATCAGCATCGTCAACATATTGATCCTTCACGGTTTGCAAGCCAAAGATTTTAAAATCTAACCGTGATAGCATGGTATAGCGGCGAGACAAAGCATCAGCAATAACATTTTCCTTCCCGCTCTTGTGTTTAATAATGTAAGGGAAAGACTCAATAAATTCTACCCATTTAGCATGACGACGATTCAGGGTTTGTTTGGGTACGAATATGTTTTAAAGCCTCATGATCGAATGAATTATAAACTCGCTATGCCAAAGGTAGTGCCGCCAAGTATGCAAAGTGCGCACTAAAGCATAAAGCTCCTTATCATAAGTAGAATAATTCAAGCTAGCACCACTTAATTTCTCGCTAAAATAAGCAACCGGCTTTCCTTCTTGTAACAAAATAGCACCTAGCCCAATACCGCTAGCATCGCATTCAAGTTCAAACACTTTAGTAAAATCAGGCAACCGCAAGAGAGGAGCATTGGTTAACTTATCTTTCAAGGTGCTGAACGCAACCTCTTGCGAATCACTCCAAGCAAAGGGAACATCCTTCTTTGTAAGCTCATGTAGAGGCGCTGCAATGGAGCTAAAATCACGAACAAATCTGCGGTAGAAACCCGCAAGGCCAAGAAAGTCTGCGAATTTGTGTAACCGTCGTCGGTGTAGGCCACGCCCGAATGGCATCGATCTTGCCGCTATCCACCTCAATGCCCCGTGGAGTAACAACATAGCCAAGAAACGAAACACGTTGTGTGCAAAACATGCATTTTTCAATGTTAGCAAATAAGTGGGCGACACGCAACGCAAAGAAAAACAAAGACGCAGATGTTGTACATGCTCTTCCATAGACTTGTCAGTAAATGAGGATATCATCAAAATAGACAACTACAAACAATCCTATGAAGGGCCTCGAAACTTCATTCATCAAACGCATAAATGTGCTTGGGAGCATTTGTCAAACCAAACGGCATAACCAACCATTCATATAACCCAAATTTCGTTTTTAAAAGCCGTTTTCCATTCATCACCTAATTTCATGCGAATCTGATGGTAGCCACTACGCAAATCTATCTTAGTAAAAAGAATGGCACCACTCAGCTCATCTAGCATATCATCAAGGCGTGGTATAGGATATCGGTAGCGAATGGTAATGTTATTAATAGCACGACAGGTCTACACACATACGCCATGAGCCATCTTTCTTTGGAACAAGTAACACGGGAACGGAGCAAGGGCTAAGAGACTCACGAATATAGCCCTTGTCAAGCAACGCCTGTACTGGCGGCTGTATTTCCTTCTCGTCTCATCCGGATTTGTACGGCACGGTGCGCGGGTTCGAAAGTCAGGCACCGGGATGAGGTCGATCTGGTGCTCAATGCCACGAAGTGGTGGGAGTCCCGGTGGCAAATCTTTTGGAAAGACATCAGCGTACTCCTACAAAATGTTAGCAACCTGCAGGGGGAATATCCAAAGATGGTGCAGCATCAAGTGAAACGAGCACACTACAGCCAGATAAGGGCATAGCATGGCAAAGGAGCATCGCGTAACTCATCGAAATCAGCACGTGTAGCAAGCAAAACAGAGCATTCAACTTGATTTCAGAATTAACAGAGGTCGATGGTTCAAGTTGTTTAGCAATTTTAGCAGCTCTAGCAAGATCATCTTTAAGAATTTGTTCAGTGTCATTGGATGTATAATTATTTTCTGACCCTTAAACATGAAAGAATATTGATTTGAACGACCATGATGCAAACTATCAAGATCATATTGCCAAGGTCGCCCAAGTAATGTAGAGCATGCGTCCATGGGAATAACATCACAATCGACAAAAAATCGAATAAGCACCCATGGAGAAAGGAACACGGACCGGCGAGTAATTCTAATTTTCCCACCATCATTAAGCCATTGAATGTGATATGGATGTGGATGCTTACGAGTGAGTAAAGACAACTGCTCAACCATCGCAGTATTTCGCCAAATTGTTACCAGCTTGCCGCCGTCGATGATGATGCGAATGGACCGCCTCCCCGCACAACGCCCTTGGTATGGAAAAGAGTGTGTCGCCGATTCTTCTCGGGCGGAGCGGCTGTGTACTAAGAACACGCCGCACAACAAGACTTTCATACCTATCGGCGTCCGCCTCGGGGTTGACATGTACGTCCGCCTTTGCTGTATGGTCGGTGGCAAGCATAGCGTATTGAATATCTTCAGAATCACTAGCGGAAGAATACTCACCATTGTCACGAATGAGCAAGACACGCTTGTTCGGACAGTCCCGAGACACGGGCCAAATCCTTTGCAAACGAAAGCACCGAATATCCCGTGCGGCCTGTGGAAGGTGCTGCGCCTGGGACGGGGAGCACCTGCAGAAGTGGTTGCCCGCTCACGCGGTGTAGTGGCGGGCGTGGACGGTGCGGGGTGCGGGTGCTGAACCGCATGTCGAAGCTTCGTCCCCGCAAAAGAGTTAGAATATGGCTTCGAGCGGCGTCCCCTGATTTCATGTTCAGCTTTGCAAGCAAATTCAAATAATGTGGTGATATCATAATACTCCTTATAATCAAGTATATCCTAAATTTTACGGTTTAAACCACCACGAAATCGTGCCATAGCAGCGTCATTGTCGTCAACTAACCCACAACGAATCATGCCTTTTTGCAATTCCTCGCTAATAGTCCTCTACAGATTGTGAACCTTGCTGAAAACATTGCATTTTATTAAGCAAATCGCGGGCATAATAGGAAGGTACAAATCTGTGGGCGCATAGCAGCTTTCAATTGATCCCATGTGGTTGGAGCTGTAGTGGGATGTTTTTGTTTATATTCACGCCACCAAATTAAAGCAAAATCAGTAAATTCACTAATAGCAGCCTTTAACTAGGAATATCATGGCATGCAAATTTCTGCTCGACTTCTAATTCCCAATCAAGATATGCAAAGAGATCATATTTGCCATTAAAAGATGGAATTTTAAATTTTATCTTAGCAAAAGAATCATTACCCCGGTGGCGTGGCACACGGGCGAGCACGGCCTTGACGGTGTCCACCGTCTGCCCGCCCGTGTCACCTCCGTAATCCTTCCGAGATCGGTGACCATCGTGCTCAAAGCATCGAGGCGTGACATGATGGTGTCGAGCGTGGTCTTAGTGGTCGCCTCAAGCGTGAGGTCAAGCTGATCGAACCGCCGGTCGCCGTAGTGACCGTGGAATCCATCCGCTCATGCATCGCCTTTATGTCTCCGACAAGTCCATCAATGCAGGTCCGCATGTCCCGCAAATGCTCATCCTTTTGTCGTTGTCGCCGCCATGGCTAGCGCAAACACAAAACCAATGCCAAAATAAGGGTGTACGGCTCACAATGCGCCACACTAGTGCTGTTGTCAATGTCTTATCCGTTCTTACCGAAAGCACACAGGGGGCGACCTGCAACCGACCGGAGGAACTCTCGAAAGATTGGAGCAGCGATTGCTTGGGAATCAAAGTCACCCCGTCGTAGAACTATGTGGAGTTCGGGTAGGTTGCACTCAAGTCAAGGATTAGCACAATCAAACAATAATGCAAAGTTGAATTATAGTGCTAAACACGAAAACAACGCTTGCTGAAACAAGTGGGAAACAAAGGAGGTGGCAAAGAGGGAGAGGGTGCAAATAAAAATGCAAATTCTTGATTTTTTGGATCTGTTTTTTTTCAAGAGTCCTCAAAAACGATAATATGAACACGAGGATCTCAAATAGCAAAAGACGGTACACACTTTTTTCGAAAGTACAGGGGTATTTCGGTAAGAAGAAGATGAACAAGGTAGGGCAATGTATGCGTGGGGGGGTGGAGGATCGTGACCGAGGGGGTTCACGGCGCGCGCAAGGAAACTTTCCACCGAACCAAACCGGAGCACCTTCCTTCTTCCTGTTCCTTTTTTTTTGTTTCCTTTTTTTGTACTTTTTTTTTGATTTCTTTCTATCTTTGTTTTGGACAGGGAGGGGCCGCTTGGAGGGGTGGTATGCGGGCGGCGCAGTTGATCCGTCACGACCAAAGGCGGGTATGCGCACGAGGGGGTCGGTGTGCGAACAATGAACGGTGGCGGCGAAACTAGGGTTAGGAGAACAAAGAGAAAAACAAGGGATTAAACACAAGTGACCAAAGAACAATTGAACGAGTAAGCACACAAATTCAACACGATTATTGAAAGAATGTGCGAGGCTAAACGGTTCTTTGGGACAAGGAATTTAATGTGAAAAAATTTTGTTTTGGTTTTCGTGGACTGTGGGAAGGGAAAAACACTCGATAAAACTCACCGATCAACCTGGGGAGCTCGATACCACTTGATAGAGGGGGAATGCCCGATCTTTCGGTGAGTGGAGATAATTTCGATTTGGTGAAAGTAGACCCTCACGATCCGACTACGACGAAGCGAACCCGAAGCGCCAATGCAATCGCCGAACCAACTCCCAATGGTTACTAACCTCGCCGGTGCGAGATCACCTGATCACGAAGATCAATTCCTCGCACGCAATCGAAAAACGAACAAGAAAAAGGCGCTAGCAATCTTATTATCACTCGAAGGTGGAGTTCTGAATTACACGAGACAAATAAGCAGTTGGCGCGTGTTCGAGAGTAGCTAAAGCTAGATGTAAAACAAAACTCAAGTTGTAAACAAAAAAAGGGACTCCGACTAAATAAAGGGGCGGGCGGCAGGAGGGTGGCGCGCGCCCAAAAGAAAGGGCTGCGGCTCCAACCCTAGGCGCCCCACCTTGGGCTGCCCCTCGTTAGCCCATCTTCTTATTCTCGCCGGGCCTTCGCTCCTTAACAAAGATGATGAAGTTTAATTCTCTTGCACGGGCCCGAGTGATTGGCCCAACTGATGATCAACCAGAAGGCGCCTGTGGTGGAGGAGCAACCGGAGGCGCCTGTGGTGCCGCTGGGTGATGTACTCGTGATGTCCTCATCGGGGAGGGATCCCAGAGACAATGGAGGAGCCTCCTTGTCACTGTGATGTGTAGCGCTGTCGTCGCCGCCGCCACAGTGCTCTAGGCCGTGGCTGAACCCTAGCGATTGTAACACCCCGGCCAAGGGTTTAATAGGATTAATATGATACTCATACCAATAAGTTGCAACTTCTTTTTTGGAAGCTCATCTTAAAAAAAAACTCTAAAGTTAAGCGTGTTTGGCTTGGAGCGATGGGTGGCCGACCGGGAACTTCTTTCCGGGTGCGCATGAGTGAGGACAAAATGCGTAGAAAAGACTGGTGTTGGTCTGTGAAGGCAGTATTGGTCCTATAAAAGCTATCAGATGTAAGCGGGCCCGGCCTCGAGGAGGCAGGACGTTACAACGATGGAAGGACTATGGGAGAGGATGGAGGAGGCATGATCCATGAAGGCCCTTACCTCCGATCCAAGGGCCCATCCTTTCCATGGCAGTATGGGCTTTGTTAAAGAATCCAGTCCTTGTGAAACATAATCCAATCCATTCATGACATAATTCGATCTGATCCGACCTTTATTTTGAAGAACTCATACCACAAGTTAGAATTCAAGTTCGGCCCTAGGATATAGCCAGCCCATTCCTAGGCTTGAATCCCTATACTCAATCGCCCAATGCGACCCAGACCTGTCCCACTGAAGCTGGAGTTGTTGGCGGTGGTGAACGTGATTGGGGGCTGCTTCCTTTGTCAAATGGTTGGCTGGAGGTTTGAGATTCATAGAAGTTTTTGGCTGGAGGTGTGAGATTCATAGAAGTTTTTCGTTGGCAAACCTAATTTCAAGCTAGTGATGAACGGCGACATAGTGGTTCCATTGTCGGTGCCTTCGAGAAAGGGCGCGCTAGCACCAAGCATTATGGGTCAGTGCATGACAATATATTCTTTAGTTATTATGTCGTAAACATGGATATGTATTCGGTAACTTAAACCTTTTGCTACTATCTTCTTGTTTACATCATCAGGCGCACCACTATAATAAAGTTGACATGGTAGGACTAGTCCCTCCATTCCAAAATAACTGTCATTTTCACTTTCCGAAAAACGACTTTGACAAAATATACTTTCAAAAGTATTAGTATTTATGATATAAAATTTGTATCATAGGAAAGATCTTTGATTCTAGTTTTCTAACAATTATATTAGGAGATATAAATATTATTATCTTTTTCTATAAATTGAGTCAAACTTATGGCACGAACATCTAAAATGATGGTTTTTTAGGATAGAGGGAGTAGTTACGATCGTAGCTAGACTAGTGATCTACATTATCAATTGCTCCTTGCCTGCTATTACTGTTGTTCAAGGGAGACAATTCAGCATATCGAAGGTCTGCTATTATTGTCGTTCAAGAGAGCTAATCCAGCATATGGAAGGTGATACATTTATTCATCCTGCTAGTATTTTTCTGTTGGTCAGGACATTTGAAGCAAAAAGTAAACTATGCTAGTGGAGCCATGAGGGCCATGGCCCCCTACATCACAAGAAAATTATTTTATGAAATATATAATTTAATAATCTACATTAGAAAGGTGTAATTAAAACTTTTGTCATGTATTTTTTTTATGTGTTCTAGATAATAAAATCACACAAATTCACAATTAGAATATTATTATATTTCACATTTTAAATACTAAATGCATACTTAACTAGTAATACTAACTTGGTGGACAACAAAATTAAATAAATGCATAATTTTATATTTTACATTCTACTCCACTATAAGTATCGTCGAAATACTAAGTTGGTAGGTTTAGAGATTCATGAGTCATCACATACACCTCGTTGTATATAGACATGGTCATGTACCACGAGATTAATAACAGTATTAAATCATCAAATTTAATACATCTAGGAAAATAGGAACAGTTGCATCACTAACCCGGGTAGTCATATTCCAACAGAAAAAACATAAACAGATCAGCTACATTTAGTTCATTTTTTTGAACTGGGAATCTTCCCATTTCGATTTCAAGAAAAAACAGAAATACAAATTGTTCGGATAGAGTTTAGAGAAAGACAGCCAAAGACATTTTGAGCGCTTACCTGCACCTAACCTCACGCTCAGAGGAGGGAGTTAACGCACAGCACCTTACTGGAACAAAATACGGGAAACAATCCACCAGACACCCTTTTTCACCTAGCACCAACCATGTGGTGAGCAAAACAGAGGAAAAGAAAAGTACTTTCTAGAAAATACAGCATAATCAGATCTTCTCATCAGGCTTCAGGACTCCAGTCAGGTCTTCGGCTTCAAATTTAGTCTCCTCACTTCGGGATCATCAAACTTGAGGATCATCAAACTTGAGACGTTTTTTTCTTACGTCGTTGTACCAGCTGGGGGCGATTCCCCCCTGTAGATCCGCCACTGATTCCTTGGGTAGCAACATGTCGGCAGCTACTCTCAACAACTACATTTAGTTCATATATATAGAATCTCTTTTGAGCGGGCCTTGTTGAATAATTTCTAGCTTTGTTGTCAATAGACACGGTCATCTACCACATGAAGAATAGCATGCATGGTTAAATTATCAAATATGGGGAAAATTTAGAAAAATAAGAGCCTAGCCCCAGTGCAAAAGTCTAAGCAAATAAGCTACTCAATTCTTGTATGTTGAAATTCTTCAACCGGCCCTCTATATATACTTAATTCCTAGCTCTGGTACTAGACTTTGTAGTCAATATATATTTACTATTCAGACAAGAAATGGTAGGAAAAAAAACATGCTTACCACCAGGTTCATTTCTAAACTTTCAGCTAGTATATCAGAAGGGAAATTAACACGAAAATGGTTTTGAGGAGCTGCTAGATGGTGAAGCCATGTTGAAGCATGTTTTTTTTCCTACCGTTTTTGTCTGAATAATAAATATATACTCCCTCCGTACTCAAAATTATTGATGTTTTGGACATGACTGTGCTTACTAAGAAGTCATTAATTAGGATGTAGTTTTCCTTGTCTACCCCTATTAAATATGTATGTGGGTGCATTGTTTACAAGAAAGAAACACAGTTCAAGTGGCTAGCGCAGCAGGTCACGGGTTCGATCCCTGGTGGCCACGTTTTTTGCCTAGGGGGGCAGAACAGATGCTGCCATCGCAGGGGCCATGGAGTCCAAAGTCTGTACAATGTCAGGCTTTTTTGAAAACGAGCCAAGAGCCCAAAACATCAACTAATGTTGGTATGGAGGAAGTATTGACTGCAAAGGGTTCATGCAAGGGTTTTAAAGGAGCTGCTAGATGGTAAAGCCATGTTGAAGCATGTTTTTTTTCAAACCGTTTCATGTCTGAATAATAAATATATATTGACTGCAAAGTATTCAATTGCAAGCATATTATGATCGACAACTGATGGATTACCATCCACCAAAACAATACCAATATCCTTTGCAGTCAATTTGCCTTTTTGCCTGCAAGAGTTCCACTCGAATTAAGTCCGGAGGCATATTTGAAACTTCTAATGGCAAGTTAGTATATAGTAATGGTTTGAAGCGGTGGAAATTTTGTGGTTTTGTGTATTTTTATTTATCTGATGACTACGGGTTTCATCACGTGAACATAGCATCGTTAAATTTATTATGATTTATGAACAATAGTTTCATAATAGAGTAATGTAATATTTTTGTTACAATTTTTCACAAAAAGGAGGTAGTCAAATGGGTAGTATACTGGATACCATGTCCATGTCCATGTCCAAAATATCTTACATCTGCAAACAGAGAAAGTGTCTTTTGGCAAAAAGAAAAAAGGAACAGAGAAAGTGTCAAACGAAGTGTCAAATTTTTATTACATTCTTTCTATAAATATCTCACATGTATACCCATCGATCCCTTCATAATGCATGATCCGGACATGCTGTATGTATATATGGTCTATATAAATTACTCCTGAACATGATCACAACCAGAGGAAAAGAAAAGAATGCATAAAACAATCACAAGCACGGTGAAATTAATTAAATCAACAGAGGAGTTAAAAATCACGGCCTGCAGAGAGCTGCTTCCAGCCCTTGACAAGCCAACGCACTGCTCCACACGTCCTCGTCGCCGGCGAAGCCGTCCTGAAGGTTCATGTCCTCCTCCGGTAGCGGATCGAACGGCTCGTACTTGGCCCCAACAAGATGCCACGTCGACGGCAGGACCAGATCCCCGCCGTCCGGTGGCAAGCCCAGCGAGTCGTAGCAGCGCTGGTCCACGCTGAACGCCCCAAGCGCCGCCTCCGCACACGCGTCGTCGGGGCAGGGGCACTGCGTCGGCGGGGCGGCGCTTGGCTCCGCGCTCGCCGTCGCGGAGGACACAGCGGCTCGCCAAACCCGCCGTCTTGCGTCGTGAACGGCTGATGGTCCCGCGGTGGGACGACGACGGGGCTCACGTCACTCGTCGACGCACTCAAGGCGTCGAGCGATTCCGGCACGACGGCAGCGGCGCACCTCTCGGCCGCCGGCGCCGGCTGATGGTTCAAGAACTTGGCGTACAGCAACGCGAGGTCGATCGTGGATCCCTCGGGCGCCACAGCCGGATTTTCGGCCGCGTCGTCGTCCGTCGGCTGGCACAGGCCGCCGACTGGGCTGCTGCAGATCATGCTGCCGTCCAGAAGAAGGTCCGGCCGCAGCGTGGCGGAGGACGATGAAGACGACGACGACCGGTGCGCGAACGCCGCCGCGCCACCACCGCTGGCCGCCACGGCAGCATCGTCGACGGCGGCCATGGCTCGTACCGGCTTGCCCCGGCGGTTCTTGCGGCACCCGCCGCCGACGGGCACGTTGCGGAGGGATCCGCCCTTGGTCCAGTAGCGGCGGCAGCCCTTGCAGAAATAGCGGGGCTGGGAGAGGGAGTAGTTGTTGTAGTAGCAGAACTTGGTGTTGGGCGAGTCGCAGCGCGGGCAGCTGGGCGCCACCTCGACGTTGGGGCGGTACCGCCGGTGGTCGAGCAGCACCGCCGCCCGCCGCCCCGCCGCCGCGTAGGGCAGCAGGTTGTCGCAGTGAGAGGACAACATCCGCGTGACGACGACGGTGTTCCGGTGGTGGTGCGAGAGGATGGTGGAAGAGCTCTGAGGCTGCAGCAGGTGCGACGACGACGACGAGGAGAGCTTCATTTGTCAGTGGAGATGGAGTGGATGGGCCGTTATTTATGTGTGTGTGACCTCTGGGGAGGAGAGGCCAACAGGCAACATGCGATCGAGTCTATCACGGATGCGTCCAAGCTGTGTGGCTTGCAGATCGACATGAGTGACCCGGCCTGCAGCGTGTACGTCGTCGTGAAATGGAAAACTGGCAAATCAAAAGGTACGAGCCCCAACAACCAGTGTTTGTGCAGTCGCTTTTAAGCTGCTACACCGGTACAGACTTCAGCGATGTATGGTGATATATATCGCGTAATGGCGCCATGACGATGATATAACAGTAACAGCCATGCATGCACGCACGCACAGTGCGATCCATTGATGGGAACGCAGGAAAAACGACTTTCAGGTTAAAAGAGAGCCTGAGCTGGAGTGTTTTAATTAGCAAGTAAGCGCTAATTAAGATCGGCATCAGGTCACGATCGCTAGTTAGGGCCGGGTTTAATGTATCGCGACTTTGGAGCTCGATCGGAAGCAAAACACTGCTGCAACTGCAACTCGGCCTAGGTAGCTAGTTATATATAGTACTATGGGTAAATAATACTGCTCTAACATGGTAATTGTACGTACGTATGCGGATGAGAATACAGTGTACAAGGTACTACTAGCGCTAGCTGATCGAGTGTGCATATATGATTGGCGATTTGGCGCTAGCTGCTCATCATGACTCATGTGATGGTACTCCAAAAACGAAGCAAGCAAGCAACGCCATGGGCACATGGTGCACGCTGGGCGCTGTCGTCGCTCGCCGGCATGAACTCGGCAGGAGGCCGCCGCCGCCGTCGTCGAGTGGTCCAGTTTCCTCACGTGGCGGCAGCATTGCATGGACGGCCGGGGACTCTGCCAGCCGAGGTAGACGACGACTATTCCTCACGTACGGGGACTCGGGAGCTAGCTCGGGATCGGAATGAGGTTGACGACGACTATTCCTCGGGATCGCCGGCCGAGGTTAGCTAGTTCTCCTATATCGATTGGGGTCGTCGTACGTACTACGGCGTCGTCGGCGTCGCGCGCGCGCGTTCATTCCGGCGGCCGGTTTGCCGATTAGCGCCCTAACATGTGGTGTGATGGGTGTGGCTATGATGCACCCCACACGGTTGCGCATCGGGACGCAACGCTTTTATAACAATCCAGCAGTGTGCCTCTCACTCATTGCATCGGCCATGCGCACCTACAGATGTGTGCCCGATCTGGGCAACCTTAGCTAGTGATGGATCGATCGACGACGTCAGCATTGTACATTGATACCAACAGTTCAAGCGCCCTCCAGCTCAACTCGCGGGACGACGTCAGTGATGTTTGCTAGCTTCTCGTTCGGAGCTAGCATATATATACCTAGTTATACTGCCACAAGGTGCCAATAATTCCTCGATCGGTAACAAAGGCTAGGTCCTAGCTAACGATCGAGCGACCACGCGCTGGCAAGCAAGCGAATAGGGCGCCATGCATGCAGCACACTGAGAGCGAATATACGGGCACTGATCACTGATGAGATCATCACGCATGCGTAATCTAATGTCAAGCATGCGAGATCGTATACATATATATCATATATGTCGACCACGGATCACACAAAGCAGGTACACACACATATATGCCAAGACAAAGATCATATGTATACTCGCGTGTTCATCATCATCATGTACTAGGTACCGATCGAACACATCAAGGTACAGGAGTATATATATACATGACAACATCATTCCATGGATCTGGATCAATCATGCCCGCGATGCCGGCCGGCGGGCGGGCGGTCGATAATGCGCGTCCGGACCCAACACCGTACCGGCTACCCATCACCAATGCAAGAGCGGCTGGACCTGAAGAAGCGAGGACGGAGGATATGCCAATATCTGTCAGCCCTGCCGCACAGTGTATGCAGCGCAGCGAGCACGGCGCCGCACGGCCCATAATCCGTCAAACAACCAAAGTACCAAACCAGGCAGGCACAGAAGAAAAGGCCAAGTACGTACACGACGGTACGCGCGCACCGGCTACGACGAATACCCCGCGCTAGCTGCGCCCGCCACGCGACACTGCACCGGCCCCTCGCACACACTACAGGGCCGATCCATACGCCGGCGGGCCGGCCGTAGCAGCTAGCGCCGCGGTAGCGCGCGGCCAATCAATAGCGGTGCCCCGATCGATCCGATCCGTCACGGCGCGCGGTTGGCGCGTCCGTCCTGCTCCTGCCTCCTACCGGCCACCGCGCGCCGGCCCGCGCAACGGACAGCACGGCACCGCATGCAGAGCGAGCCCCGGCCGCGCCGCGCGGCGTGGTCCATGACTCCATGCCATTGACGCAATAATGACGCGCGCGCACGTACGTGTATACGTACTGCTGGTGCCGCGCGCGCGAGACCATATATGCGTGGCTCGCGATCCGCCGAGCTAGAGGGCGAGAGGCCTTCGACTTGAATCATGCATGACCGCGCGCTCCGCGTCGTGGCCGCACGGCCGGACCCCGCGCGCGCGCGCCTGGAGACCGACTGGCGTTCTGCTGACGCTGTCCCCCGCGCGCGGCTGGCCGGCCGGCCGCGGGTGACGAGAGCTGCTGCGTTCCGTCTCCATCGACCACCGGTGGACGACAGCGACGGCGTGCATGCTATGCGATGGCGATGCGATGCTACGGAGGCTAGCTCCGCGGACCGCGGCTGGTGGCAGAGAGAGATCGGGCGGGCGGGCGGGCGCGGGGCGCGCGCTATTAACTTCGGGAGGGCGACCGGTGGCAACGGAATCACATGGGCAGCCGGCAGGTAGCTACGTGACTGGCTCCGGCCGTCGTACAGCCGTGGACGACCGTTCAACCGCTGCGGCATGCATGCATGCGCAGTTGGGGTAAGCCAACCACGGCCGGCAGGGCCGTACGTGTTGACCCGGCTGGCGGTGCACGGGACGTCCATCCATATGTATCTCTCGCATTGGACGCCATGCATGGAGACCCGACCCGATCCATCCACCGGGACGAGCTAGTCGGCGTCTTCTGCTGTAGTACAGTGTACAGTGAGACGACACGGCGAGGCTGTTGCACGCACTGCACTGCACGGTTGGGGTTTGCTTGCGCCACTCACTGCTCAACCGTCGCGACGTGGTCCGGGCACCAAGGGGAAGGAGCCAGCCGTGCTGACGTGGGCCCCGATCCGGACGCCGATCCGTTAAGCCGAGCGAGACCACGTGCATGGTACTCGGCTATTGGGCTTGATGTTAAAGAGATGGGCCCTTGCTTGCCCCTGCCCCCCTCTCCTCCTCGCTCGGACTATTCAGGCAGGGCATGTGGGCCTGCATGCTGTTGTTCCATCCACATCCTTCACGCGACTGTTGTGGCCAGGGTTTGTTCCTGTTCCAGGCGAAGACTCAGGCTCCTGTGCAACGCAGGACTTTTTTTCCTGCCCAAAAGCTCCGTTGGAACTCAGGAAATTTTTTTGTCTGCCTGTATTTTTTTCCTGTAAAAAATAAACCGATTTCTATGAAATTCTTACAAGATTTCTCTATAATTTCTGTGTTTCAAAGGGGCCTTAGATATGAAATTTTATTCTTAGAGGCCATGAAATTTGAATCATTCGATTTCTACGAGTGGTTCGCAACCATCTCTACCCAAGGGTCTCTCCAAATCAAGCATTCTTGCAAGCTTGCTGGTATGCCACCCCTACAAATGATTTTTGATAGATTAAATTAAAATTTACTTGGAAGAATGGCAAAAAATGGATATAATACAGGATCAATTATTCTCCACTAGCTAAGCACCACGATCATGCATCGCATGTCATAAGTTTACCCCATGCATTCCCCTCCCTACCACTACGACATACACTCGTTGTGACTAATAATTAAGGATGTTATCCTTTTTGTATTAATTATGTGAATCTTGTATTGGTTTTTTTGGGACCTAACATATCATAAAGTTTGAATTGCAATTTTGGTATAGGATGTATCTCTATCGACATCATTTGGAAAGTTGATTTGAAGCTAACAATCTGATAACTTAAAAGGCATATTAGGAACACTAAATGATTTAAATAAAAATCAACTTATAACTTCGATAAAGTCATCTTCATTCAACTTTTAGCATAGTATCAAGTATCTCAAGTTTTACCAATTATATAGAAAAGTATATATAAATAGTTATAACATCAAATAAGTATTATTAGATTTGCCGTGAGATATATCTTTTGTATTGTAGTACTTATTTGTTGTAAAAATATTATTATATCTATATCTATACCTTTAGATGATGATAACGATAGTATTTTTTTTTTAGAATATATTTGTAGCATCTGAGTTTTAAAATGTCTATCCAGATAAGCTAAGAAGTGTTGTAAGAAGTTTCCTTGACGAGTGAATTGGCATGCAACAAAAAAAGACTCAGGAACATGAAATTGAAGTGACTGAACACGCAAACGCAAGTGAGCGCACACGTATTTGTGTTAACGAAACTGTCGAGACGAAAGACTGTTCATTCCATCGCTCGGACGGCGCAAGCTGTTTTCATGAGGATACTGTCCACGTCATCATAATTTGCTGAATGTGCGTTGGTACGTACTCGCTGGCGTCTATCTGCATTTCACGTCATATTTGAGGTTCCCGTGCGTGCGAGTGCGGCAGAGAACAAATAAGTCAAGCACTAAATTATTGGGGAGCTTGTCGGCTTAGGGTCTTGAGTTCACACATGAATGCCTCGACAACTTGCAAACATGTCCACGTACAATGCAAGTTGAATACGGGTGGGTGCCTGATTCTAGCTTCTCCCAACTGTGGAAAATGACAATGTCAAGCGGTAAAACAACAGTATATTTTGCCTATGACCATAAAGTGAGCGTCGATATTTCTGATCCCGTAGGAGACGAGACGAAGGGACAACATATGGTGAGACCCACATACTAGGTGCACACAGCTAGTAGCCACGCAAACAGCTTACCACAAACAGTATTAATTTAGACTTTATGTGGTCTGATAAGCAAGTTTAGCGACGACCTACATCTGTAGTTTTAAAAGTTAGGATCCTAGGTGGTACCATCTTTCAAGTTTATATACCATGTGTGACCCGTTTAGCAAGTTTGAGGATCAAGATATACAATGTTGTAAGTTTCAGATCTAGATGGCATTGTCGTGTAAATTTAGATACTAGACTAAACATCTTAGATCCACGTCATTGTAGTGTCAGCATGCCACTTTAACGCATGGTGAAGCGGGTCGAAACTTGTTTAGACCAGTCCTAAAGCCCAAGACAAATTTAGAGACCTAGACATTTGTGATATAAATGACACCGTCTCTCAAATTTGAAGACTATTAGTGCATTTTTCTCTGAACCATCCGCAAGGCGGCAAGTAAAGCCAAGTACTCCGACAGCTTACGGCACGAAGCCTCTTCGCTTAGCCTGCACGCTTCTGCTGATGTTGCCCGCTCGAGGGTAAATTAATGACTGGAACAACTGGGGCAGCAGCCGGCCAATCGTCAAAGCTCTGATAGGAAGAAGCTGGTGGCCCGGCAGGCAAGGACGGCGGTCCGACGGCAGAATTGATCGAGCTCTCCGGGACTGCATATGCGTTGGACACTGCTGGCAGGTGCAGGACGGACGCCATTACTTGGACAGCCAGCGAACGTGTGAGCCAAAAAAAAAAAAAAAAAAAAAAAAAAAAACCAGCAGCCAGGAACCGGTGGCGTGTGGTGCGTGAGACGGTTTCTAGCTCCATGTCATCCAGCAGTTCATACACGTTGGGGACACCGTAAGCAAAGAAGAATAGCTCCTATACTTGCCTAGTACTTCCTGCATTCTACAAAATTTTGTAGGATTCAAAAAAATATTCTAAAAATTAGGCTTGTGGATCTTACACAATAAAATTGACCCATATCAGCGTGGGATTGTGATCAGAATACCTCAACACGCATTCTTTTATTTGAAGGGCTTATTCTTTACATAACAAATAGGGGCAACTTTCGTTCGAGCACTACTAGTTGGGGTGTTTTAACATATAAGATGGTTAAGACATGGTGGAATCATTTGTTTGTGAGAGAAAAATTACTATTCGAACGGCCGATAAGCCTTTTGATAAGATAAACGAACAGGACTTCAAAAATTTAAAATTCAAGTTTTTCTAGATGGTTGAATCACGTACTCAATCCATTTGTTTTTGGTTGTACTCGGATAGAAATGATTCAACTACCTCAGATTGGAGCCAGGGACAGACATGGGTGCAAATCTAAGGGTAGCTAGTCCCTAATTGTGCAAGTCAAGGGTGCTAGTTAGAGCTGTAAAAGGCACGAATATTTCCCGACTGATCGTTCAAAGGGCTACAGATACTTAAATGAATAAATCAAATCTGAATATGGACATTCCATATCCACATCGCATCCATATCTGAATATCTAAAAAGTTGGAGATATGTCTATATGCATAGCAAAAGGCTACATAGGTAGCAAAGCCAAAAGGATTAACTCTCACCAAATTACTAGAAGAAGTTATTTTGGATACCGACACGGTCTCCAAATCATAACTTTGACTTCTTATTTTTATAAAAAATATTTTCTAAAAAGGGATATATGTATATTTTTATGAAAGTACTTTTCAACATATCTTTTTATATGATTTTTGCATTTCTAAACTCAATAACTTATAAGTTATTCATGATTTATATCCTCAATGTCCAACTCAAGTTTTGTCCAAAACGACTTAAATTACCAGTACAGAGGGAGTATAATTTAAAATTAAGAGGGTATCACAAACAATATATTATTAGGGTCTGTTTGGATCCTTTTATTTGGAGGAATTAAAATCTATTTAATAAACTAGTCTATTTAGCTTGAACTTGACATTTCACTACTCTTCAAAGTTCACATATAAGCCTATATATCTCAAATTCAATATGATGGGAGATGGAAATTGATTCTATAGATCACCATGCTATATGTTTACACTTTGCAACTTATAACGCACTCTTCAACTCTCTCCCTATGGTAGAAATGCAACATATAAATATCTCTTGCATTTAACCAACAATAATATGCAAATATAAATATAATGCACATATAACCATATTTACTGAATTAATATGTTCTAAATTATTATTATTAAAATAAATCCAATTTCAAAGATCCAAATAGAGCCTCAGCAGAATAGTTCAATGTAGAAGTCTTGTCCTATATACAAACTAAATACTCACTTCATTAAAAATTATAAAACGTTTTGGCTAGATGCATGGTTTTATTATACATTGAAAAGTCACAACGTTTTAAATTTGGAATGGGGGAGTGTACGTCTTTAGAAATTGAAAGCTTCCTTCCATGCATATGGTCGACGTTGACTCGTCAAATACAAGGGTCCCATTCAATTCCGTTTGGTTGAGGACATATTGCCATCACTCCATTAGTTCTCTGAGTGAGTGAGAGAGAGAGAAATAGAGAGAGTTTGTTAAGCTATATAGGACCCAAAATTGCTGAGAGAGATCGTTCTAAGCTATAATAAACTACTAAAAATGCTGTCAAAGATGTTGATGGCAGTACTACTTGTGTACACACCGTTACTGTCAGGGAAGGTAACATGTCAGAAGCAAGGAATAAGGAAGGTTGTTTCCTCTCCCTCTCACGGTATCAATGCAAGAGCCATTCGATCGACGTAGTACGCAGCCACGATCGAAAATGAATTCGCCGTGTCATCATCATCGCCGCGGGCAGCGACGTGACCTGCTCAATGCATCGTCCTATGCATGATACCCTTCCTTGAGAAGCAATCGATCGAGCATTCAAGCTTATAGGGCTTAGCTTAGGCAAACCGCACACTATAGCTAAGTAGTTACAGATAATCCGTCGATGGATCGGACACGGCGCTCTTAATCGCCCGATCGATCGATCATGCATGCAACCAACGAGCAATCAAAACGACCATTAACACGGCCTTGACAATCCCTTCCCCGTGATGGAGACCTCGGCACACACGTCAGTGTACGACGACGTTCTCCTTATTGACAGATCGTGACATCGATCGGGTTGCAGCACACCTCCGAGTCATAGACAGCCAAGACTGGAGAGTGTCGTATAGGGCAATGCTACAATGCCCCGGGGCAATGTTGAGCCGCATGCAGGCAACAATCGGCCGGTACGGTCAGTGGGGACTGGGAGGCGGCCGTCGCTCGTCGGGCACTCGGGCTAAGCACCGTGCCGGGGCCACGGGTTGGTGGTGATGCTTCTGCTCCTGGCCGGGCGAAACCGGGGTCCGGCGGTCCGGTCGTTGTCGTGCCGGGCGCATCGACGCATGGTCGTGAAGCCGGCCGCCCGACCGGCCAGGGGGGGGACGCTAGCGGCTCGCCCACATGGCGATGGCGTCGCTTCACAATCACACGCTGACAAGCAGCCTCCCGCTCCTGTTGTGAGGGTTTGCTAGCTCTTGCAGATGGTCCTGAGTCTTGCTGGTCTGGCCGACGAGCGACGCTTGGCAGTCTGGCAAGCTTTCTTCTTCGTCCGTCAACTCTGCCGAGCTCCAGTACGCAGGCTGTAGCGCCGTCGCTGCATACAGCCGCAAGTCTCACCTGTTAGGCGCCTGTAGGCTCGGCTGGCCTCACCTCGGCCCAGGTAGGAGGAAGCACGAATCATCAGGCAGACGCCTGGTGCTGGCCAGAATGGCCGTCGCCGAGATGCAATAATCGTGAAAAAAACACACCAGGCCGTCGTCCAGAGTCCAGACTCCTAAATCTTCAGCTGGAGCAACATTGTGTAAGCATACGCCGAGACGATCGAATGCAAAATTGTCTGAAACTAGTTCTCTGAAACTACTGATGTTCCACACCCAGGTGATGACTGGTTGTCTCTTTGGAGCAAATATAAAATCTAACCAAAACTTAACAGACGATACAGACGGCTCCCATGGGGGAGCACGCACCGGAGCAGCGAGATCGACTGGATTCACAGTCACTCCTGCACATCTCCGTAATACTGTCGGCCACGAGCAGGGCCTCCTGACCTGACATCCTGCTTGTTGTAGCGCCGGTGCTCGTAACTGTCCGGGGGCTCACGCCTCGCCGGATTGCGGCCGCCGTCGAGCGGCCTGTCGAAACCGCTGCGGCGGCGTGGGTAGGGATGGTACGCCCGGTCGGGGAAGTGATCATCAAGACCACCACGAGGAGGCGCCGTTGTTTGCTGATGGTGTGCACCGCCGGTGACGGGTTTTTCTTCCGGGATATGACGCCGGCCCGACGAACCGTCGTCCCTGCCGCCGCCGTGCGATCCAGAGGACGGCGGCGGCCTGAAGCTTGGCGCTTCTCTTTCTCGTTGACGGTACCCACCAATTTCCGGGGGTTCTTGCTGCCGGCCGTGCGGTCGAGACGACGGCCTGAAAGCAGGCGGCGCTTCCCTTTCCCTGCTGCACTGACGATGATGCCAGCCGTGGCCTGGCTCTTGCTCCGGACTCAGCCGGGCACCACCGGACGAATCACGCGGGTTGTAAGAAGCATAGCCCACCTTTGGCACTTCTGGGCCACGAGGCCCAGGATGGACCTGCGGCCTTTCTTGGCCCAGGAAGCCCTGCTGATTTTGCACTGGGCCCCCGTACTGGTGGTACCCGTGCTGCGGCCTCTGCGCCCGCCGCCGGCTGCGGCGGTTCCTCGCGGGCGCGCCCGGCCCCGGCTGCCCACCCGCCGCCGGCGCACGCCGTCCGCCGTCTTGTCCGTAGTAGCGACGGCGCGGCGGAGCGGGTCCCCCCGATCGCTCGTAGCGACGCGGGGATCCGAATTCCGAGCGGCGGCTCCCGCTTCGGGACGACGGCCCGCCGCCGTCCTCGTCGTCGTAGTCGTCGACGCGGCGTTGTTTGGAGATCGCGTCGTCGCAGGAGTAGGGCCGGCGCCGCGACCCGTGGGAAGACGTCGTGTCGCTCGCCGCCGCCCTGGAACCGCGCGGCGCCCAAGTCTCGGGCGACGAGTACGGCCGCGCCGCCCCCGCTTCACCACCGGGACGGCCAGAGGAGACCGTGAGCGCGTCGGATGTGTCCGGGAAGCGGTACGATGGAGGCAGCGGCGGCGGTGGGGGCAGGGGAACGGTGGCGGCGGGGGGCAGGGGCAGGTCCGCCTCGTCTTCGTCCTCGTCGTCGAGAGGAGACAGCGGGGCCTCCAGGTCTAACACCGGAGACGGCAGATGATGATGCGGCGACGGCGAGGGCACGGGCACGGCTGCCCGCGGCGGCGGCGCAGGGAGAGGGTCGTCTGCCGAGGCCTCCGTCGGCGCCGGCGCTAGCGATCGCGCAGGCAGCGGAACGTGCACCGTCGTCGGCGGCTCCGGCACCGGCGCAGGCCGCGGCAGCGGGTCAGCCAGCAGCGGATCCTGCTGCGGCGAGGGTTCCGGCACCGGGTCAGCCAGCAGCGGATCCTGCTGCGCCGAGGGGGTTCCGGCACCGGCGGTGCGGGTATGCCCTTCACGCCGTCGTCCTCCGGCGGCGGCGGCTCGTTGAGGTCGAAGTCGAAAGGCGGCCCGCGTGGCGGCATCTCGATTCACTGTTACCGCTCCGGCGGCGGCGGCGGCGGCGGCGGCGCAGGAGGAGGATCGATGAATTGTAGGCTTGGCTTGCAGCCCTAACGAACACGAGGAACACGAGAACCCGCCTCCTATTCTGGGATTGCACAGGGTTTAGGCTTGGACTTTATATTGACGCGCGGACTCCTGAATCGGAAGGAAACCTGACTAGATTTCCCGAGCCGCGCGAGATCGATCCCGACTTCCGAGCACAGGTTGCCGATTCGATCGAGCGCAGCTAGTGTGACTGTGACCAGATTGCGATCGGGAGCACAGGTTTTGAGCAGCATTCGATCCTGAAACGGCAGTTCACCGTGGCTTCAATCCGTCACCGATCCTCGTCGCCTAGCGCAGCGACACGCGACCATCTGATCACTCGTGCTCGTCATCGTCGGACGGCGACCATCTGCTACAGGCTAGCGCTTCATCGGCAAGTAGGTTTGAAGGCCGAGAACAGGAATGGGAACGAGAAGGAGAACAGAATACACTGACGGGAACAAAAAAAAATTTAAGCTAAGATAAGAGCATCTCCAATAGTTCTCAAAAATTAGTTGGTAAAATTAAATAGTTTTACAAGTGGCTTAAAAAAATTTGGAGCATATCTATTACCTTGCTCCAATAGTTTCCAAAAACTCATTCATAAAATATAAAAAAGACAATTTAGCATCAGAAATTCTGAATTATCCACCCCCCCCCCCCCAAAAAACCCACTTTTATACATCCTTTGTCTCTTGTACATTTATATCAGGAACCATGTCTTACTTTTTATTCTTCATACATCCTTTCAGGTCTAGATTGGCACGTTGATATGTACGAGTATATTTTTTGCGTGGGGCCAGCTTTTCCAAGTGCCAAAATATTTGGAGGTGGGATTGGAAGTTGTTGGAGATGAGTTTTTTAATCTTGCCAAAAAAAATCCTGGATTGATTGTATTGGAAACTCTTAGAGATGCTCTATAACAACGTAATATAGCTTTAGCACATATTTGGATCTATTAGCTGTTAATAGTTAGCTAGCTATAGGTCACAAGTAATATTAATAGCTATTAGCTAGTTTTGTCCAACTAGTAAAATAGTTGTTGGTTAGTTATTTATTAGCTAAAAACTAGCTAAACTATTAGTAGACCTATTTAGATCTAAAGTGCTAATTGTTAGCAGCTAACTATTAGCACCTTGGATCTATATAGGGCCTTAGAGCAAGTTCAAGAGACTCTTTTCATCCTTCTTAAATTGTAGGAATGGAGATTTTAGAGAAAAAAAAAAGCCTCCAATAGCCACTTTAAATGGATATGTAAATATAGACATCCTCTATTCTAGATTCTCGCTAGCTAAATATAGAGAACAGGAATACAGTACGCTCAAAATATAGAATAGCTTTAGAGGGTACATGGATGTAGAAAGCGATTTTTACTCAAATGACCCTCTGAATGATTAATTTAGAGAGTAAACTGTAGAAAGATTATTGGAAGATGCCCCCAACTGTTCCTAAAACCACCTCTCACTTTTTTTTTGCAAGACTAAAAAGCCTACTCTACAATGTAGGCGCAAAAATATAGACACACATCCATCACGCTATCTGGCGGTTGAAGGACACGAAGAAGAGTAAAGAGTAGGATAGGGGTTTCAATGCAAATATACAAAAGAGATAAATCTCTGTCTCTACCTGCTAATACAAATACAAATAATATTAAAGAGTGAAGTGTTTTCTTTCATATTGCTTTTTATTCCCAAAATACACTTCACTATTATAAAATTTCATCAGTTGCACCGTTTGTTGCTCGATAATCCAAAGAATCAACAATAGTTTCCAATCAAACACTATCTCTATCTCTACTATTACTTTTTTTCAAAAAAAAAAAAAAATCTATATCTATCTATATCTATATCTATATCTATACATATATTATTAAAAAAAAACCTAAGTGTTTCTTCCTACCATCTTTCTTACTTCCCAAGATAGGGTTTTCAATGCAAATGTATGAGAAATAAAATATAAAAATGATTAGGGTGATTTAAAAATAGTATAGGATTCCCGATGTAAAATTTCTTTCAATATTTTAGTAGCTAGATTTTAAAAATTGTTAGAGAAGTCCAACAAATATGCTCTCAACTTTTTTTAGCCACTTGTAAAACTCATTAATTTACCATTTTTTATGTGTATGTGTAGGGGGGGGCTACGAAGGATCTATGTATCTATTCAGCATCTTATATGAGCCTTTTAGTGCCCGCGGACTTTCTAAGGCCTTCTTGGGAGAAGTTTTTCAAAATTTTGAACTAACATTTGTCGAAAGAACGTAATATTTAAAGGCTGCTATAGTAGTAACGACTAAAGTTTATATCGAATTTGGTAAATACAAGATGAATACGTGCCTATCCTGCCTAAATCAAAATCTAAAAAAAAAATACAAACGAAAACACTCTGTACTGCTTCTAGTCCTATTTTCCTTTTTTTTTTACAAATATGAAAACGAACAAGATGAATATAAAATAGGGACGACTGAACAGGATTTATCGTTTTCATCCCTGTCTGCACGAACGTGAAAACGAAGTGGCCGTCGCCTGATGATGAGATAAAAACAACTAAACAAAAGCTGACGCCATGGTTGGACGGGACGAGTTGCCGACATGGTACAAACTCCTTTTCGACGGACTTGTACTGTACTGCTAACGCTTCAACGTTTGTTGTTACTCACCACTTCACTTCACAAGGAACAAGTCTACGGACTACGACTACGATGGATGCTGCAGCTTGCTCCGGAGAGCAGCATGAAAGGGAAATTCTTTTTAGTTGATCCAGAGACCTGTACTACAATGGCGGCTCACATGTTCAGCAAGAACAGAAAGAAGAGCGGCTCGCAAAATTGTGCAAATGGTTAGATCCCCCTAGGCCCTAGGCGTCAAGCAGGAAGACAATCACAGAACTGATGCCTGTGGCTCAGCTGTCAGCTATGATCCCGTGACACGCTGTCCACTGTCATAGATACAATTATACAAATAAGGAACTCTACGACAAATGAACATCTCTAGTTTCAGATCTTGTAGACATGCCAATCTGCCATGCCTAATGCCTAGTGTGTGCAGGATTACAGATGACAGGCAAACCACCATCCTAATCTTGCAACGAGATCTGATGAGTCTCCTCGTACCCCCCCGTTCAGAAAGGCCTCGGTCTACGCGTGCGCCACGCTATAGATTTGCTTGATTTAGACTGTCTGACTGACACCGTTGAAGCGAGATGACATCGACAGGCGATTGACGGCCATGCGTGTGTGGATTGGATTTAGGATGATTGGATTGGATTGGATCTTAACGAACATGCTCCAGAAAAGCATCTAGTCACACCTAATCCGAACAGCAGCATTGCCAATTCAGTAGGGAACAAAAGGTAGGAGTAGCATTCAGTCAGCTCCAACACGCGCACAGATGACAGATCAGAATCGCATGCGCAAATGATGCTACTACCATTCTGTCTTCGTTTTGACTTTGCGCCTTCGTCTCCAACAACACGCCTGCCAACTGCGACGAAATTCTCGTTCTTATTCGAGCTTCTACAACGATTTCTCATTTCCCTGATGCAATGCAAGCAACATGTTTGCAAGCAGTGTCAACACATGATTTCCAATCCACTCCGATCCCCTACATTTACTTACACCGCTAGCGCTACAAATTGTTGTAGTGTTACAGCTAGCTGCGAGCGGCCATGCCATGGATTTCTTGCGGATCCATCCATCCATCAGTACGGCATGACATGGATGGTGCGGCTGTCGTAGGCGGCGGCGACGCCCTTCTTCTCCTGCTCCATCCGGACCGCCCGCAGCAGCTCGCCGGCCATCCGCGACGTGGTCGGCGCGCAGTCCCCCTGCATCACCACCAGCAGCTTCCCCACCGCCTCCGGCGCGGACGCCACGGCCTCGCGCATCCGCCGGTCCCCGCCGCCCGCGCAGCAGCACAGCCACAGCGCCACCACGGCGGCCTCCCGCCCCGCCGGCCCCACCCGGACCATCCGCCCCATCACGGCGGCCGCCACCTCGGCCGCGTCGCCCGCGATGGCCGCCTTCCCGTCGCCGCAGCGCGCCGCCTCCGCCAGCAGCCGCAGCGCCGACTCCGCGGCCGCCGTGGGCGCGGCCGCCACGGCCAGCGCCAGCGCCGGGATGGCCCCGCGCGCACCATCGACGCGCGCGCGGGCCGGCCGCGGACCTGCACCGCCGCCGCCATGCACCGGATCGCCGCCGCTGACGCCGCGTCCCTGAGGATCCGCACCAGCTCCGGGAACAGCTCCGGCCTGTCGGCGATGGCGGTCTTGGCGTCCGCGTCCGCCACGGGCGACGACAGGATCGCCTCCAGCACCGCGGCGCCGTTCGCGCCCGCGCCGAGCAGCGTCATCACGACGCGGCCCAGATCCTCGGCGACGAGCGCGAGGACGAGCGCCTCCCTGGCCTCCTCCGCGATCCCGTCCGCGGACAGGACGGCGGCCAGGGCCTCCACCGCCATATCCACCCTGTCGCGCTTCTTCCTCCCCGTGCCACCATCATCCCCCTCCCCCGTAAGGTAAGCGACCAGCTCCGGCGCCACGGTGGCCAGGACCCTGACCGCGTCGACGCGCGCGTCGGCGCCCGCCCCGCCGCCCTTGGCGAAGGAGAGGAGCGCGGGCACCGCGGAGTCGAGGTCGGCGGACACGGCGGACGCGACGGCGGCCCGCTTCCCTTTCTCCGGCGCGATCTTGGCGGCCAGCGAGCGCACGGCCTTCTCCGCCGCCGCGGGCTCGCCGTCCGCGGCGGCGAGCTGCGACAGCACCTCCTCGGGCGACGGGGAGGGCGGCAGCGTGGCGGCGTGCAGGTGGATGAGGCGGCGCAGCAGCAGGTTGGGGACCAGGTCGGTGGACGCCAGCGGCAGCCGCGTGGCCGGGCAGGTGCGGTGGCCCGAGTCGAGCCAGCGCTGGATGGACGCGCGGTCGTACGTGGCGCCCGTGGGGAGGCTGACGGGCGACCGCATCACCTCCAGCGAGATCGGGCACCGGAACGCCGCGGGCGTCGGCGGCGCCGCGGCCATCACGAGCGGCTCCGGAGGCCGGATCCGGCGCCTCGCCTGCAGCCCGGCGGCGATGGCCGTCGCGTCCATGGCTAGCAGGAGCAAGGTGTGATGAGCAAGTGCTGTTGAGGGAGAGAGAGAGAGAGAGAGAGACGGGGGAGGTGAGAGAGTGTGTGGCGGGCCTTAAGAATGGTGGGAGTGACGTCGGCGAGTCAACGGTCAAAGTCAAGTGGCGTGGGTGGTGGTGGTGTTGACGTTTCCTTTTGGAAGGAGATGGCCCGGCTTCCCCTCGTGCCACTGCCACTCCCATCAAGGACAAGAGCCGGGAGGTGGGTTGGGATGCAGATGCCAGTATACTCTCCTTCTCCTATGGGTAGATTTTTTTGTCTCCCTTTCTCCGTGTGGGCCCTACTTCGGTGCGACTTTGGAGTTTTGGCAATTGCAAATTTTGGATAGAACATGAAAATTGCTTGTGAGAGCAGCTTGAAAGTCGATATGCATAATTCGAGTTTAGGTAGTAGTATTATTGCGAAATTTTGGATGGAACAGGAAAATTGCTTGTGAGAGCAGCTTGAAAGTAGATATGCATAATTCGATGGTTTAGTTGTGGGAGAATATCATGAAATTTGGATGTGAACAACGTACTATACCTCTTTACATATAGCCAAAATTTTCTTGGAAAAAAAAAATAGGACGATCATGCGTTTTTCATGTAGAACAGACCCAGCTTGTAAGTCTACTAGTACCAACAAAACGTCAGCCAACTTCTACCGAAAATGTAACAGAACCTTTTCTTTAGAGTATCAAATTATTACTGTATTTTTGTACATTTTGTTTTCTGGAAAGTATTTTATGGGGCCAAAGAAAAGGTTGGCCAAGCTTTTTTAAAGATGCAAGAATCTCCTTTAGAAGGAAAAAAACTTTATAAAAAGGGTGAGCCAGATCAAGATACCAAAGGTAGTATAGAAACAATAGAGATAGACAGACATTCAAAGGAACATTAGTTATAACAATTCCAAATAAAAAAAGGAACATTAGTTATCACAGAAAACATCACGAAAGAAACCGTATTTTTCCACTGACACGTACTTTGCAGTCAGAGAGATGCATGCATGCAAAAGCCATGAACCAAAGCTAACCACACTTTGCGCCATGCATCATCCTTTTCTCCGACTCTGATCTGAAATCCGGCCGAACTCAAATCACAGGGTCCTAATTGCCGACCGTGCGCATCAGCTAGAATCCGTGATTTTGACACTCGGGGCGGTGGGCCACGAGAGCGCTGGAAACGTGGCCACTTCTTTCCCCGAAAGCACCACGCCGACGAATCGCGCAAAGTCGGCATGATTGGCCAGGCGACGAAAACCGCGAAAGCGAAACGAAGGCACATATCCACTCGCCTCCCTCGCCGTCTGCCGCGCCGGCGACGGCGAGGCAGCCTCAGCCTTCGCTCGCGCCTGCGAATCCAGATCCTTCTTTAGCTCTTTTGGATCTTTGTGTGGAGAAAAGGGGTGGAAAATGGTGGATCGACGTCGTCAACGGCGAGCGTATCCAGAAAAAATGCTTTCACGAGGCTAATTGACCATTTGGGCGATGTTATGGCTTGGATACCTTTGTTTAGGTCTGCGAAATCGAGGAACCCGGGATCGCGCCTTTCGACGGAGGTTAGCGTGACGGAGAGAATCATCAGAGAAAGCCAAGGAGTAAAGAGGAGAGATGAGGAAGGAAAAGCATATATGCTTTCGCTTAGAATGTGCGGAACGCGGCTCCTTTTCGTTTTTTTTTTCTCAAGAACCGGATCGGGATGTGATGTTCCTCGTGATGAAGATTGTTTAGTTAGTACATACTAACTCTGTCCGTAAATAAATAAATTTTTATTTAAATCAAACTTTTGAATTTTGACCATAAAATTAATATTATTTGATATATCATTGTATATGTTTCAAAAATATATTCGTTTTGTGTCATAACTTTTTTATAAAATTAGTTAAACTTAAAATAGTTTGATTGAAACAGATTCTAATAATTGATTTATTTGCGAGTATCATTACTCGGCGCATCTTTAAGATTTTCCAAAATTTAGTTTCCAAAATCCTTACATTTTTGAAGCCATAAAAAATAATTAGAAGCAGTAAAAGGAGTTTTTTCAATAATTTTTAACCAGTAACTTCTAAAAAATTGGACCACGGTGAACTTGCTTGGTGACTGCTTCCAGCAGCACCTACCTGGCTAGGACCTTCCTCCCGCGCCGCACCAATGACCTAGTCATCACCTTCGATGTGCTCTAGTGTCGATGCTACGAATCATAATCATCAGTAGCGGTGACATCGGTGGCGTATGAGGTAGTGCTTGCTGGGCAGGAAGTGTGCAAGCAGTTGGTGGGCCTACAAGGGCTTGACGGTGAGCACCATGTGGCTGATGCCAGGAACAGTGACGAAGGTGAGGCCGATGTAGGCAACGTTGTAGCCGCCGACCTCTAGTCGCTAGTGGACCGCTCCCTCCATGGTTCCATGGTGTCGGGCACGAGCTTGCGCAGCGCGTAGCGTGTGGACACGATGGGCACACAGGCATCGATGTCGCCGCTGTAACCCACACGCGAGGCCCGCTGCTGTGGTGGCTAGCCCTCTAGATCACCAGCAAGATGGAGGCCGACAACTACGCATCGCTGCATAAGGGTAGTCCCAGTGGTAGAAACTACGTACGGTTTCCATAGCGACCACATCAGCAAGAAACGATCTATAGAAACTATCCTACCCAATGCAAGTTTCTTGGCTTAATAAATATGGTAGTTTTTTTCTTTCTCTCTCTTCCAACTCCATCGTCTACCTGAGGCCTGAGCTCTTCGTCACCATGGAGGAGCCCGTGCAAACGACGAGGCCTCCACCACCAGTGCAGGTGGAGCCTAGGTCCACCTCCCTTGCTACGAGCGCACGTTCCCGGCCATCATGCGGCACGCCGCCGAGGCGTTGCAGCTCGCCGTGCATTCAGCGCCCACTTGCATCTTTGTGACCTTATGCGCTCGTTCGATGGTTTGGCAGTACATGGCTGTTAGATTGCTTGCTCCTCGCCTCCTCCTCGATGGCCGCGTGACATAGCATGAAGTTGCTCATGCCATGGCGCCATACGTCGCAGCAGCTCGAGGGCGTTAACACGCGGGGCGAGTTCCAGCGGCGCGCAACGCTGGTCAGCAAGGAGGCGGCTGAGCGTAACTCTAGCGTGGTGGCATGGGCGAGCTCCTGCGGCGGCGTGGGCCAGCGTGGAGGCGGCCGAGCAATGGCGTTGGCAAGATCCCGCGACGGCTCGAGGCGAGTGCAGCTATGCGTCGCGATCTCCCTCATGGCGGCTTCGCGGGCCCATAGCGGCGGGCGGCGAGTCCAGCCTTGGCGGCTCATGCGAGATCCGCGATGGCGCAGGTGAGCTCCCATGGCAGCATGTGTGAGCGCGGACAGCGTGAGCATATGCGCTGCGTCTTGCGACGGCCAGCCATCCATCACGGCCCATCTCGCTAGAAACCAGCAGTTTCTTCCCAACGCGCAAATCGTCGTTTCTTCGCGTCTTGGTGCAAGAGCCGACGTCGTTTCTTCAAGAGGAAACGGTTTCTTCTTTTTCTTCTCTCTTTCCTCATTAATTAGGCTGTTATGTTATCGTTTTGCTTATGTGGCATCTTATTTAATAGAGATAGAAACCACCATTAATTCCCCATTGGGAGTGCCCTAACGACTAGCTTAGGGGATGCTAGATGCTCAAACCGATTGGTGGTGGTTTTAACGAAGAGGCATGTGTGAAGAAGAAAAACAGAAAATCTAGGATACGCAATCGCTGAAGTGCACATTTCTTTTGACATCAAGGGGCCAGTATTTTCAAGTACCAAAAGATTAGGTGCTGAAGTTGGGAGTTTCAGCCTTTCGGATATGTTTTTTCAGTCTTGCCAAAATTCCTAATTGGGAGTTTTTTTAAATTGGCTTATTGGGAGTTTGTTTTGAGAACACATGGAGATGCTTCTGCTAGCTTGCAATATTTTTCCCCATTTGCAATCGAAAATAGAGTTACATTTCTGCGTGTAGCGTCGTGACTTTGGGGAGCTTTGGCCTTTGGGTAGTAGTGGCCTTGTGGTCGTGTCGATGAGACAACTTCACGTACTTTGTAAAAAAAAAAAAAGTGGTGCAAATGTGCAATTCTGTCACAGGCCAGCCCAACCAAGCCACAGCCTGAAGCCCAATTGGGGTACCAGAACCCACAAGCCGAATACGAGTTGCTGCCGGCCCATGCTGTCCTGCCTCCAACAAAACTCAGCCGCAGGCCCGCATGGTTTTGGCATCGGGAGCCGCGGAGACCCCTGGCGTAGACACGTCGGACGCCCGCACTGCCTGACATGGCCGGAACGACCCACACACACGTTGACAAGTCACCGCCGTGCCGGCCACGTGTGGCCGCGTGGTGCGCCTGCGAGTCGCGGTTAGTGGCGGGGCCCAACGCTGGCTCCCCACGAGCCCTTTTGGTCACGGAACGGAATGATGGAACCCATCATCAGGTGCGGTGGTAACATTGACGCCTCATGCCTGCGAGTGAGTGAGCTCCTGTCGTTGTTGGCACATTCCAAGAGAAAATGTGGGTTAGCCGGTTAGGATTTGCCCTGGAAATTCTAGTTTAAAGGCACGGGAATTCTAGTTTAAGCAGGTCGCTTTGCGGATATGCTCGCTGTTCTGTCTGTCATTCGTCCTCAGTGATCTTCTATATTTAGTTTATTTTAGTTTACCAGCTATTTTAATAATATTTTTTTATAAAAATTATTTATTTTCAATTTATCTGTCGGCTGAATAGAGCCATTATCTTTGTGCTTCAGCCTTTCGCAGGCTTTTATCCTCAGATCACGGTTTAGACGATCCAGATTCGAGACGTGCCGGGACATTTCTCCTCCTGTGTCTCCATGATTTTTCAACTATTTTAATTTGCCTGCTCATGCACCATTACGTGCGTCTTATCTTGCCGACGCACAGCATTAAGCCCGTCTCTAATTTGTAGTTTGCCGACTAATAGAGCACCCCAAGAGGCCAAGACAGCGACTGGACATAATAATCTCTGCCTAGTTTATCATCGCCTCACTCGTAGACTCATACGCTCGTCACTCGTCACGTTGTATATAAGGCTACAAGCCTCTGTTCCTCCGTTGTCGCCTCCCACAACAACGACCCGCGCGCAGTGCTCCTTCCATCTCACACTCCTCGGAGCTCCGGCCTTGGACTCTCGGGCACTCGGCCATGGAGGGTGCGCGGCTGCACTACCCCAGGCGACTCCTGCTACAGCTGCAGGGGCCGGCCGCGTGCCCGTCGCCCGTCCCCGCGGCGCCCGGTGCCGTTCCGGACGCTCGGCCGATCCCGGCAGGCGAACTCAACTCCGACGAGATCCTCACCATAGCGCTCCTCACGTGCGGCATCGTCGCGGCGCTCACGTTCCGCGTCGTGCTCCACTGTGCGCTCCGCGTCACGCGCGGCGCGTGCTGTGGCGGAGCCACCGACGCGCAGGACGACGACGGCCTCGACCTCGACCTCGAGGCGCAGGAGCAGCAGGTGCACGCGGGCGGAGGCGCGGGGCCGGCGCAGCCGCAGCTGCAGGCCGCCGCGCCGCACGGGCACGGCAGGAAGCAGCCGCGGCGACTCCCGGCGCTGGTGCAGGCGCTGCCGTGCCTGGCGTTCTCGGCGGGGCTGGAGCTGGAGCTGGCCGGGTCGTCGCGCTCGGAGTGCGCCATCTGCCTCGCCGAGTTCGCGCGCGGGGGAGGCGGTGCGCGTGCTGCCGCGCTGCAGCCACGGCTTCCACGCGCGCTGCATTGATCGCTGGCTCGCGGCGCGGCCGACGTGCCCCACCTGCAGACAGGCGCCGTTTCCCGAGCCCACCGCGTTACCAGACAGCTCTGGCCTCTGAGCCAGGCAGCCAGCCGTCGTGGAATCTGTGCGCGTGGTCATATTAGGTCGTCATCGCATAGTCGCATGCCTTGTGGAGCTGTAGCCTGTAGCACGGTCTTCCGTGTGGTGTGTTTGTGCATTAGCGCAGTATATGCTAACGGAATATTGGCAGCGCGCCTACATGGTTTGAGTACACAATATATCGGTGGTCCTAAATTTGAGAAACACTGACATTATATACTCCCTCCATTCCAAATTATAAGTCTTTATAAAAATTTTGGAGAGTCAAATTTTTAAGTTTACTAAAATTATAGAAAAAATATAAAGATTTATGACATCATATAGGTATACAATGAAAATATGACTAATGAAGAATCTAATGATACTTAGTTGGTGTCATAAATGCTATTATTTTATTATATAAGTTTGACCAAACTTTAAAAAATTTAACTCTTCAAGATTCTTAGAATAACTTATATTTTAGAATAGAGAGAGTACTAAGCTTTCATTTATTATTTCTAGGTCCCAATTTGTCTCGGGTTTCAATATTACTTTTTCTGTCCCTGAAAGTTTCAACTTCTAGAATTGTCTTATTAAAACAATTTTTCAAAATTTGATCGAACTTCTAGAAAAAATGCTAAGATTTATTTTATCAAATTAGTACCATTAGATTTATCGTATACATAAGATACTTATTAGATTTATCGTACCATAAGATACTTGACAGAGTGCTTTACTATGGTCATGCTCATGATATGATGTTATGATGCTAATGCTCATGCTAATGACGCTTAGGGCTAATTAATGATGTGCCTAATGCATGCTTAACACCTAGGGTGTTACACAAGAGATTGGATTTGGGGGAGAAAGAAAATTGCCTCTATACTGTTCAGCTGAACTGTCGCGAAAACGGGACCCACGGATTCTAGAGTTGAAGCTTTCAAAGATAGAGAGAGTAGTCCATATAGGTTTAACTTGCTCTAGCTATGTTGACTCAACGATTCGAATATGGTATATTGGGTTTAGTAACTATGGAGTCACATGACCAGCAGGGGACTATGCCCCCTTCCCCCCCCCCCTCTAAAAAATTAATACCTCTAAAAAATTTCAATTTATAGGGCACCAAGCCATCAATTCACCCATTTTTCATCATAATATTATGTTTTTCTCATGAATACTAATTGTGTATATATAAGAATATTAAAAAGGTTTTTAAACTTATATTTACGTATATATTTATCATGTTTAAAAGTGTCATCATATTTGTCCTGGTCACCCTTAATGAAAACCATTTGCCACCAAGATGAGTGACATCGGTGCATGAGCAACAAAATCTTTTTTACTTGTTTGGGCACCGACTAAAAAACATGTTCTGCTCTAAGATTTCCTATCATCATTGGATATATTATTAACAATGGGAACGTATCTAGTGCAAACCAACTTCACGGCAAAAAAGTCGTTTAAATTTACACAAAAAATCACACATATAGATGATATGATGATACACAACATTATAAAATATCTTGTCCAAGCTCAACTTCGTTTGTGAGATATAAAAATAACAAATTTTTAACAAATTATCTAGACAACTTTCTGGCTTAAAATTTATTATTTTTATATCTCACAAACGAAGTCGAGTTTGGACAAGATATTTTATAAGATTGTGTATCGTCATATCATCTACATGTGTTTTTTTTTTGTGTTGAATTTAGATGACTTTTATACTGTGATTTTTCATGAATTTTCACAGAAAATTTATTTATACTAGACGTTCCTATTAACATTAAAAATAGCTACTATAAAATGGTACTAGAAGGGATGCTTCCAACTTTCTCTCTCCTTTGGGCACCAGGGAACAAGCTGTGGAGGGCCTAAGAAATGTTCCCCGCCCCAGCCCGCAAGCACGAAACGTGTTGGGCCCATAAGCTGTGACCATTGATCCGAGTGACGTTGGCCCTTTCGGCCTTTCCCCAACTGAGTGAGCCCAGCGAAAGGCCACTTTTCCTCGGGCCATCGGACAAGCCGTATTCCCCTGCGAATTGTCGCGTCAGCCGGCAGCGACGAACCAGCTGGCCACAGACCCACAGTTGATACTAGTTGCCGCCTAGCCGGCGGCCGCTAGGCGCCGGCGACGGGGGCCCTCAACGCTTGCCAAACTCTACGCTGGCGCCGACGTGGTCACCACTTTGGGCACCGAAAGTTTCCTTCGACGGTGATGGCCGGACCCGGACCGGTGGAAGCATTTCAGTTTCGGACCCTTTGTCCGCCTCTGCCGTCCCCCGGTATCATCAGGCCGGACCGCGGGCCCAGATACAGAGACGAGAGTACCGCACGTCTCAATCTGCGGGTACCCTCCGATTCCGACGTGTCGATCGAGAACGACACGTGCCGATTCCCTAGCGTTACGTGGAACACAAGCGCTTGGCACCAAAAGGCACGGGGCCGGTCCCCACTCCCCGCGGCGCGGCCCGTCGTCAGGCCGTCACGCACGCAGCACCGGGGCGTTTTCTACGGGCGGTGATGCAGTGGACGCAAGTATCCCTTTCTCGAAGACTACGGCGGCGGCGTGTAGTATAAACCCGCGCGCCCGTCCGTCACGCCGCCCGTCTCGCTTTGCTTCCTTTTCGAGTCCTTGCCTGCCGTCACTCGCCGATCGAGTTTGGAGTTTCTCCGGAGTCCAGAGAGGCCGAAGCGATCGCCGCCGCACCTCCTCGGCTTCGAGCAGGTGATCCTCCTCCCTCTTGCACTTCTGTTCGATCTCGAATTCTCGGCGGAATCGTACAGCTTATTATCCCCAGACAGATCGATCGCCTCACCAGTCACCAGGCCTCCGATTGGCGGTGCGCCGGTGTCTGATAACCTTTTTGTGGTTTCTGCGTCTGGAGCGCTGATTTTCTGTGGTTTTGTTTGGGTTGTGGCGAATTCCTTGAAGGGCGAGGTGATTCGCTGGGATAGTTAGGAGTGCAGAGTGCTGGACTGGTGTAGCCTATGGTAGGATTACGCTATGGCGCCGAGCCGCCGTCAATACTGAAACACTATTATTAGTATAGGTTCACCCGCTGGCCGCTGCCAGTGGTGAGAGCTAGTTTTTTTTTTTATTATTAAAAAACAACGAGCTGCGAATTAACTGGCTGCTGAAATACGTATCTCGTAGCTCTTCGTATGGTTTCTCCGTGCAAAAAACAAAGAAATTAGGATTGGCTTCAGATTGTAGAAGCTGCTGCTATAGAGCTTTTTTGGTTCCCTGTTGGTCTCTAGCTGCCTGGGGTAGTAGGAGTAGGAGTAGGAGTAGTAATTTTTATTTTTATTTTTATTTCAAATGGCCATCTAGAGTTCTACCAAGCGTACGTTGCTAGAGCAGGGATAATACTAATTTTATTGCCGTAGTACACAGCAGCAGCAGCAGCAAGACCAGATTGTGCAGTGACAGTTCTTCCTGTTTTGGGAAATACCCCCTGAATAAGTTGGTTCCTGTGAATTTATCTGTGACCGATGGTGATGTATGTTCATTTTAGAAAACTGAGATCACCGGAGAGCATATTTTTTCTGACTCTGCATCTACATTTATATGCGAGTACTATGTATAGAAGTATCTTAGTCTGTTGTACTCCCGTATTAGCTGTATAGAAGTCACAAGGAAAGACAATTACGAGAAACAGAAGGCTTTTCCTTGAATCATGAGCAGAAAGTGTATTCTGATGTGCCCTGACCAGGCTTGATAACTAGCTCTCAATTACTGCAGTTTTCTCTGAATGTGTGTACTGAATGCTGAACATTGTTCTCTCTGTTACAGAATAGTTGAGAATGGCTGACGAGGATATTCAGCCTATTGTATGCGACAATGGCACTGGAATGGTCAAGGTTGTTATCTCGCTCTCAAGTCTTTTCCATAAAGCAACTCTACTTCTGATTGTTGTTCAACTCCTTAATATTTACAGGCAGGTTTTGCCGGTGATGATGCACCAAGAGCTGTCTTCCCCAGCATTGTGGGAAGACCACGCCATACAGGTGTCATGGTTGGCATGGGCCAAAAGGATGCCTATGTAGGTGATGAAGCTCAGGCCAAGAGAGGCATCCTGACACTGAAGTACCCGATTGAGCATGGCATTGTCAACAACTGGGACGACATGGAGAAAATCTGGCATCACACCTTCTACAACGAGCTCCGTGTTGCGCCTGAAGATCACCCTGTACTGCTGACCGAGGCCCCTCTCAACCCCAAGGCCAACAGAGAGAAAATGACACAGATTATGTTTGAAACCTTTGAATGCCCAGCAATGTATGTTGCTATCCAGGCTGTTCTCTCCTTGTACGCTAGTGGGCGAACAACTGGTAAGATAGTTGTCACCTCAGAAATAATAATATGCACTACAAAAATCATACGGTAATCCTGACACAACCTCTTTCTCAAATATCTCTGTGTGCAGGTATTGTGATGGACTCCGGTGATGGTGTGAGCCACACAGTTCCAATCTATGAAGGATACACACTTCCTCATGCTATTCTCCGTTTGGATCTTGCGGGGCGTGACCTCACCGACCACCTAATGAAGATCCTCACAGAGAGAGGGTACTCCCTCACTACGACCGCTGAGCGGGAAATTGTCAGGGACATAAAGGAGAAGCTCGCCTATGTTGCCCTTGATTATGAACAGGAGTTGGAAACTGCCAGGAGCAGCTCCTCTGTTGAGAAGAGCTACGAGATGCCTGATGGTCAGGTCATCACCATTGGGTCAGAAAGGTTCAGGTGCCCTGAGGTGCTGTTCCAGCCATCTCTTATTGGCATGGAATCGCCTGGCGTACATGAAGCCACATACAACTCCATCATGAAGTGTGATGTTGATATCAGGAAGGATTTGTATGGTAACGTTGTCCTTAGTGGAGGATCTACCATGTTCCCTGGGATTGCTGATCGTATGAGCAAGGAGATCACGTCCCTGGCTCCTAGCAGCATGAAGGTTAAAGTGATTGCACCACCTGAAAGGAAATATAGTGTCTGGATTGGTGGCTCTATTTTGGCTTCTCTCAGCACTTTTCAGCAGGTATTTATTACTTTCTTTTTTATAACTAGTAGGCTTTTATCATTCAATTATTCACGAGAACTTACAGCAGCCTTGACCATGTCAGTTTTTATTTAGTTAAAGTGGAAATAACCCATTATATACCAACTCAATTTAGGTTAAATCAGCATTGTATGCCGGTACGCACTCTTCTGTTCCGAAAAATGCAATTTGGATACAAATATATTCATACTTTAGTCAATTATACTCCAGTTATCAAGCACAGACGATCAATTTCTCTTCGTCGGCACTGCACATGTTGCTCCATCCTCCATGTGGTTGTTTAATCAGTACAGACATGGATTTCAATGGCATAGTAAGATCTTTTTGAGGAAATTAAAAGAATTTAAAGTCTTTTTCTTCACCAATAGAAATAGATATAAGTGGGACGTGGAAATCGAATTACTAATGTGATAGCACTGAACATTTTTCTTGCACTGCCATTCCTTCCACTCGTTTTTTTTTTTTTTTTTTTTATAATTCCATTTCAACTTTTGACAATGGGCAACTGTATTGGCAGATGTGGATCTCCAAGGGAGAGTATGATGAAACCGGTCCAGGCATTGTCCACATGAAGTGTTTCTAAGTATTTTGGAAAGTTTTCCAAAAAAAAGTTTCTGGGTACATACTGCCATGATAATGGTTATAAGCAGTCAAGCAGAGTAAGCAGAAATAACAGGGGTGATTCCGATTCATGAAGATAAAAGATGAGTCGTATTAATCTGGTGCTCCCTGCTGTATGAAATGGATCGCAAATGTATATTCGTCACCGTGCCGCAATGGTGTAACGTTTTGCCTCAGAGTTTGCTTTTAGCGGGTTCCGTTTTAAAATAAGTACTGTTTTTGGTTGGGTGCAAGTCATTTTGAACAATTACAAATTATTTTTTATGTTGTACTTGAACATTTAATTTTTTTTTATTTAATGTTTGATTTCTTTCCCATACTTTGCGAAATGAAACAAGTGGCGTGTAGAGTTTTGATTTAAGAGCTCTTATCTTTGGGAGTGAAAATCTATGGATTTCTTACAACTAGTCACATGTAGCTTTAGGAAATCTTGGATCTATAAGAGTGCATTTGCATGATCAATTTTATTTATTTATATTTATGATTAATATAAATATTCAAACTACTTTAATTTAGTCTAGGAACATAGATCTCCGAAACCAAAGCTCGTGTCAAATAGGACCCCAGCACTTTATATCATGATGACTGGATGCGTGCTATGCTAAGCCATATGAATACGAGTTATGAGTTTAGGTCGTGTATATTAGATCAATTAGGTCGCGTATAGACTAGTAAATCAATTAAGATTTTTATCTCTAATATAACTTATCACGTACTGTCTTTTAGTAAAATTGGTTAAGATTCTTACGCTCAGGAGGGTAGAGAGACGATGGAGAAGAGCGAGTTAATGAAATAAAACTTAGGACTTTTTTTTATCTTTAATACTAGGAACATATATCCTATGCGTTGCTATAAAAGTTACGGATAAATTATAATAAAATATAATAAAATTAGACTAAATTACTCATATACTAAAATAAATTATTATGACCTTAGCCCTCTCTTTTGCGCCACCACAAGCCACTACATCCCTCAGTCCATACAAAGCCATACTCAACGCGGTGGTGTGGGAGGTTCAAGTCTCCCGCGCCATTGCCGCCAATATCTACTAAAGCTTGAGGTCCCCTGCACCATTGCTACCACATCCGTCCTAGACCCACGCAGTTCAGGCTAAAGGTTGCGGGCGTCGGTCACACTAGAGTTGCTCGAGCCCAAGCCAAAGCTTGTCAACACCGCACCCACTAGTTTCACTCGTAGTTCGTGCCTAAGCTTTGCATTGTTGCCCTCCTCGCATCCTCCCCACGTCACCTGCACATCTCAAAGTCAGAGGACATGACACGAGCAGGGGATGATCTCCTCGATTTGGAGGAACGGGCTCGCCCTATAGATTTGATAAATATTAGCACTTCGATAATGGGATTTACCTCCATCGTCTCGGACCAAATCCTATGCAAAATAGGATTGACCTATTCCATCCTTGTTTGTCTCAACGACCAAACATATAGATATTATCTTATGTGGAGATCTAAGGTTGTTCTTATAGCATTTGCCATTGAATCAAAATAGAGGTGGATGTGCACTTGTATAGGTTTTATTCTAGTGGTCCTGCCTATAGGATTTGATGCGAATCATGAAGGCAGCTTCTAGAATGGATGGATGTACAAGAAAGCCTCCCCTTTATGTCTTATATATTAATTATATGTGAATTGGAGCTCCAAGGCTATTCTTCTACTATTGATAGACAAGAAACCATTTTGAATAGAGAAAGAAGCACATAAATACACAAAACATCACACATTCTTCTTTGAACACTTATCGTGAACTAGTTCTTTCCCATAAATTTAGCATAGCTTATTATAAAACTATCACCAAAACTATTTTATGGAATGTAGTTTTATCAGAAAAGAATGAATTACTAAATCGGCCCTTGGTCGAGATCCATTGTCCCACTCCCATGGCCTATGGCTCCCATGGCGCTACCACAACCAATTAGAGTGAAGAAAAGCACCACCCGCGGATCACCACCCACGATCCGCTTGTCTCTCACCAAACGCAATCGCAATCATCCATCTGCCATAGATCTAACGCTCTAAACCACCCGCTCCTCCCGAAAATAAAACCTGCTCCCACCAAAAATATAAAAATAGATTTAATATTCTATCTAATGATATTAATTATATACTATAATATTAATATTTTCTACTATATATATAAGTAAAAGATATTGGACCCCTTAGAAAACGAAAAAAAAAGACGGAGATGAAGGGAGTACACTTTCCCCGTCGCCACCCTCAATTCCCCAATCCTCCTGCAACCTCGCGCCCTCCGCTCCCCACCCCCGCAGCAGACCCTACTCCCCGTTCCCGATGGCCCGCACGAAGCAGACGCGCGAGGAAGTCCACCGGCGGCAATAAGGCGCCCCGCAAGCTGCCGGTGGTCAGGGCGGCCCCTCATGACGGCCCCCGCGACCGGCGGCGTGAAGAGGCCCCACCGCTTCCGCCCCGGCACCGTCGCGCTCCGTGCGATCCGCAAGTACCAGAAGATAACGGACCTGCTGATCCTCAAGCTTCCCTTCCAGCGGCTCGTGCGGGAGATCGCGCAGGACATCAAGGCCGGCCTCCGTTTCCAGAGCTCTGCCGTCGCCGCGCTGCAGCAGGCCGCCGAGGCCTACCTCGTCGATCTCTTCAAGGATAGCAACCTCTGCGCCATCCACGCCAAGCGCGTCACCATCATGCCCAAGGACATCCAGCTTGCGCGCCGCATCCGTGGTGAGAGGACCTAGAGGTCATGGTCCGTCGTCATTCCTAGGGCCTGTCTGATGTTCTGATATGTGGAGACTAGTAGCCTGTGTTATATGTCGTGGTTGCATGGTGACGCAGCGGTTTCCTTGTCTGTGATTTGACTGTGTTGTTCTACTATCTCATTTTCATCAGCAATGGAAAAGTTGGTTTTCTTAACCTGTTCTCTTTCAGGCTTTCAGCGTGTTTGGCCCTCTGTGCGTGTGGATGAATGATCTTGTCCCTTTGGTTAACTACAGTATCTGATATTGCATTTGTCAGTGCAGTCAGGTGTTCATTCCAAGTTATTGTATCAATGTCATGTTAAATCAGAGGTGCTTGTCCTTGATATTGTAACCGGCAAGATTATGAATTTTCAACCTTAATGTCCTGTTTGATGTTGTATATGGTAAGAGACATCATATTTTCCCATTTGTGCTATCCCGATGCACTCCTTGTGAAACTTACGGTCTAACTGTCCCGCTTTAATTGTCCTGGTTTCCTACCAGTTGCATGTTTGATTAACTAAATCTAGACATACCTTGCGTCCAGATGCATGCAACATGCTGTGAACTTGGACAGCCAAATACACTGCTAGGATGATACTCGCTCTTTCTTTGAATACTGCAATTTCTAGAGTTGTCTTAAGTCAAATTTTTTTAAATTTTACCCAAATTTCTAGAAAAAATACTAAGATTATAGTACCAAATTAGTACTATTAGATTTATCATAAAATATATTTCCATAAGATACTCATTTTATATCATAGATATTAATGTTTTCTCTATAAAATTGGTCAAAGTTAAAAAAGTTTAACTGGCACGAATTTTAGGAGTTACAGCTTTCAAGGACGGAGATAGTATATATATATATAACGGACGGAGAAAGTATACTCGAAATCATTTTAGACAATGACACAATCTTTAAAATATAATTTTGACTTCTTATTTTTATAAAAAAATTATCAATAAATTATATATGTATATTTTTATTAAGTACTTTTCAAGAGAAATCCATTGATATGTTTTTCACATTTTCATAACTTAACAACTTAAAAGTTGTCGGTGCTAGAACCGGGCGGTCCTAGCGCCAACTAGTAAATTTATGGTGCGTGCTCCCAACTCCGGAAGGTGTGCAAGATGGACACAAGGATTTATACTGGTTCGGGTAAGAGAAGGCCCTACGTCCAGTGGGGGGAGGATGATTTGTATTATCTTGCACCAAGGTGCTTATAGGTAGGGGTGTACAAGCGGTTGAGAGAGGGTGCTGGTCCTAAGTCTCGTGGTTGATTGAGGGGAGTGCCAATATCGTGCCGGTGAGAGCTTGCCCGCTAAGGGGCCCCCCCGTCCCTCCCCTTTTATAGCCGTAAGGGGAGAATAGGGTTTACAAAGGGTGCCCGTGCACGTGAAGGGGCCGTGGCGCCTTTCTTCCCCGATCCGAGGCCTCGGGCCGGTAGCCTTCCTTGTCTTGTGGCCCCCGAGTGGGTGGCGGCACTGTTGGGCATGGCCAGCACTGGTCATGGGCGTAGCCGCGAGGTGTCACTTCCCCGCTTCCGCGATGGAGAAGACATCCGTCCCTCGTGTAGGTTGACGGAGTGGCGATGGATGGCGTGTCCGAGCCCCGTAGCTCGGCCAGAGCTTTGACTCGTCTCGAGTCCCGAGGCTCGGAGGGCCTCGGAGCCTCTTCCGTGATGCGTGGAGTAGTTGGCACAGGGGAGGACGGTCATCGAGGCAGTCACTGCCCATCCCGGACTCAGAAAACCCTGGAGGGACTGTTGTTTGACCGGCGTCCCGCCTGACCTGACTCCCGTACGGAGGATGACACTGGATGACGGCCCTTGACGTGGTAGTCGGCGCCCTGTGGCTTCGGTGATTTAACCTGTCACAGAAGGTAGGCAAAACAGTGCCCCACAGTGGTGGGCATGACCACCACCGTGGAGGATGACGAAACCCTGAGCGCGAGCATGAACAGTGATGGGATGGGCCCCTTATCCTGCCAAGGGATAACGTCACTCTGACAAGAACTGTAGAGAGGTGGGCGGTGGATATACGTCCAGTCAGAGGCTTGGTTTGACCAAGGAGTGCGGAGCGTCCCGTCCGAGGCCTAGGCGCAGGGGCTCAGGCGAAGTCGGAAGGTGGGAGCTCGTCCGAGACCTCAGCGGGGGAGGGCTCGGGCGAGGCGGGAAGTTAGCGCCCGTCCCGAGGCTCTCGGCGAGGAGGGTTCTGACGCGGCGGAAGGCCGACACCCGTCCGAGGGCTTCGGCGGGGGAGGGCTCGGACGAGGCGGAGAGCTGCTACCGGGCTTTGATGGGCCGTGTTTTGTTGTTGCGAGGCCTGGTTTTGTGTTTGTTGGGCCCGGTTTATGTGACCTGTCTGGAGGGCCCTAGTTTTGGTACCCGACAGTAGCCTCCAAACCTTCGAAGGAGTGGGTGCACTCGTTCGGAGGTTGTAGCCTTGAACCAGGCTTCGCCGGCGCGTTGTTAGGTATTTTGGGCTTTTCTCCGCTGGGTGCGCGCAAGCATCCGGCGGTGTAACCCTCGAGGCCTCGGAGGAGTGTGAGCACTCCTCCGAGGGCTTATACGCGTTTGGCGAGAGTGCGAGTTCGTTCGCCAGGGTGTTTTTATCTCAGAAGCCATGTTCTCCGGCGGGGGCGCGCGAGCGCACCCACCGGGTGTAGCCCCCGAGGCCTTGGAGGAGTGTGGGCACTCCTCCGAGGGCTTACGCGTGTTTTGGTGGGAGTGTTCCTACCGTTTGCCGAGCTCCCGAGCCCGTCGGCTCGTCCAGAGGTTCGGCGAGTTAGATGATGTTCCCAACCTCAGCCTCTGCGCCGGGGAAGCCTCCGAGCCCCATCCTGGTGTGGGACGGCCGAGCGGTACTTGATCGTTAGTTTCGCCCGTACCTCAGCATCCCTTCCGCAGGGAGGAGGGTGGATTTTGCCATGCTGCCATCGACAGGTGTCAAACATGGTTAGATCTGGTGAGCTGTTAACGGGCAAGTCCAAGTGGAACGCCTGTGCCCCGTTCGTTAGGGGTCGGCTAGGCCCAGAGGCGCGTTCCATTAGAGCCTACAAGGTGTGTCTGAGGCGGGGCTCGGGTCCTGTCCGCCAGGTCCCGAGGGCTCGGTGCACTCCCACGCGGGATCCTCCTAACTCAGACTGCCTCGCTGGCCTCGGACACGGCGGGGACGGTCCCTGCTTGCGCAGGGCTAGGCTGTGTATGAGACCGTCCGAGCCATCCCTGACTCTGGTGGCCTGAGGCGGCTGTCGAACCCACTGGTGGGCCAGCCTCCGTACCTCTGGACCGTAGATGGGCCGTTGCCCGGGTTCCTTCACGGGGAAGAAAGTCTGATTCGTCCCGCAGCGGGGACGTGGGTGCGCTCTTTGAGGCGCCCTTCTCGGAGCATCCGTCGCCATGGCGGCGGCTCGCCGCAGAGAAGTGGTGGGCCCCTCACGCCCAAGGCGGTTGGCCTTGCGCGCGCGTCGTGCGCGTCCCCCCCGGGGCGTGACGGTGGCGTGTGCCGCTGCGGCTGCCACTGTTGCCGCCAGCGGTGCCGGGACCCCGGCCTCCGTGAGCCGGATCTGTGGAGGATGTGCGTGCGTTTTTTTCTCTGTGTGGCCGGCCGCTCGGGTGTGGCGCACAGGGGCTCCGTGTGAAACGCAATCGAGTAGGAAAAATCGGGGGATAGATACGCATTAAATGCGGGAAGGTGAATGGGCTATGGTTTAACCGGGTATAAATACCTGGGTGGCGGCGGTGCTGGCCCTCCTCTCATCTTCCTAGCCATTGCCTCTGCTCTTGCCTTCACCACAGCCGGGAGTTGCTCGAGCGCCTCCGAGAAAGGAGGGAGAAGAGAGGGGAGAGAAAACCTCGCCGCGTCGCCGTTCAGTCCAGCCCTTCTTCTCGATGGTGCCAAGGGTTGAGATCATCGGCACGGAGGACTAGGAGACGTGCTCGGTGACGGAGGCCGAGCTGACGACGCTGGTGAAGGGTCTTCTCTGCCCCCGCTCCGCCGTCCCGATGCCGGAGTGGATCGTGCCGCCGCCCGAGGACCGGTTCCCGATGCCGCCGGAAGGGTACGTTGTGAGCTTCACGGTATTCCACGAGCGCGGGTTCGGCATGCCGGTGGGCCGATTCCTGCGGGCGCTCCTGGAGTACTATGGCCTGGAGCTGCACAACCTTGCCTCCAACTCGATCACGCAGGCGGCGGTGTTCGTTGCCCTGTGTGAGGGGTACCTTGGAGTTGAGGCCCATTGGGACTCTGGCTCTATTTATTTGAGGCCATCCTCTTCTTGAAGGGTCCCAAGGGAATGGAGAAGGAGAAGGGGAGGAGGCTGGCCGTCCGGACCGGGAGCTACACGCTGCAGTTGCTGGCCCGTGGCCGGCAAGCCTACATTCCGGCGAAGCTCGCGTCCTTCAACCGCGGCTGGCACAGCAAGTGGTTCTACCTCCGCAACGACTACAACCACCTCCCAGCCTACACTGGAAAGTCGATTGATGTAGAGCCGCCTTCATGGAAGGAGTTGATCCCGAAGAAGGTGACCCCGCTGAGGAAGGTGCTGGCTGCCTTGAAGCATCTGACCCAGGCGGGGTTAGATGCGTCGGTGGTGATCGCCGGTTTCCACAAGCAGCGTGTGCTGCCCCTTATGTCGAGGCGGTACTCCTTGTACGACATGAGGGACGGCAACACCTGGGAGGGCACCAGGATGGGGCCCGAGGACCTCGACAACAAAGAGATCCTCGAGCGGACGAACAAGACGGCGGCGGCGGACCCTATCCTGGTGTACAAGGTCGTGATACGGCCTGAGAAGGGGTACCTCCATGTGGTAAGGGTCATGCCTGTGCCTGATACGTGTTCCCCACGCCCTTCTTCAGTCTTTATCCTTGCTTTTGTCTCCGTAGGGGCTCGCCGGGAGGCTGAAGGCGTCCAAACCCCCCATCTCCGTGGAGAAGGAGGCCAACCGGGCCTACGCGGAGCGAGGAAGAAGAAGGAGAGCTGGACGGAGCGGAACGTCCGCAAGCAGCGGGAGAGAGAAGACCTAGCGAAACGCTGGTGCCGCCAGGAGCAGGAGGGACTTCCGCAGGAGGAGACGCTGTCGGACACCACCGACGCGGCGACGATGACGATGACGAGTTGTACGGTGACGACCGCATAGCCTCCCCGGGACGGCGGCGCCAGGTGAGAGGCGCGCGCATCCCCAGTCTTTCGGGCAAATACAAGAAAGAGCGCAAGAGGCGGCGGAGGAGTCCGGCCGCAAAGGGTTTGGCCTGGCTCATCCGAGCCGAGGCTGCGCGTGAGGCCGAGGTCGCGACATCCCCCCCGAGGGGAGGTGGAACTCCGGGGAGAAGAGCCGCCGAGACCACCTCCCCCGCCCGAGCCGGAGGGGGTGGGGGACGGCCGAAGGCGTGATTCTATGGCGAGAGGCGCAGCCCCTCCGAGGCCAACCCGCGCGGTGAGCCCGAGCGGGAGCGGATCGCCCCGCCCGAGGCAGCCCGAGGCGGCAGGAAGTAGATCCGAGGGCGGGGTCGGACGCCCGATGAAGGGGCGAGGGCGACGGCGCCCGAGGGCCCCGTCTTGAGGCGCGACCCGACGGGCGTTAAGATCAAGGTGCGGTTGCCGAGTAAGTGTTGCTCGGCCTCGGGACCTGTCTTCTCGTGGTTGTTTTTCTTTCTTCTTTTTTCCTTTGACGCCCCCCTTCTTGTCCTTGCAGCCTAAAGCACGGGGCCGCCCAATCCAGCTCCGCTTTCCGTGTGAAAGGGCCGAAGCCGGGGCGGGAAGTGCAAGCCTCGGGGCTGCCCCTGCAGGGTGGCGCAGCCTGTGAAGGAAAAAAGGCGCGGCCGAGGTGCCGCCCGGCCATGGAGGCGCCCTTGGCCGATGACGAGGATGCAGCGAGGACATCCGCCGCGAAGGTCGCTGCAGACGTGGTCATGGAGGAACAGACGCCGGCTCCATCCCCGCCCTAAGTGGCTGACGAGGTGGTGGAGATTCCTTCCTCGGAAGAGGCCACCGAGGCACGGGGGAAGGAGGCGCTTGTTGAGGACGCGACTTCCTCCGGCGACGAGCTGGGGGGATCGTTGGCCGAGGCGCCCGTCGTGGCCGAAGGGCAGCTAGCCGAGACGCCCGTCGCGGGTGAGGGGCCGCTCAACCAAGAGGCCGCCTACTCCGGCGAGCTCATAAAGGTCCCACCGCGGCTGACCTGGACAGATTGTCAGGACTCCGAGGGGCGGCCGGTCTACGTGCTGGATGACGCCGCGGAAGGGCACCTGTGGGAGCAGGCGGGGAAATGACAGGAGTTGGCCGAGAGGTGTCTTAAGACGCTCTCGGCGATCCTGCCCACGGAGCTTCCCAATGTGCTGAGGGTAAGTCCACCTCCCGTGGCTTTCTTGGCGTGAGAGAATTTTCGTGGTGACTGAGTGATTGGGCTTGATTATTGCGGGAGCTGGCGCAGGTGTCCCAGGAGAAGTCGGAGTTCATCCGGATGGGGGCCGGTCTTGCCAACGAGCTCCATCGTCAGAAGGAGCTTGCCGGCAAGCTGAGCGCCGACCTATCGGCCAGGGACGACGAGGTAAAGGACCTCCACCTCCTCATCTCGAACCTGAAGGCCAAGGCTTCCACAGCGCGCGAGGAGGCCACTCTTTCGAAAGAAATTGTGGCGAAGGTGTCGGAGCTGGAGGCGAGCCTCGTCGCGTCGCAGGCAGCCTACAACTCGGCGCAAGGCGAGCTCGACACTTTATCACAGAAGGTCGTGGGCCGCCTGTGGCTGAAGTTGAGGCCGGTGATGCTGCTGGGAGCAGTCTCGCTACGGCTGGCCGCTTACCCAGCGGATGGAGGCGCGCGCCCTGGACGCCCTTCGGATCGGTGTGTCGCACACACTCGCGTTGGCCATGTCCCACTATGAGCTTGATCTCCCTCGGATCTCCGAGGGGCTCGTGGTGGCCGAAGAAGAAGTGGGCCGCGAAGTGAGGTGCTCGCCGAGCTCGTCCAGGAGGCCGAGGCAAGCGGGGCCTCGTCCGCGCTGGGTCGGAATCTTCACGCCCGCCGTTGTCTCCGCTCCCGCGGTTGAGGCTGAGGTCACCGATGCCACGGACGCCGCTGCTCGAGACGGTGGGGGGCCGGACGCCCCTCAGTAGTTTCTGCAGCTCGGGCCAGAGTGCCCATGTAAAAAACTATATTAGTTTCTTTTGGAAGTACTCGTGCTAATGGCCCATCATGGCCTTGTGTTTTATGGTGGTGTTTTCGTTTGTTTTTCACGCCCTTTTTAATCTCGATCCGCACTTAGGCTAGAGTCTTGCGAGACTATTTTGAATTTAAGGGCCGTTCTTTAGTTGAGGGTAGCGAGTAGAGGTACCGTAGCCCGTGGGCGTGGGTGGCCTCGCAGCTCTGCCGAACTTGACATCTGGAACAACTGTTGACGGCTATTAATGACCAAATTTACCCGCCAACTAACTCCTGAAAGAGACACATTGGCGATCACCAACATAGACTTAGGGTTTACACTAACGGAATTCCACGAGTTTTGGTGAGTCCTTGTCTCTGCAGGTACACATCGGAAAAGCTATCAAAAAGGACCAACATGACAGATTACAAGCACCTCAAATGATGAATTGGAATGCACCATTGTGAAGAGCTCATCGAGACGATCAAAACGGACATATCATTTGCCTTTTTCGGAGTTCCAGATGAAAAGATATGAATTCCACCGCAGGGGCTGCACTAGAAGACTCCAGAAGGCGCGAGAAGACACCACGACGAAGCGGACCACGAACGGGCGACCGGCCGGTCCCACCCTAGATCGGCCGGTCTGCTACAGTGGCCAGATGGGCCCAGCTTCGGCCCAGGTGCTCCACCGCCTTAGGGTTTCAATCTCAGCCGTCCGCCAAAGTCGGTTTAATCCAAGGGCTCACGTTCATCCCACCAGGCTATAAAAGGAGGGCAGGACCCCCCAGGGTAACACACATTCATTTTGCAATTCTCTCAAACCCTAATTGAGAGGTGTCCCTCGAATGGATAACCTCTCTGGGGCCAGCCATCAAGAGAAGATTAGTCCTCTCTAGGATCTAGTCTTTAGATAATAGTGAGATGGAGAGTGAGGGAAGAGTTAGGAGGAGGTGCCGGCCTGTCAGGTGCCCTCTCTACGGCTTGTACCTTGGCAGGATCAAGCTCTACTTGAGCTTGCTCTTGAGATGTCTCTGGTGATCAACTTCTAATACGAGTAAGTTCTGTGCCTTTATTGTTTATCTGGATCACGACTCTCTTTGAGTGCTTTATTCCTGTTCTAGAGGGATTAGAGTATTATCGTAGGTGTAAGCATGGTGCTTAGGCTTAGGATAATCGTGGATGCACCCTGCATTCCGGATTTGGTGGTAGCTCGCGGAGGTGACTTTATTCCGTTGAATCCTATGTATCCCACTATCCCGTTTGTAGGCCAAGTAGAACGCGGTTGCTAAGGAGATCAACATCCTATGTCGGTGTCTCTCCTTATGTAATGTCCCCAGTTAGCAATAGAGACATAGGCTTGCCCAAGTTAGAAGAAGAGAACCATAGTTATCCTCTCTACTCTCCTATTATCATCAACCTTGATTGCTGCTCTCAACCACATTAATTGTCGCCCTAGTTCTACCCTAGTTCTACCTTAATCTAGTATCTATCTTCACCTTACTGCTACCCCTAGTTAAGTCAGACCGTAGTTGATCTCACCCGTTTCTCAGTGGAACGAAACCTGTAATACTTCTGGGATAAAGCTATAACGGTATCCGTGCGCTTGCGGATCATTCAGTGGGCGTTAACAGATATCAACAAGCTTTTTGGCGCCGTTGCCGGGGAAACGGTTTGCTGAGTTGACTATGAACCTAGCTTAACTTTTCTTTTTCCTCTTTATCCTTCTTTCTTATCTTTTACTCCTCTCTTCTTTCTTTCTTCATTTTTCTATCTTCTTTTCAACTTGTGGTTTAGCATGAGTCACATTCCTATCAATCAATATGCTAAACCCACGAGCGCAAGCTTTAGGCCATTAGAATCTTCGGAGCCTATCTTGGCACCTGGTTATGAGCTGCGCCCGTGTTGGGTAGACTTTGTCCAAAAACAATCCTTCTCGGGAGAAGGAGATGAAAACCCATACTCACACCTACGGAAGTTCTTACTAAGATGTGCATGCTTTCACATTGCTGGCATGTCTGATAAGACTCTACGATGGAAACTTTTTCCATTCTCTTTGACTGGAAAAGCTAAATATTGGTACAACAAAACCGTAGGAAGTATGCAAGGAGATTGGGAATTGCTATGTTCTGAATTTCAAACCAAATTCTTTTCCATCTCTAAGGTGATTGATCTTCGGGAAGAGGTTCTAAGCTTTAAACAGTTAGAGGAGGAATCTCTAGAAACATCATGGGATCGCATTAATGATCTCCTCACTACAGGCCCAGAACTTTCTATTTTAGATCCAATGTTGCTTCAATACTTTTACATAGGCCTTGGTAGGGATTCTAAGCAGTCCCTTGATATAGTTTCTAGAGGATCTTTTCTTCATGTGACTGCTAGTGAAGCAAGGTCTTTGATTGATAAACTTTGTGGAAGGACACCTTACCCTAGCATTCAATATGAACCCCCTGAGAAAGAGAAGGAATTGTTTCTAAGACAAGAGGAAGTTTCAATAGCTAAATCGCACCTATTCCAATCCCAAGATTTAGCTATTAGTCTCGAACCATCCATATTCCAAAATCCACCAAGGGAAGAAGAAATTCAAACTTTGAAGGATAATCCTTTTGATGTTGATGTCGGGAAGAGCCTAAACTTTCAGTCCCGTAAGAGACCTTCGAGTGAATATAACTCAAATCCTCTCATGAAGGAATCTCTTAGAAAGCATCTTCTTTAGGAAGAATTCAAGGATAGCATGTCTAATGATGCCATAGAAGGAGAATCAAGCCATTTTGAATCCAATTCGATGTTCTCTCCCTCTATGCTCACATTAGATGTCTTATCTGAACCCATCTTAAAACCCATCCTTGACCCCAAAGAATTCTCTAACTCTTGTTCTATTGAGTCTCATAATGACCTTAGAGATCCACTAGCACACTTAGAACATAGGAATCATGATAGACTTGAGGATGACCAAGAAGTGCTACAACAATGGCTGGAATGTGTGGAATGGATGGACCATGAAGTTTTAATAGAATCCAGTCTAGGCCTAGATCCAACTGATAAACTCCCGACTCTAAGTTTGGAGGAGGCCATTAATGAGACCAGCTTGAGAGGCACCAATCCCAAGGAGATCTTAGACAATAATATGATTGATGAAAGTCATAGGCATGAAATAAAGAAGACAATATTTTCGCCTATAGACATTCTTGTAGAATCACCCTTGGAGACTGGTAAGGAAGTGACATCAATGAGCATAGAAGCTACTACAAAAAGACCTCATCAAAACCATGCTCATATGACACATCTCCTGAATCTCTTGGTCTCTCTACCATGACCACACTCGAGATCTTCAACTCCCTCATACATCCTGTCCATAAAAACTTTAAAAGGGTGGTTGTAGATGCATATGTTTATCATAAACATTGCAAATCTCGATGTACGGATCTTGAGGTAGGTAGATAAGGATTGGTGTTGGAGGGAAAACCACTTCACCATCTTGAAGCACGATTCTGAGGTTTCTCAACAATGAGTTTTTGACCACGAACTAGCGCTCTCGATAGACAACATGAACTTTCTAAACTGTCCTTGTGAATTGAGTATAGAGATATAATTGTGAACATATTCCTTCGGGTATTCTTGTCACTAACCATTTCAGATCTGAAGCAAGAAGACTGAAGGATGATAGTGCAAGGTATGTCCAACCAATTAAGCAACATTAGATCACATCCATCCAAACTTGATCTTGCCTTGCAAGAACTCAAGTGTGGGGGACATGCTTCTTTGAAAATTCTTATACAATGTTGCTGATCTTGGTTGTCTCTACCTTTAAACTTGCCATATAAGAATCATGCTCTTTCATCTCTACTTGAATAATGAATCTCTACAATGCTTTCATGCTACCTATGTTTACTATAGTATGCGTAAAGTTTTGAAGTATTCTCACACACCTTTTAAATTAGACATGGTGTCTAGTTTGATCTTGAACCAAGAGGTGTGCTGATATTGCTGCTAAAGGCTTTTAAATTAAGCGTGGTGCTTAGGTTGAAATGCCTTCCTGAATCAAATTAGACATGGTGTCTAGGTTGGTTCTTGAACTGAAAGTATGCTTTAGTGGACATTGGATATTTTGTTGTACTAACCCCTGCAGAAAATTCTCAAATCCAATCTGGGTAAGTCAAGAGATGAATTCAAATTAGAGATAAAGCAAGGCACATGACGAACTCTAATAACTTTGCGCACTGAAGACACAGCTCATTCATCATTGATGGAAGGACTGTATAAAAATCCAAAATGGCAAAGAGAAAAAAGATGGCATGATAAAAAGAGCACCATCTAGGAACAAGAGAAACTATGAACCGGGATGTGAGGTTGACCAAACAAGAAAAGCATCGAGCAAAGCAAAAGGACCATCAAGAGTCATCTACTCTTCATCACATGGTGTCATTGTGCTCCAATGATGAAGGTAACATCCAAAGGTAAATGGTCACTACTTAAAATGCTTCCCTTGATTTTGGTATGAACATAAATAAAGAACTTAACATGTTTGAGTAACAATTATCAATGATCAATCCTAATTAACTTAAAATGCTTAGTTCTTTAACTTGTTCATAGCATCACTATCTTGATTCATAGTCTTACCTAAATGAGCTAAAAAGTTGCACACTTTATTCTTGGAAGATGATAGTCATGATCATGTAAAGACCGACACATCATGTACAGATAGACAATCCTTCCTTGGGTTAAGCATTTTAACTCTTGTGGCCTAATAAACTTAAATGTTACACCCTTGCTCAACCTTTTGGTCTTACCTCTCATGATAATATTGAACAAAGCACTCCATATTGTTCAAACTTGACTAAGGACAAGAGATGTGGAATAGACGTTTTGGTTCTGCTGGTGTTTTCCCACCAGTAGAGTCCATGCACTTGATCTCTACCTTGTCTTCATGAGCAGGACACACTTTGAGCGAAGTGTGGGGGAGTCAATTCCCTACTTTGTACAAATAGAGGTTCTGGACCTGTCAAAGCAAAATCAAACTCAAAACTAAGACGGGTTAGGTAGAAGATGGTGACACATTATAAAGGACATCATCATAGAAATCTTTGTCTTCACCGAAAGAGCTAGCTTGGAGAAGAAGCACTCCCATGTACCCACCAAAGAAACTCCATGTCATCGACACTGGAGGAATCAATAAGAAGGGAAAAGTCTTCTCCTGAGGACTTTAAAATCTGAACCCTTGCCGTAAGGTAACATCGGTAGTTATCCATATTTACTTTCTTGCATTGCATGAATTATTTTCTCTTTAGCATGTTTACTTTTTTGCCTTAGCATTGCATTGAAAATAATAAAAATAAATATGTATTCATCTTGTTAGATAATTCATGCATTATAAAACTTGAAGCCCCTTGTGAATAGTTCTATGGTGTGTAAAACCCATAGGAGTCTTCACGGTGGTGGCATAAAAATAACAAAAATAATCATGCATACATGTCTTCTTTCCTGCATAATAAAAATAGAAAATCCAAAAATAATCATTGAGCATCTTGCTGCACTGTATACATTATAACAACCTTTGAAAACCTATCACGACAACCAGTCCATGAAACGGCTAACCACTAACTGCTTACCCTAATCCGTTCCACAAGTTTTGGTGCTTTATGAGATGTTTGCTGCAGGATGACTCTAAGAGCTAGTCCACCTAGGAATCTTCATCGACATCACTTGAAGTACACCTTTCCAACACACAACTAATCACTGTGTGGAGGAAGCAACTTCTTGTTGGATGAGATCAAGATTCCCGGCTACACTTGCTCTTGTAAGTATGAGCTCCACCGTGAGGACTGCTCGGCTTCAATGCTCAACCACGACAACAACCAGGCTTGGGGAAAGGCATCCCCTAGGTACCCGTAAGTGTACCTACGCTGATTATCGAGTCACCATAAAAATAAAAAAATACCAAAAATATGTGAGCACATGAAGGTTCATCATAGTATCATAAAAAACTTAAAAATACCAAAAATATGTGGACACATGAAGGTCCATGCTTTTTAGAGTTTTTAGAGTTTTATCTAGTATGAGTCTTAAAAATGTAAAACTAAATAAAAATATTTGTTTAGATAGAGTCAATAAATAGGCAAGACCTGAAGATGATCCCTAAAGATGAAAATGATGAAATGCTGCTCTGTCATAACACCTCTGGCTGAGTGTAGAAGGGCAGCGTCCCTTGCTTCCTCGAGCATATCCAGCGAATCCTCCCGAGCCGTCTGGTTGCGCCACTCGTCGTAGGCCTTGAGCCTCGGAGAACCGAACTCCAAGTCGGTGGGGAGGACGGCCTTGGCGCCATACACCAGGAAGAAGGGCGTGAACCCTGTGGCCCAGCTGGTCATCGTTCTAAGGCTCCAAAGGATCGAGAGGAGCTCCTCGAGCCACCTTTTGCCAAACTTCTCAAGCTTGTTGAAGATCCTAGGTTTGAGTCACTGCAAAATCATACCATTGGCACGTTCTACCTATCCGCTTCGTCGGGGATGGGCGACGGCGGACCGCATAACGCCAGATCCGGGTTTTACGCCGCAAAAGTCCCGAAATTTCTTCCCCGTGAACTAGGTGCCGTGGTCGGTGATGATGGAGTTCGGGACCCCGAAGCGATGGATGATGTCGATGAAGAACCGTACTGCCTGCTCGGATCTAATGTTGGTGATGGGGCGCGCTTCGATCCACTTGAAAAATTTGTCTATGGCGACCAGCAAGTGGGTGAAGCCCCCAGGCGCCTTCTTGAGAGGCCCTACAAGGTCCAGCCCCCACACGGCAAAAGGCCATGTGATGGGGATGGTTTGGAGTGCCTGAGCCGGCAAGTGCGTCTGGCGAGCATAGTACTGGCAACCTTCGCAGGTGTGTACCACGTGGGTAGCGTCGGCGACTGCAGTTGGCCAGTAAAAACTCTGCCGGAAAGCACTGCTGACAAGGGAACGGGGAGCGGCGTGGTGCCCACAGACGCCGGCGTGGATTTTGTGGACTAGCTTCAGGCCCTCCTCGGTAGAGATGCATCGTTGCAGGACTCCTGAGGGGCTTCGCTTGTAGAGCTCATCCTCCACCACGACGAAGGACTTTGCTCTTCTCGTGATGCGTCGGCCCTGATTGAAGTCTTCGGGGAGCACCCCTCGGACGATCCAATCGAGGTACGGCTTCCTCCAGTCTTGCTTGGGGTCGGCTTCGGGACCCTCCTCGTCAAGCTCCATGACCTCGGCGTCGGGTGCCAAGGGGGCCTCGGCCTTGGACGCTGCTGTAGCCCCCAAGGGGGGTCGGGCTCGTCGTCTGCCGCTGCGCCTTGGTTTTTGAAGCTGACAGAGGGGCCACGAGATCCTTGGTGAAAACATCCGGGGTACGGGAGCCTTCCCGGCCGCAATCTTGGCGAGCTCGTCGGCGGCCTCGTTGTACCTTCGGGCGATGTGTTGAGCTCGAGGCCGTCGAACTTGTCTTCCAGACCGTGCACAGCCTTGCAATACGCATCCATCTTTGGGTCGTGGCAGCTCGAGTCCTTCATGACTTGGTCGATGACGAGTTGCGAGTCCCCTCGGACGTCGAGGCGCTTGACGCCGAGCCCGATGGCGATCTTCAAGCCGTTGAGGAGGCCCTCGTACTCTGCCATGTTGTTTGAAGCAGGGAAATGAAGTCGGACTACGTACCGCATGTGTATCCCAAGGGGTGAGACGAAGAGGAGGCCGGCGCCGGCGCCGGTCTTCATCAGAGACCCGTTGAAGTACATGGTCCAGCACTCTGCCTGGACCTGAGGCGGCGGAAGCTGGGTGTCAGTCCACTCCGCGAGGAAATCCGCCAAGACTTGAGACTTGATGGCCTTCCTTGGCGTGTAGGAGAGAGTTTCTCCTATGAGCTCGATGGACCACTTGGCAACCCGTCCTGAGACTTTCCGGTTCTAGAGGATCTCTCCCAACGGGAAAAAGGAGACCACCGTCACCGGGTGGGCGTCAAAGTAGTGCCGGAGCTTGCGTCGAGTCAGGACCACGGCGTAGAGTAGCTTCTGGATTTGCGGGTAGCAGATCATAGTCTCGGACAGCACCTCATTGATGAAGTAGACCGGCCTTTGGATTGGCAGGGCGTGGCCTTCTTCCTGTCTTTCAACAACAATAGCCGCGCTAGCCACTTGGGTTGTCGCAGCGACGTATAAGAGGAGGGGCTCACCTTCTTTGGAGGGACCAAGATGGGGCACCGGTAAGGGCGGCTTTGAGCTTGTGAGAGCCTCCCCGGGCCTCGACGGTCCAGGAGAAGTGCTCCGATTTCCTCAGGAGGCGGTACAGGGGCAAGCCCTTCTCACCAAGTCGTGAGATGAAGCGGCTAAGAGCTGCAAGGCAGCCCATGACCCGTTGTACCCCCTTTAGATCCTTGATTGGCCCCATACTAGTCACCGCGGTCACCTTCTCTGGGTTGGGCCCGATGCCGCGCTTGGAGACTATGAATCCTAAGAGCATGCCTCGGGGGACCCCGAAGACGCACTTCTCAGGATTGAGCATGACACTTTTGGCCTTAAGACACCGAAAGGCAATCTCAAGTTCGGCGATGAGGTCGTCAGCATTCTTGGTTTTGACAACGATATCATCTACGTAAGCCTTTACGGTTTTTCCAATGTGATCCCCAAAGACGCCGAGGATGCACCGTTGGTACGTGGCTCCGGCGTTTCTGAGTCTGAAGGGCATTGTTACGTAGCAGTACATGCCAAAAGGTGTGATGAAGGAAGTCACGAGCTGGTTGGACTCCTTCATCTTGATTTGGTAGTAACCGGAATAGGCATCAAGAAAGGATAAGAGTTCGCACACCGAGGTGGAGTCAACTATCTGATCAATACATGGTAGAGGAAAGGGCACCTTCAAACATGCTTTATTTAAGCTTGTGCAGTCTACACACATCCTCCACTTCCCACTTTTCTTCCTAACCAGTACAGGATTAGACAACCACTCGGGATGGAACACCTCCTTGATGAATCCGGCTGCCAAAAGCTTGTTCACCTCCTCACCGATGGCCCTGCGCTTCTCCTCGTCGAATCAACGTAGACGCTGCTTCACCGGCTTGGATCTGGCCCTGATATCAAGAGAGTGCTCGGCGACATCCCTCGGAATGCCCGAAATGTCCGAGGAACTCCACGCGAAGATGTTGATGTTCGCGCGGAGAAAGTCGATGAGCACAACTTCCTATTTGGGGTCGAGGGAGGCACAGATCTTCACCGCCTTGCCAGAGGGAGAGCTCAGATCCAGCGGCACCTCCTTCACCCCATCAGACGGCTCGAAAGTGCCGGCGTGGCGCTTGGCGTCGAGGGCCTCGGACAATGCCATGGCCTCAGCATGCTCGATCGCTTCGACGTCACAGTTGAATGCGTGCTCGTAGGACGACCCAACGGTGATGACGCCGTTTGGGCCCGGCATCTTGAGGAGGACGTAGGTGTAGTTGGAGACGGCCATGAACTTCGCGTACGCGGGATGTCCGAGGATACCATGATAGGTTCCTCGGAAGTCGACCACGTCGAAGGTGATGACCTCCTTGTGAAAGTTCGATGGCGTCCCGAAGAAGACCGGGAGATCAATCTGCCCGAGGGACCAGGTACGCTTGCCTGGCACTATGCCCTGAAAAGGAGAGCTGCTGGGCCAGAGTTGCGGGCGCTCAATCCCCAACAGGCTGAGGGTCTTGGAGTAGAGGATGTTGAGGGCGCTGCCGCCGTCCATCAACACCTTGGTGAGCCGCACGTTGCCGATGATGGGGTCAACTACGAGTGGGTACCGTCCCGGGTTCGGCACGTAGAGTGGATGGTCGTCGAGGTTGTTGTTGACGGTCCTTAATGTCTATTTTATACCATCAACTATAGCTCAATATAACATGATATCAACCATAAAGCATAGTTGTAGGGTTTGATTCTAACGAGTTCCACGAGTTGTGTTGTTCTCGATTGTGTTGCAGGTATATTCAATTTTGCATAGAATAAAAGTATCTTAAATGGGGAATTGGACTGCACCATTGCGACGGGCTCGTCGAGGCGATCGAAACAGACATATCATTTGATATATTCGGAGTCTAGAGTCAAAAGATATCAATTCTACACTGAAACCAACACTAGAAGACTCTAGAAGGCACCAGAAAGCGATGTACCGAAGGTGGGGCCCATCTGCTACAGGGTGGGGCCGGCCGGCGCCCTCCAGAGCCCAATCGAGGCCCGTTTCGATGGACGGCCTCCTACCGCCTTAGGGTTTGCATCTCCACCGTTGCCGAAGTCGAATTAGTCCCACATCGCCTGTCCAGAAGAGGTGGAAGGCTTTTCTAGGCTATAAATAAAGAGGTAGACCCCCCTCCCTGAGGGCACCACATTATTATGGAGATGTAGAGGCGTCCCTCAAATGGATAACCTCTCATCTCTAGAGAATTAGGGCTAGACTTTCCAATGTAGTTCTAGTTGAGAGTTAGGGAGAGCGGCGCCACGCCCGGTTCCGAGGAGTCTTCGGAGAAGTCTTCGTGAGTTCTGTATATCTTTGTATTTATTCTTGTAAGACTTATGCTTTAATATATTTTGTCGTCTCTATTTACTTTTATGCATTACATTTGATTGGCTAGTATAGTTGTTATACTTTAGCATAGGATCTTCGCCTATATTAGGTGCTCTAGTTATCACGTGTGATTAGAGTAGTATTCTTTAGTGTAGACGTGGTGTCTAGGCTAGGGTTTACCTGAGATTGCGCACATCTCTTACGGTTAGTTGTGGTAGCCTATAGAGGTGACAGCTCTTTTGGTCTTCGTATTCCACCACGTCGGAGTTGGTGTTTCGTAGAGCTTTTTTGGCAGCCTTACCCACTACCTTCTTCCCAGTCTTATTCGAGAGTTGGATAGGTACTTTGCTGCTCCAAAGTGCGATTGTGTGATTGCTTTATTTACCATGACTTAGTTATATAGAACCAAAATAATAGAGAAGTATTCAGGAACCTTAAACTCTCCCGTTGTCCTCTCACTTTAGCTATCTACTTATTTATCATAGAATTCTCCTGTGTGTGTCATATATACATAATTCCTATCATCTATCATTTACCCCCTACTTTAGTCTAGTTGGTGTATTAGTTAGTAGATACATGATGGTGAACTATCAATATCTTTAACCAATGTTTTCCAGTGGTAAAATATAAATAACGATACCGGAATACTCCCGGTAAATTGCTACAATGGTTTTCTCGTAAACTTTTATGAATCCTTCATAATTTAGTTGTGCATAAGAAATACCAACAAGCATTTTTAGCGCCGTTACCGGGGATAGGGATTTACCTCTATTTCTAGTAGCGACGTTAGAAATGTCAACAAGCATTTTTGGCGCCGTTGCCGGGGAAACAATTGGCGTAGAGATTTTAATATTGATCTTGATATCTACTAATCTAGTCTACTACTAGCTTTAGTAGGATTACCCCTTGTTTTGTTGAGTTGTGGAATAAGCAGGATATCAACCGCTCCAACCTTCTAGCGAAATTCCACAAGAACAAGACATGGGAGATATTGAAGAACTCGAGTGCCCGAACATTCATGATCCATCAACAATGAAGCCCCCCGCCATCTCACGTATGTATAAATATTTATATATATTATTCTAACCATGTGTAGATTAGAAAAGAAAAGTCATCATCACATGAATTCTAAGTTTATCATATGTGATGAATAAAGATGTTTTGCTACTCACAAATACCAACGTGAGTCATAGTAGTTATGATCAAGAAAGGTGAGAAAGTCTTGCTCATAGGGTTTAAATTTAATGAGTAGTTATCCTATTGCATTCCACTGCGTGTTTACTTTGAATAATCCATGCATCTACCCCATCTCATATCAAATCCACAAAGATGTTCAGTTCCTTGCACATATGCATATAACTTTCATCTCTATCTAAAAAAAAAATATATATATATATATATTCTCACCATACATGATCATGCTTTTATCTCTATTTGAGTAAATCTCTAAGTGCTTTCATGCTATCTTTGTTTGCTATTGTATGCTTAGGTTTTAAAGTATTTTCATACACCTTTTAAATTAAGCATGGTGCTTGGTTTAAACCGCCTTCTTAAATTATATTTGACATGGCGTCTAGTTTGGTTTTTTGAATCATAAGGTGTATTGAGTTTACTTCTAAAAAGCTTTTAAATTAAGCGTGGTGCTTAGGTTAAAATGCTTTCCTAAATCAAATTAGATGTGGTGTCTAGGTTGATTTTTGAACCAAAAGTATGCTCTAGTGGATATTAGATATTTTGTTAGACTAACCCCTGCAGAAATTCCCAAATTCAATTCGGGTAAGTCAAGAGATGAACTTACATTAGAGATGAATCAAGGCATGTGACGATGTCCAATAACTTTGCACAAAAGGAAGACACAGCTCATTCTCCATGGAAGAACTGTAAGTATCAAAGTTTATATATTTAATCCTTTGTTACAAGTTACCTTTGCCTTGAACCATATAAAAGTGCAGCTATCAATAAAAATTGTTAGAAGAAATCTATGCCAAAGTAATTCTAAAAGCACATCCTTTCATTAGCATAGATGAAATTTGCATAAATTATATGGACCATAACCCATATTCCAAACTTGTTGCAATCCTTCGGGTATGTGTCCACTAACACTTATGTAGAAAAAAAAGAATAAATATCTGATCATAGTTCGAAATGAAAAGAAAGAAGAACAAGTGTATAGAAAAGATTAAGATGGAAAGAAATGGATGAAAAAACACTTTAATGCCTTCTACACTTTACCATGATATTGGACCAATCACCTTACAAGACATAAGGTATGTTTACCCAAGCCTCATACAACTTTAAACTATATTCAATATCTTATACCATGTTGTTAATCCATACCTTATGTCATGCTTAATTTGCTAAAACTTAAAGCAATTTGGTTCACCTATATATTCTTGGTTCTATTCGAATAAATATCTTTAGACTTTTAAACTTCCTTAGTCTATTATGAGTATGCTTTAGAATATTACTTAAACATTATAACATCAAAGTATATTTGTATAAGAATTTGGCTGTATCTATAGACTATCCTCTCCTCTATAAAAATGTTTAAATCACATTAGAAGATTTCATAGAATCAAATCAAGGTTAGAGGTATTCTTTAAAATTATATCTTCGCCTTAACCTTGTTGGAAAATTTGAAGTAATGGTGAATCATTTAAAATATGAGCTACAGATTAATCTTTAACCACTTAGCAAACACTATCCATACTTTAAATAGATAGTATGTTCCTTCGGGTATGTGTTGTCTACTAATCCCTTGCAGAGAAGAAATAATGAGAGAAGCAGAAGTCTGGAAGAGTGAGAAAGGAGTACAATATATGAGACAAGATGCTAAGGAATAACTCAAGATGCAAGGAAGGAAAAGACCATTGAAGTTCAACTATCCTTTACCACATGGTGCCATCACGCTCCAGTAATAAAGGTAATATCTTTAAAGGTAAGTGGTCATTATTTCCTCTTGATCTTGAAGTACACACCATAGCACTATTCTCTTGATCTCAATCTTAACCAAATGAGTTCAAATATGATATATCTTATTTTGGAAGATGATAGTCATCTTGTTAATCTTGATAATTTATAAAGATGAACAATCCTTCCATAGGTTAAGTAACTCCACTCCTTTATCTCATAACCTCAAATACCATATTTATACTTTTGATATTCTTACCCAAGATATAAATGCACAATGTGAATAGACATCAATCCTATTGTGCCTAAGGTTAGAGAATGAATAAATTTTTGGTTCTATTGGTGTTTTTCCACCAATAGAGCCCATGCACTTGATCTCTACCTTGTCTTTATGAGTAGAACACGCATCAAGCAAAGTGTGGGAAGATTCCCTAAATTCTACAAGTGGGAGTTCTAAACTAGTAACAAGGATGCACATAAGATTGGCTTTGAGATGCTAACAAAAAAGAAAGGAAGAAGGTGGCACCACCATTGGAAACGCCACTAGTGGAGACACCACCTCAATCCTCATCCTTAGAAGCAAACCGGAAGTACTCGATCAATGAACTACTTGCAAGGAGGAGTCCAGTTCGAAGGACTCAAAACATCGAACCCTCGCCGTGAGGTAACATCGGTAGTTATTCATATTTACTTTGAACATTGCATGTTTTATTTTCTCTTAACCATATTTACTTTTCTACATTAGTATTACATAGGAAATAATAAAAATAAATAGATATGCATTAGGTTGCATTCATGCATCTTAAAAAAAACTTTAAGCCCCATATGAAACCCTTGTAGCGTAAAAGTTATAGGAGTTCTCACCGTGGTGGCCTACAAAATAAAAAATATATCATGTATTTATACTTTCTGCATATAAACCTACAAAATTTAAAAATATTAATTGAGCATCCTGCTGCAATACTGTTATCATAAACATACTTTGAAACCTCCACAATACCTAATCCTCTAAAAACGACTAACCACTAACGTTTTATCCTAATACCGTTCCACGAGTTTTGGTGTTTTGTGAGAGCTTTCTGCAGGATGACTCCAAGAGCTAGCTCACCTAGGAATCTTTATCTTCATCACTCAAAGCACATCTCTTCGACACACAGTTGACCTCTATGTGAAGGAAGTAAGTTCTTGGGTGATAAGATTAAAGTATTCCTAGCAACACTTGCTCTTATAAGTATGAGCTCTTCTATGAGGACCACTCAGCTTTAATGCTCAACTACGACAACATCCAGCTTGGGGGAGAGCATCCTCTAGTTATCGATAAGTATACCTATGCGATTATCGAAGTCTATCTTATAGTCATAAAATACCAAAAAATATGTGGACACATGAAGGTCCACGTCTATAGAGTCTTTTATGAGTCCATTAGTGTAAAAATAAATAAAAAGATGAATGATCATTAAAACCAAATAAAGATAGTTTAATTATTTATTAAGGGTGATCATAGAGTGTGTTTATAATTTTGTCTAGTTTATTAAGAGTCAAATAAAAACTGAAGAACAATAAAATTTTGTCTTGGAGATGATGAATAGTTGCTCTGTCATAATTCCTTTCACGTGCCTACTTTTCAACCTTAAATTCTCCTGAGTTTTGGATATGACTGTTTTGATATAAGAATTTACTCTGAACCTAAAACTTGTGGAGGCATATGCTTAAGCTAAGTCTAGGTGATGGAGGGATATGATATGAGAAAGTCTAAGCTGCTATTTATCTTATTCCTAAGCGATACTAAGTTAAAGGAGATTTATCCCTTGAAAAACTAAAAATCTTACATGATGAGCTCTTGTATGATAAAGTTTGAATTCCTACCAAAGCCATATATGATATACATTTAGAATAGAAAAACCTTTGTTCATTCATACTGCTTGCTTTGCATTGAGTTCAGTCAACCTTTGTTGTATACCTCATGAGAGTCTTGCCATGCTTTTAAAATCAAGATCACTTACACACTCTACCTACATAGGCATCGCTCCTACTCTGGGAGTAAGCGCAATTATTTTTTACTTTCATCCAGATCCATTTTAAAAAATATTTTTCTCCTACACTGGGAGTAAACACCTAAAAATATACCCCATAGGACAACCCTTTGTGTCATGCTCTATGTTCTTATTGTTATCTCTCCAATCATTTATTGTATTCAAAGGATGCATGTGGCTATGAAAAAAAGAAGAGAGAGAAGAAAAGTTATTAGAAAAAAATAAGAGGGAGTTAAAATGCTCGCCTCCCTAAAAGAGAAGAAAGAAAAAAAAGAAAAAACAAGAAGAATAAAGATAGCCCATGTTTTCCTATGAAAAGTTCTAAGTTCAAGAGAGATTTATTTCAAGGAGCAAAAGTAGAATTAGGATTAGCCACTAAATACCATATATACACCTATCCACCATACTCCATACACATGCATATCTTGGTTTGATTGTATGACTTGACTCTCTTTGGATGCATTGTTTGACTTTACAATATATGAATTGCAAGTATGCTCGTCCTCGTTTAATGCCACTCCTATGAGCTCCGCTATAATAATTAGTTGTAGGAGGGCATGTCAACATAAATGCCTCAGTGAGATCCATAAATATCATATACAATAAGAGATTTGAGGGTGTCATACGATTAAGCTCTGAGTTTTATTTTGAAAACTTACAAAAACTCTAGAATATTGGTTGAGTGAAGAATTTGAGACATAGTGCTTGACTTGATTGTTCTATCTTTCAATTACTCAAGACCCATCCAAAAGTTAAAAAGCTCCATAGTTAATGGTAATATGGGTAAGTTTGAAAGTTAGAGCAGTTTTGTCTAATTTAAAGGAGAATTTCAGTTTGAAAGCCTGTGTACTTTTGAGGAGTGAAAGCATTGTAGCAACTCCTGATTCAAGTTTAGTAGTTAGGCTTTGCTAAGGGACTAGCAAAGGATAAGCTTGGGGAAACTTGTTGACGGTCCTTAATGCCTATTTTATACCATCAACTATAGCTCAATATAACATGATATCAACCATAAAGCATAGTTGTAGGGTTTGATTCTAACGAGTTCCACGAGTTGTGTTGTTCTCGATTGTGTTGCAGGTATATTCAATTTTACACAGAATAAAAGTATCTTAAATGGGAAATTGGACTGCACCATTGCGACGGGCTCGTCGAGGCGATCGAAACAGACATATCATTTGCTATATTCGGAGTCCGGAGTCAAAAGATATCAATTCTACACTGAAACCAACACTAGAAGACTCTAGAAGGCACCAGAAAGCGATGTACCGAAGGTGGGGCCCATCTGCTACAGGGTGGGGCCGCCTGGCCCCACCCCAGGGCCGGCCGGCGCCCTCCAGAGCCCAATCGAGGCCCGCTTCGACGGACGGCCTCCTACCACCTTAGGGTTTGCATCTCCACCGTTGCCGAAGTCGAATTAGTCCCAAATCGCCTGTCCAGAAGAGGTGGGAGGCTTTTCTAGGCTATAAATAAAGAGGTAGACCCCCCTCCCTGAGGGCACCACATTATTATGGAGATGTAGAGGCGTCCCTCGAATGGATAACCTCTCATCTCTGGAGAATTAGGGCTAGACTTTCCAATGTAGTTCTAGTTGAGAGTTAGGGAGAGCGGCGCTACGCCCGGGTTCCGGAGTAGTCTTCGGAGAAGTCTTCAGAGTTCTGGTATATCTTTGTATTTATTCTTGTAAGACTTATGCTTTAATATATTTTATCTTCTCTATTTACTTTTATGCATTATATTTAATTGGTTAGTATAGTTGTTATACTTTAGCATAGGATCTTCGCCTGTATTAGGTGCTCTAGTTATCACGTGTGATTAGAGTAGTATTCTTTAGTGTAGACGTAGTGTCTAGGCTAGGGTTTACCTGAGATTGCGCACATCTCTTACGGTTAGTTGTGGTAGCCTCTAGAGGTGACAGCTCTTTTGGTCTTCGTATTCCACCACGTCGGAGTTGGTGTTTCGTAGAGCTTTTGGCAGCCTTACCCAGCTACCTTCTTCCCAGTCTTATTCGAGAGTTGGATAGGTACTGCTGCTCCAAAGTGCGATTGTGTGATTGCTTTATTTACCATGACTTAGTTATATAGAACCAAAGTAATAGAGAAGTATTCAGGAACCTTAAACTCTCCCATTGTCCTCTCACTTTAGCTATCTACTTATTTATCATAGAATTCTCCTGTGTGTGTCATATATACATAATTCCTATCATCTATCATTTACCTCCTACTTTAGTCTAGTTGGTGTATTAGTTAGTAGATACATGATGGTGAACTATCAATATCCTTAACCAATGTTTTCCAGTGGTAAAATATAAATAACGATACCTGGAATACTGCCGGTAAATTGCTATAATGGTTTTCTGTGCGCTTGCGGAATCCTTCATAATTTAGTTGTGCATAAGAAATACCAACAAGCATTTTTGGCGCCGTTACCGAGGATAGAGATTTACCTCTATTTCTAGTAGCGACGTTAGAAATGTCAACAGTTGTACGTGATGGCATTGACGGGCCACGACAGGTACTGAGGAGTGGCTGGGCACACCGAGAAGACCTCACGGCGCTCGCGCTTGATCTGGCGCGGGGTGAGGTTCGCCAGCAGCCCTCCGATGATCATGAAAACGTCGTGGACCTCAGGGAATCCCTCGCCTTTGTCCTCTTCCTCCTGTTTCTTGTCCTTGGGGGGGCAGCTTCTGATAGAAACGGCAGGCCAAGTCACACTCCCCTATGGTGTGCTTGACGGGGAACTTGTGGAAAGAGCAGGGCTTTTTGAGCATGTCGTTGTTGGCATCTCATAGCGTTATCAGGATAACAACACTGCAAGATGTATGGTACTGATTAACTTGTCTTTAGCAACTAGCCACTACCTCTTACCTATACTCCTAAGCATTGAACTAGATTGTCATCCCCAATTATATAGTTGGGAATAATTAATGGTACTAATATTAATCTATCATTTTATGTGACTAGGCAGAAATAATAATGATGTATAGATGAAGAATGATTACGCAAGGACAGATAATTATACCATTATAGCATTTTACCTAGAGTATTACCAGGGTTGTCGATTTATATTTATACCACTGGGAAGGTCTAGCTAAACATATAATCTATAGCATTGATGACACTTATGTGCAATGAATGAGAGATGTAACCAATGTCATGTTCTACTCATAACAGGGAATAAGTCACCTAATAAAGATATATATATATATATATATATATATATATATGATAAGCATAGATCAGTCATCAATAATAATACTAATTCACTCGAGCAATCTAGTCATGTTAACGTCGTCTAATCAATTAATAGAGAAATAACTCCTAAGTATTCTAGCTACAGTCAAAGCTACTTTATTTAATGCAAGTATGTCTAACAATCATTGTTAAGTTATACTACTATAGTTCCCTAACACATCGGAGCAATGTACGAGGAGAAGATGAGTACAGGAACCTCCTCTTAACCTGATAATTCCACTCTACCAATCCACCGTACGGGGGAAGGCCTACAAAGGACTCAATGGGCCTGTCACGCCCACGATCTACCTCACTACCCGGCACGACTGGGGATACTCGCAGATAAGTATTGCATCTAGGCACCATGCCTACACACAACCTACCACTCACCAACCAATCGAATTGATGAACGCTATACAAACCAGTGTATGAATATAATAGCAAACTAACTATAATAGACATATCAAAGTAGACAATAAACAATGCAATCAAGAACATAATAATAAAGAATAATATTGCTAGTAATGATCGTACAAACGCAGATATTACAATAAAAAAAAAGCTTAAGAATTATACCAGACTCTTCTCTTCTTGACAACGTCGGGAATCCAAGATCGATGAAGAACTTGACTTCCTCTACTCTAGATCTAACTAGGCTAAACTATGAACTAGAAGGGCTCTGGATGAACTAGGGATTCTTGGCTCTGGATGACTTGATCACCAAATGACTTGAATGAATTAGGGTTTTCAGGGGGAGGTCTGGCTCCGCTTATATAGCCCGATGGGATACACGCCAGCCGTTTGATCAAACCGACTTCACGTAGGGCTGAGATTGATCCACAAAGGCGGTGGAGGAACATTCCAGAAGGGGGGAGAGGCTTCCCTCCAGGGGGCCGGCTGGCCTGACTAGTGGGGCCAGGCGGCCCCACCTGGTTGTGGCTCGTGCTCCCTCTTGCTCCAGTGTCTTCTAGATCCTTCTAGTGTAGTTTGGTGTATTCTTGAGTTGTGGATAATTCTGTGGTGTAGATTTATAGTTATGCCCTTTTTTCGGTGTTTTCTAGTTCAGTCCCTGGAAATTGATAAATCACCAAAACTCGTGGAAATTGTTAGATAAAACCTTAGCCTTCTAGATATTGATGTATGTTTTATGCCCTTTGATATATAAAATGTTGACGCTATCCACCTTCAACAACTCCCCCAAGCTTACCTTTTGCTAGTCCCTTAGCAAAACCTAGAGTTGGATCAGGGGTTGCTACAATGCTCTTATTCTAACAAGTACACATGCTCTCAAACAAGGATTTCCTCTGGATTAGACAAAACTGCTCTAACTTTCAAACTCACCCATATTACCTTTAACTGTGGAGCTTTTAACCTTCACGTGGGTCTTGAGTAATTGAAAGACAGAACAATCAAGTTAAGCACTATGTCTCAAATTCTTCACTCAACTAGTGTTCTAGAGTTTTTGTAAGTTTTCGCAATAAAACTCAGAGCTTTTAATTGTATGACACCCTCAGTCTCTCAAAGTATATGGTATTTGGGGATCTGACTGAGGCATTCATGATGTCACGCCTTCCTAATTCTAGAGATTATAGTGAAATTTATAGGAGTGGCATTGAACAAGGATAAACATACTTGTAATTCATATATTGTAAAGTCAAACAATGGATCTATAGAGAATCGAGTCATACAATCAAACCAAGATGTGCATGTGTGTGAAATATGGTGGATAGGTGTATATGTGGTGGCTAATTCTAATTCTACCTTTGCTCTTAGAATAAATCTCTCTTCTTTCTTAGACTTTCAGAACTTCTTAGGAAAACATGGGCTATCTTTATTCTTCTTCTTTTTTTTCTTTTTTTCATTAAGAGGCGGGCATCTGAGTACCCATTGTTGTAATACTGGGACTCTTGTCCATCTTTTACTCTCTTTTTATTTCTGCATAGCCACATGCATCCTTTGATACAATTGATTGAAGAGATAACAATAAAGAACTTGGAGCAAATAAACAAAGGCTGTCCTATGGGTTTATGTATATATATTTTTTTTTTTGGGGTGTGTTGGCGCTTCTAACGTCACTACTGAATTAACGAGATTAGAAATGCATGGTATTTAAATTAACTTGTCATTAGCAACTAGCCACTTCTTTATCACTAGCATTCCTAAGCATGAATTAAGTTGTCATCCCTAATTATAATGCTAAGGAGCAAATATAGATTTGCATGTATTATTCAATATGACTAGGCAGAGATATGAATATAAACTAAAATAGATTCGGCAAGCGGACAGATAATGTCGCACCCGGTTTTTCGAAGAATACCAAGCGCTAACTATATGTGTGCCCAGGATGTCCACACAACACATATAGCAACAAAAATGGAGATTATCAAAGACAATGCTTTATTATATATCGAAACATATTTACAACAGGACTTACATCTATAACAAAGCACAATAGAAGTATTCTTAATCCTCTGTCTTTGGATCTTCATACTCCACAGGGACGGTTGACTGGGAGAGCACTCGCCTAGCAGTCTTGAAACAGCTCAGGAAAACACCTCACTTGAAACGCCATCTGGTACCCATCCGGGATTTTGTTGATTGTAAAGCAAGCGTCAGCGCACCATGCTCAGCAAGCATAACATGAGGGGATGCAAGGCTCAAAAGGCTAGACACGGCTGAACTGCGGTTAGCACTTTTAATTGGTCATGTTTTATTATTATACCTGACTTTCTAGGTTATGCTTAGCACCCCAAGTGAATATAATTAATTACCATCATCAAGATTAAACATCACCAGAACCATCCATCGATCCATCTATCTCGAAAAGGATCCAGGGCCGCTCGTGACCGTGAGCACGGGCCGATATATCGGTTTGATCAAACTCTCCGCAGAGTGTGTACACTTTCACCATGAGTCGTGATACCCATATGCCCGAGGCGGCCAACCACTGACTCACTTCCAAGGTAAGTCAGCAGGGTTCACTACGAGGCCTTTCTAAAGACACCCTAACAAGTTAGTAGCCGCGAGGTTTCAAAGCAGCTAGGCGAATGGAGCCCCCTTCAAGACGGTGCACAAAGGACCGCAGCCCAGCAACACATCTTGACAGGAAAGAAGCCATTCTGCAACCTAGGCCCCCCTCTTGCGCCTTTCGGTAACCACTAACAAGCTAGAGAAATCTAGTTACTTAGCCAAGACCAGAGCCATATAGTCCTCATGGTTGTACGGATGTCTTGGGTGGCCGCTTTAAGATTGAGTCCTTATGGAGGGCGGACTAGAGCACCCAAGAAAGCCCAATGCTCTAGCCCCCCTTACGTCCATGTTACCAAAGAGCATCATCTTAACCATCGATTCCATAAGGCATCATTAATCAAAATTAACATTATAAGGTTTGGTGATTGCAAGCTAAGCAAAGCTATCCATATGCATCAACCCAGGGTAACAAGGAACATGGTACAAAAGTACTAGGTAAAGTCCTTATGGGTTCATCATATTAGACACATGCATATGAAAATGATTATATAGTTCTTAGGTAACAAAGGAACTCATGTTACACTTGCCTTCTAAAAGCCAGACAAACTTTCCATCCTTTCCTTCTGGATCATCCTTGCATAGCTCCAACTCTAACGATAGCATCAACCAGCACAAGCATCTTAAACAAGCCTAGAAACAGTACACCAAGCATTATAAAAACAACACATAAAGGTTTGAAACACATAGGACTTGTAACTACGATCGCTTCACCACAAAATAACCAAAACAAAAGCCACGATTAAAGGATATGGAAGTTGAAAGGTATAGACGAAAACGATTGATTTTAGGTGAGCAAGGTGAAGTTGGACCGGAAGAAACATACACATCAGAACAACAAGGGTTGGATATGTGTATAGGTTACTTGGGAACATGTCATTATCAACCAATGCACTATGGTGGGTTCAAGATCAAAGGAAATCAACATTATGCTGAAGAGTGCACCAGCTGAGCATACTCGACGGTGGATAGCGGCGGGTAGCGATGGCTGTGAACATGATAAGTCAGAGACACATTGCACTAATTAGCTTGGATTGGAACTTGTTAGGTGATCATGTGCAACTAGGAGACGTACATTCATGTAAGAGGACTCGGAGTGGGGAACGCGGCGGATCACTGAGGCATCTCGGACTTGCACATCGGTGGGCAGCGGTAGTTATGTTGAGTTGTTGCATGGTTATCGAAGGACTAAAAGGTGATCCATTTTGTGGGGTTGCTAAGTACTGTATGTACTATGTTGTGGCAACTGGACATGGTGTTTCGCCATTGGATAGTTGGGGAACGAGATTGCAAGATTGTATGGCGTGGTTGTTGGCATTGTAAGAGCAAAATGACATGATGATATTTATATATTTGGTGATGTGGTTTATATAGACAAGACAACTTTAAGATATATGTGTAAGTATATGATAAACTCTATGGTTGAAGGTCTTGATCACTGGAGTAGCGAATCATCAAGAACGCGCATGCCAACCGGCATCAATGCGGCTGTGGGCAGCAGGGACAGCGAGCACAAAACTGAATAATATCTCTTTCGCATTTGATCATATGGCCATGAAACTTTGCATAGGTGTGTGCAACTATATAAGTGATATCCTAGACAAAGGGTACATGTTGGGGTTCAATGGATCAATCAGGGAACGCCGTTGCCAAAAAAAGGTCACTGCTGTTTGGACAACAAGGGTAGTGGACGCTTCGGCTTCGATATCTCGGCCATCGGAGATTGCATAGCCAAACCAATTTGTGGGATCATGTGCAGAGATGTCATGAGCATGTGGATTCAAGGGATAGTGTATTTGGGCTGTGGATTAGCAAGGAACGCCAAAACCATTCAGGGCTATAACCTGACAGGACAGCAGGAACAGTGGGCACCGAGATGATGATATCACAAGTTTCTCAACTCCTATAGCAAAACCATTTTACAGGGGTGTGTTCAAGGATATATTCTACATCTTCACCAAAGGGATTGATTATTGGAGTAAGGAAACAGCGGGGAACGCCGATTTCGTCAATGACAGGAAATCTGCCAACGAGGACAGCAACACATACAACGGGTAATCTTCATCGGGGATCAACCATACGTCATCTACGGCACTTGGTATGCAGCGAGGAACACAAGAACAACATGGGGATGATGAGGGAGGGTTCTCACCATGGGGATTGGTGTGATGGAGCAAGGAGAGGCATCAACGGCGGCCGGTGACGTTGATCTAGTGCATCGGGGCATCCTTCTCGCTTTGCGGTTGATCGGGGCAGCCATGGGGGAGGATGAGGAGGAGCAGGGGCGTCCCTCCTCTGTTCTTGACGTGGGGAATGAGGGGAGAGGAGTGAGGGGGCTGTGGGGGTGGTATATATGAAGGGATGGTGAGGGGAGGTGAAGGGGTGGGAAGGCAAAGGGTCTTGGCTTGATATTTTCATGTCTTGGTTGATATTTTTGTGGCATATTGAGAGGCTCCAAGGGGTTGACGTGGGAGAGAGGATAGGAAGAGTTAGAGGGCTGGTTGGGCTTGATGTTGGTCCACAAAAGATAGAAGGATGGTTGGGCTTTGATCCGAGGCGAGAGCTAAGGTAAGGTTTGGACCGGATTTGGCCCGAAACGACGTCCGCGGATGGAAAGAGTTGGGTTGACCCATTAGCAAAAGAGAGAAATGGGGAGGTGTGGTTTACTAATGATCTAAGTTGGTGGATTTGTCCCAAGATAAGACAAGATGGAAGGAAAGAGTTGGGCTTGATCCGCCAAGTTATCAGAGTTGCGATTAGGGTTTTCATAAAATTGGAAGCTTCAAAGAGGTGGGATTAAGGCTATAGAGATTTCAAGGATGGATCATATATAAGTTTGGCTTTGATCAAGAGGAGAAAAGGTGAAGGGAAAAAGGGCCCATGTAGATGTTTCCTAAGGTGACGAAAGAAAAGCAAGTCAAAATTGAGATTAACTTGGATACATGACACGTGATTGATTTGACTTGAATAAAATAAGATTGAATTGTGTGAGAAAGAAGAGATATAAAGATTGGTCACTTAGCATAGACTTTGGGTTTTGGAGAAGACAAAATCAAAAGAGATTAGGAGATCAAATATAAGGGAGAAAGGATGAAAGAAAAAGAGAGAGAGCAGGGCTATGACTAGTTAGGGTTTTAGAGGGCATGAGATTGGGTGCCTGGCAAGATAAAAGTGTGGGATCTATCAAGGTTCTTGAAACAAGGATTAAGATATATGGTTTACAAGAATTTGATCATGGTTTTGAGGCCAAGGAAACATGGTCAAAGATCAAGAGAGATTTGCTTTGTTTAAAAATATAGGCTCATTTGAAAAGTTTTAAATTCATTTTTCATACATAAACACTATGCAATGGCATGAAGTGCAACAAACAAGTCATATTAAATTGTAAAAAGTTTTAGAAAATGGTTTCTTCACTCTTTAGATTGAGAACAAACTTAACAAAAGGTTAGAAACTTTTAGAGAAACGTTAAATCATTTATTTTATTTAGTGTTTTCAAGGCACATCCCCAAAATAGAAATTTTGGGGTGTGACAGATAATTATACCATTGTAGCATTTTACCTAGGGAGTTCTTCCAGGTTGTCGATTTATATTTATACCACTGAGAAAGCTTTGTTATAAACTCTATCTATTATATTGATAAGAAAATATATACAATGAATAAGTGATATTACCAATGTCATCTACTTTACTCATAACAGGCAGAGGTCACAAGATAAATTAGATAAATACGGGTGATAGCATAATCAAGTATCATAATTATATAGATAATCATCGAGCATTGTCTAGTCATAATCACAGTTAGCCAATGGATAAACTAAGGAGTTAATTGTCTAAGGTAATTCTATAACTACATCAATGAATAACTCTAATTAGTGCAATTACATCTAGTAATCATTGCTAAGTCAACCCTATATCATGATCACATGTAAGGGGCATCAACTAGGAAGGATGTGAAACAGAGTCATTATCCAACCTCATGCCAGGTGCCTGTTGTCCTACACACGGAGGGGGTGGACTACGAGAGGAACCAACGTAGCTGTCACCTACGCGGACTACCACACGTCCCGACATGTCGTGGTGCACTCGCGGACAAACAAGATATCTAGACACCACGTCTACATATTGTCTATCATCTACCCATTGTACACTTGGATAAACGCTATACGAGCAATTACATGAATTCAATAAGATCGAACTAACTAAACTAGACATATAATTAAAGTAGATAATGACTATTGCAATTAAGAACATATGACTATTAAGAATAATGTCTCCCTAATCTGAATAATGAATACAATAAGAAAGAAAGAACTAGAACTATACCGAACTCCTGCGCTCAGGCCAGGCATGCCGGGGGCTCCGGATCTCGATGAAGAACTAGATCTCCTCTACTTCTAATCTAACTAACTAGAACTATGAACTAGAAGGCTCTTGATGAACTTGAAGGCTTCTTGATGCTTGATGGCTTGAGGCCTTTGATGAATAATGAATTGGCTCTCTCTAGGGAGGTCTATCCATAAATTTATAGTCCGGTGGGATGCGCATGCGCCGCAGGATCAAACCGACTTAACCAAGGGTCAAGATGCATCGGGAGAGGCGGTGGAGGAAGCTTCCAGAAAAAGGGGGGCAAACCCTAGCGGGGGGGCCCGGCCGGCCCTGGGGCCTGGGCCGGCCCCACCCGGCGGCCTCCGGCCCCCTTTGCTTCGGTGTCTTCTAGAGTTTTTTCGATTCGAATCGTGATATTTCCGTGGCGGATAAGTTTCGTGTTTATTTTGTACTTGAATCCCTCTTTTCAGCTTTTCTAGAATAATCCCCTGGAAAATATAGAATATGCAAAACTCGTGGAAATTGTCGAGTTAAAACCCTAGACTAGTGTGTTTTCATGTATTCCCTTGTGTCTAAAGTTCTAATGAATGTTGACGTTATCCACCGTCAACAGGGTGTTCTCTCCCAGTGTAGGAGAAAAACATTTTGGGGTGGAAATGAATAAAAGTGAAAAATGGTCGCGCTTACTCTCAAGGTAAGAGTAATGCATATTTGGATGGAGTGTGTGAGTGATCTTGATTTTAAAAAGCATGACAAGACTCTCTTAAGTATACGACAAAGGTTGATTAAACTCAATGCAAAGCAAGTAGCGTAAATGAGCAAAGGTTTCCTAATCTAAATATGTATCATGTGTGGCTTTGGTAGGAATTCAAACTTTATCATACAAGAGCTCATCATGTAAGCTTTTAAATTTTTTTTTAAAAGATAAATCTCTAGAATTTAGCATCGTTAAGAATAAGATAAATAGTAGCTCAGACTCTCTTATATCATATCCGTCAATCACCTAGACTTAGTTCAAGCATATTACTCTACAAATTTTAGGCTCACAGTAAATTATCAAGTTAAAACAATCGTGTCCAAAACTTAGGAGAACTCAAGGTTGAAAACTAGGTACTTGAAAGAATTCTAACAGAGCAACTATTCATCATCTCCAAGACAAAACTTCTAGTTCATAGTTGACTCTAGACACACTCTAATTAACTAAGACTGACTAAAACTTCTTTTTATTGTTTTTCAGATTTTATTTAACTAAAGACTCTTAAAAGACTCAACAGACGTGGACCTTCATGTGCCCACATATTTTTTGGGTATTTTTAGGTTTTCTTATGATACTATGGTGAACATTCATGTGCTCACATATTTTTGGTATTTTATGACTATAAAACAGACTCAATAATCGCTTAGGTATACTTACCTGATAACTAGAGGATGCTTTCCCCCAAGCTAGTTATTGTCGTGGTTGAGCGCTGAAGCTGAGTGGTCCTCACAGAGGAGCTTATGCTTTATAAGAGCAAGTATTGCCAGGAATACTTCAATCTCATCACCCATGAAGTTACTTCCTTCACACAGGAGTTAGCTATGTATTGAAAAGGTGTACTTCAAGTGATAAAGATAAACTTCCTAGGTAAGCTGGCTCTTGGAGTCATCTTGCAGAAAGCTCTCACAAAATACCAAAACTCGTGGAACGGATTAGGATAAAAAGTGTAGTGGATAGCTATTTTAGAGGATTGGGCGTTGTGGAGGTTCCAAAGTATTTTTTATGATAACAAATATTACAGCAGGATGCTCAATTAATATTTTTAGAGTTTTTAGATTTATATGCAGAAAGAAAATATGCATGATATTTATTTTTACTTTCTAGACCACCACGGTGAGAACTCCTATAGCTTTTACACACGCAAGGGTTTCACACAGGGCTTCGAGTTTTTAAGATTCATGAATGCGACCTAATGCATATCTATTTATTTTATTATTTTCTATGCGGTACTAATGTAGAAAAGTAATCATATAGAAGAGAAAATAAATCATGCAATGTAAGAAAGTAGATATGGATAATTACCGATATTATCTCACAGCTAGGGTTCGAGACTCCTCCTTGCAGTGGTTCAAGTACTTCGGTTTGCTCTTTGAGGATGAGGATTGAGGTGGTACCTCCACTAGTGGCGCTTCCAGTGGTTGTTCCACCTTCTTTCTTCTTTTTTTAGCATCTTGAAACCAATCTTATGTGCATCATTATCATTGGTTGAGAACTTCCACTTATAGGATTTGAGGAATCTTTCCACACTTGTACTCAAGGTGTGTTACGCTCATAAAGACAAGTTAGAGATCAAGTGCATGGGCTCTATTGGTGGAAAAACACCAACAGAACCAGAGATTTATTTATTTTTCTCTATCCTTGGGCACAATAAGATTGATGTTGTTTATATTATTGATTTATAACATGGGTGAGAAGATCAAAAGTATAAATATGGCATTTAAGTTTATGAGATAAAGGAGTAGAGTTCATTAACCTATGGAAGGATTATTCATCTTTATAAGTTATTCAGATTAACATGCATGATGACTATAATCTTCCAAAAAAATAAGATATATAATATTTTAGCTCCTTAGGTTAAGACTAAGATCAAGAGAATGGTGCTATGATGTGTTCTTTAAGACCAAGAGGAAATGATGACCACTTACCTTTTAAGATATTACCTTTATGTATGATGACACCATGTGGTAAAGGATAGATGAATTTCACTGGTCTTTTCCTTCCTTTCATCTTGAGATGTTTATTAGCATCTTGTCTCATATGTTATATTCCTTTCTCACTCTTCTAGCCTTACGCTTCTCTTATTTTCTTTGCAAGGGATTAGTGGACAACATATACCCGAAGAAATATAATAATTAAGGTATGGATAGTGTTTTCCACGGAGTTAATGATTCACCATTACTACAACAAGGTTGAGGTGAAGATATTATTTTCAAGAATACCTCTAACCTTGATTTGATTCTATGAATAGTCTCTCTAATATGATTTAAACATTTTGATATATGAGAGGGTAGTCTAACTAAATTCTTATACAAGGATGCTTTGATTCAATAGTCATGTTTAAGCAGTAATATTCTAAAGCATACTCATAATAGAACAAGGAGGTTTAAAAGACTAAAGCTTCAATTAGAAACAAGGGTATGTATGGTGAACCAAAGGATCATTTCGTTTGTTTAAACTTTTAGCAAATTGAGCATGGCATAAGGTAAAGATAAATTAGTAACATGGTATAAGATGTTGAATATAGTTTAATGTTGCACGAGACTCAGATAAACGTACCTTATGTCTTTATCCTCCCTTCTTTGCAAGTGGTAATAGACTTACCTGAAGAAGGAGGGGCGTCCGACTCTTCTATTGGCGATGGCTTGTGGTCCTTCGAGAAGGGCCTTCCTTCTATTACTTTAGTCTTTTCACCTTTCGATAGCAGTACGAACAATTGTATGCTCTTCATTAACATTTTCTTGATCTTGATTGATTCATGGTTGATGAGCTGGGGTCCACTTTGGAGGTGCAAACTCAAGTTCCACTGCGTTGTCTTTATCTTCCTTCGACATGGCGATGAGGGGTTCTTCTTTGTGAGCACTACGCCCGGCCGTCTTGATGGTTTGATGAGGGAACTTCTATGATGCTCACGTGAAAACTTCATCTCCAATGGTTTAGTTGCGTCTCTTCTATGATCACGGTCATCTATGGCCTTACTAGACATCCTTATTGCCGACATACAAAGTGGTGTCTTCGAAGGTGATGAGAAAAATAGGACACGCATTGATTGATATAAAGTGAATTGCTCCCTGTTTCTCACCATCCACCTAGGTTGAGTCCTGAAAAGGCTCAATGCTCGATTGCCTTTGACATTACTCATGATCAGTTAATTTGTTTCTTTCCTGCAAAATGTTAATGGACATATACCCGAGGGAATATAACAAATTTGGAATATGGGTTTTATTGTCCATACTATTTGCAACTCTATGCTAACAAGATGATGTATGGTTTTAAGACTGTTTAGCATAGATTGTTTCCATCTTGTTTCATATTGTTGTTGCATTCTAACATGGTTCAAGACAGAGATAGCTTGCAACAAAGATAAATGAATAAATATTGATACTTACAGTTCTTCATTAATGAAGGATGAGCTGGATCTTCTTTGTGTAGAGTTATTACCTATCTTGATTCATCTCATATGTAAATTTCTTTCTTGACTTACCCAGATTGAATTTAAGAATTCTCCTATAAAGGTTAGTCCAACGAAATAACCAGTATCTACTAAGTGTACTATCGGCTCAAAAAAATCAACCTAGACTCACGTCCAATTTGATTCAGGAAAGGATTTTAACCTAAGCACCTTGCTTAATTTAAAATCCTTTTAGAAGTAAGATCAACACACCTTGTGATTCAAAAATTAAACTAGACACCATGTCTACTTTAACTTAGAAAAACAATCAATGCCCAATTTCACAGGTGTATGAAGATACCTTCAATCCTAAGCATACTATAGCAAAAACAGGTAGTATGAAAGTACTATAGAAATTTATTCAAGTAGAGATGAACGAGCATGATCATGGTAAGTTTTTTTTATTTATAAGAATACAAGTGGGGTGGATATATGAACAGAACTAAACATATAATGGATGAGAAACTTTAAACTAAACAAGGTGGATATATTGATTGAAGTAAACATGCAGTGGAGTGCACAAGATAACTACTCATCAAATTTAAAGTCCATGAGCAAGACTTTCTCACCTTTATTTGACCATACTTACCATGACTCACATGATAGAATTTATGAGTGATGCAGCATCTTTGTACCCGTCACTTGAGATATGAATTGAATTCTCGTGACATCGACCTTTTTATCTAATCTTGGATTCTTCAATGTGTTTCTTTTCTTGCAGAAGATTGTCGGAAGGTCGTAAACCACTCATTCATTACCCTACATAAGATATTAAAGTAGGCAAAACAAGGGTAATCCTGCTTGAGCGGGGTAAATTGGGTGATCGATCTTATTCATGGTGCATTTAAGTCATCAATACTTTCTAAGTTTAAATGCCTTCCTCGGCAACGGCGCTAAAAATGCTTGTTGGCATCTCATAGCGTTATCAGAATAACAACACTGCAAGATGTATGGTACTGATTAACTTGTCTTTAGCAACTAGCCACTACCTCTTACCTATACTCCTAAGCATTGAACTAGGTTGTCATCCCCAATTATATAGCTAGGAATAATTAATGGTACTAATATTAATCTATCATTTTATGTGACTAGGCGAAATAATAATGATGTATAGATGAAGAATGATTCTGCAAGCGGACGGATAATTATACCATTGTAGCATTTTACCTAGAGTATTACCAAAGTTGTCGATTTATATTTATACCACTTGGGAAGGTCTAGCTAAACATATAATCTATAGCATTGATGACACTTATGTGCAATGAATGAGAGATGTAACCAATATCATGTTCTACTCATAACAAGAATAAGTCACCTGATAAAGATATATATATATATATATATATATATATATATATATATATATATATATATATATATATATATGATAAGCATAGATCAGTCATCAATAATAATACTAATTCACTCAGAGCAATCTAGTCATGTTAACGTCGTCTAATCAATTAATAGAGAAATAACTTCTAAGTATTCTAGCTACAGTCAAAGCTATTTCATTTAATATAAGTATGTCTAACAATCATTGCTAAGTCATACTACTATAGTTCCCTAACACATCGGAGTAATGTACGGGGAGAAGATGAGTACAGGAACCCCCTCTTAACCTGACAATCCCACTCTACCAATCCACCATACGGGGGAATGCCTATAAAGGACTCAATGGGCCTGTCACACCCACGATCTACCTCACTACCCGGCACGACTGGGGATACTCGCAGATAAGTATTGCATCTAGGCACCATGCCTACACACAACCTACCACTCACCAACCGATCGAATTGATGAACGCTATACGAACCAGTGTATGAATGTAATAGCAAACTAACTATACTAGACATATCAAAATAGACAATGAACAATGCAATCAAGAACATAATAATAAAGAATAATATTGCTAGTAATGATCGTACAAACGCAGATATTACAATAAGAAAGAAAAGCTTAAGAACTATACCAGACTCTTCTCTTCTTGACAACGTCGGAAATCCAAGATCGATGAAGAACTTGACTTCCTCTACTCTAGATCTAACTAGGCTAAACTATGAACTAGAAGGGCTCTGGATGAACTAGGGCTTCTTGGCTCTGGATGACTTGATCACCAAATGACTTGAATGAATTAGGGTTTCCAGGGGGAGGTCTGGCTCCGCTTATATAGCCCGGTGGGATGCACGCCAGCCGTTTGATCAAACCGACTTCACGTAGGGCTGAGATTGATCCACAAAGGCGGTGGAGGAACATTCCAGAAGGGGGGAGAGGCTTCCCCCCAGGGGCCGGCCGGCCTGACTAGTGGGGCCGGGCGGCCCCACCTGGTTGTGGCTCGTGCTCCCTCTTGCTCCAGTGTCTTCTAGACCCTTCTAGGGTAGTTTGGTGTATTCTTGAGTTGCGGATAATTCCGTGGTGTAGATTTGTAGTTATACCCCCTTTTCGGTGTTTTCTGGTTCAGTCCCTGGAAATTGATAAATCACTAAAACTCGTGGAAATTGTTAGATAAAACCCTAGCCTTCTAGATATTGATGTATGTTTCATGCCCTTTTTGATATATGAAATGTTGACGCAATCCACCGTCAACGGTCATCGAAGGCCCTGGGCCCCGGGGGACCTCGGGGGGCCTTGCGGTCGGCCGCAGCGACGAGATCGTCCTCGGAGTCCGTCTCCTTCTTGCCCTTCTTTCCCTTCCGCTTGTTCCTCTTGTTTTTCTTGGGGTTGTGGGATGTGTCCCCCTCGGTGGCTCCCTCCTTCCGCTTTCCTTTGTCGTTGCCATTGCGAAAAATCGCTCCCACCGCCTCCTCGCCGGAGGCGAAGTTAGTCGCCACCTCGAACGGCTTCGTTGGCGGTGGTTGGCATCTTTCGGCCCGGCTTCGTGGACGAGCTCCTTGCAGGTCGTGCCGTCAAGGAACGCTACCGATGATGGCGGTGCCGGCTTCGTTGGGCGCCTCGGTGCACTTCTTTGAGAAGCGCCGGATAAAATCCCGCAAATGACTTCGTCGGACTTCCGGCGGCGGCCTACGAGATCCCATGAGTTCCCGTGGCGCACGTATGTGCCTTGGAAGTTCCCCACGAAAAACCTTGACCAGATCGTGACCGGCCGCGGATCGTGCGGGCGGGGGAGATGCTCCAGCCAAGCTCACGCTGAATCGCCTAGGTGAAGCGAAAGGTTGCGGATAATGAGCTCGTCGTCATCCGCGCCGCCCAATCGGCACGCTAGGCGGTAGTCATTGAGCCATACCTTGGGGTTTGTTTCTCCCAGTACTTGGTGAGGTTGGTGGGCCGGGCGGAACCGAAAGGGAACCGGGCGTTGCGGATTTCCATTGAAGGCACGAGGCCCCGGGGGATCGGCATCGTCATGGTCCTCGCCGCTATCGTGCTGCCGCTGCAGGCGGCCGGGCGGTCGCGTCCGGCCCGTGCTCGCCTTCCCTCGCGGCATTGTTGATGATGTTGTGCGGCGTCGCCATCGTCGAGGCTGCCGCGGTTATCTTGAACGCGTTCGCGGACCGGCCTTCACGACGGATCCCGATGGACCGAGGCTTCGCTCGTTCCGAGGACGGACCTTGGCTTCCTCGTCCTTCTACGCCCGGGCGTGAGGCCGAGCTGGCCTGGCTGGACTGTAGCGGTCTCGATGTAGCCCCGCATCTCATCTCGATCCGTCACCCTCCGGGTGGATGGCTCGCACGCCCGGAGGGAGAAGGCCGCAGCCGCGACGTTCGGGCTTGCTTGCTGAAGATGGGGGATGTTCTCCTCGTCGCTGACGATCCTCCCGGTTGACGTCGCGAGCGTCTTTGTCGCGCAACGGGCTCGAGGTTACGCCCGTCGCTGGCGCCGGCGCCGAACGCCGTCTATCTTTTGCCGCAGCGTAAGACGGTCATGCTTGGAGCTTTTCCCCGAGCTCGCGGATTTGCTCGATAGTGGGGTGCCGCCGCCCCGAGGGGTAGCCGGATCACCGGGTTCGGGGGCCCCATGCGCTGGCGGAGTTCGCCGCTCCCCGCCCATGGGCCGAGACGTCTTGGGGTCCTCGAGGCGTTGCTCTCGCCGGGCCGGCCGGGTATGCCTAGGTCGCGGTCCTAGTTGCCGCCGTCGCCCCTGTTTCCACCGTCGCCAAGGTCGCCGATCTCCACGTGAAAGCACTCACGGGTTGGGTCGCATATGTCGCCGCTCATCGGGTCCGGTACCCGGTAGAATGCGTACGCGATGATGAACCAACGAGAACCGGTGGACTCCGAGTGTACTACGCAGGGGTAAGAGGAGACCGGGCGTGGATACAACCGGGTCGGTGGTCGAGCGCCGCCCGGGCTCGTTGCAGACCCCCGCCGGTGGAGACCGTCGAAGCATACGTGGCGGCGGCGTTGGTGAGGCCGAGCGGCGGAGATGGTGCGACTGGTTGCGAGGCATTAGGGTGGCCTCCGTCGCCCAAATGCAGTGCGGCTAGATCCTCCTCGAGGTCCCTAGCGGCGCTGTCGGCCCCTAATTTTTAGGGTCCATCAGCATCATATGTCGGGTCCCTGGATCGATGAATGACACGCACAATTAAACAAGATTGATATCAAGCATACTTTTATTGCCACGGGAAAAACATGATACATTGTTCGGGTTTACATAGCTTTGGCCACTGGCCTTATAGTATATATCGAGTTTTAAGACAAATGTTCTATATTATTGTGGCTCCATTCCTACAGTAACTTCGGAGTGCGCACAAAACCCTAGCTATTCCTATATCACGAACATCGTAGTCCTAAGCGTAGTCCTAGCGTAGCTTCTTCATGTAGTCATGCGGTTCCGTCTTCACGTATTCTTCACGTCCCATCCTCGCGTAGCTCCAAAGTAGTCCGTCTTAGTGTAGGCTCTCGATCGGCTTCATCCTCGGATATACTCCTGCAGCTTCCCGCCTAAAAATATAGGGAGAAGGGGGGTTGAGTACATACGCACTCAAAGCAAGCCCTAACTTTGGGTGGATGGAGGTTAAATGTGTAGTAGATATAATTATAGGTTGGGCCCCGGTAGGGTATTCATCATCCTCACCGGTTCCCAAATTAAGTTATGGTTACCAAATCATTAATACATCTTACCCAGATTATCCATTGTTGTTGTAGTCTAATCATAGCGTCTCATCCCGGCATCCGCCCATTCCAAGGGCGTGGCTATTCGAATAGATTCAAGTAAACTCTGCGAGAGGTTGTACACTTTTTCCCACACGGTAATTACGATTCCTTCCATGATCAGTGGTTAGAAAAGAATTACCGAGATCTCGTACCCGATAGTATGCATTTCTTAGGGATCCATACATTTCCACTACGGCGCTCAGGGGTTGGGAAAAAGTTAAGCGGGGAAGACCACTTCTTCTTCCTATGCCTAACCCGGACATGGAAGCTCTCTCGCAACCCATGCCCTCACACACTTTGTGGAAGATCACTTAGCATCCACACTTAGAATATATGAATATATGTATATAGCTAGCAAATGTGCACCCAACAATTTTACGTGGAAGATCACATAGCGTCCACGCCCAACTGCACCATGGAAGATCACATAGCATCCTACGCCGTCTCTGCTCTACCGTTTGCCTACACCGGCCTCCTAAGTGGAAACATACTTCAACCCCTAACGGGGTGTGAGACCAAGACTACCCATATAGATGTGTGGGTGTATGAAATATCACACAGGGGATGAATAAGAGACTATGAACCGGTCCTTAGGGGTGACCAAAACAGTATCTCCGACAGGGATATCCTTCGCAGATAATATCCGCCAAGTAATCTACACTTAGATTACCCCTACCCGTTCAAGTCATAGCATATATAATCACTTTATCCGGTTATCTCATGATCACATTATCACATTAGCTCATTAACAATTATCATATACTCTTTAGTAAAGGGTCAATTTATAATTAAGATAGAAGGATGGTAGAGAGGTGGAAATTAGGACTTGCCTCCACTTTCCGACGAGTATATCCAAGGGTCTTGATTCCTTCGCTTCGGGCTTCAGTGTCTTGGTGTAGTGGTACTTCATCTTGGTGTAGTAGTATTCCTTCGAGTCTTGACATCACCATGGTTTACGGATCCATCGGGTCCTTGTACGTCTTCTAGTCTACGCGGTCTAGTGCTTGACAAACAAGAGAGCGGGACCAAACAATGCATACACAACAAGCATAACTAAGCAAGCACGATCAACCAAAACAAGGAGGGGGATCCTAACGGGGTCGGTTGTAGGTGATGGATGGGTTTATCCTAATCCTATCATTACTAGGTGAACTCGAAATAAGAGGTAGGTAAAGATTATCTATCCAACAAGATAGCTCCTGCGGACTGAGCTAGCGTGGTGTGGTTATTTAATGGAAAACCAGACCATATTATTATCCTTCACTATTATGTGGACTGAAAAGGAGAAAGCTTGACCAAGTCATCATAGGCGGCTTGGCCTACTTCTATAGGTCCACTTTGGGGTTTGGCGGGGGTTAACTAGACGGGTTTACGTGGAGATAGGGTCTAGGTGGTTGGAGGTGCCCAGGCATACGTATTTATATACTCGTGCGTAGTGTTTAGGCTAGCTATAGATAGGTGGTGGCTAAGGTTAGTGGCACATATGCGTATACATATATGCCTAGGGTTTGGTTAGTGGCGCACACGCACATGCATATGTATGCGCCTAGGGTTAGGTTAAGATATAGGGTGGAGGGTAGGGTTAGCCATACATAGGTATATGCCACAGCGTATATATATATATATATATATATATATATATATATATATATATATATATATATATATATATATATATATATATATATATATATATATAATTATATATACCGGACTTACCATGTATGCGTGTGTATATATATGGGGTTAGCTACTATTACGGCGAAAAGTTTACTACTAGGGTTAACTATGGTGGTGCGGTGTTAGCCATGCATCGGTATATTCGAGCGTATATATGTTTCATATACACATACGAGATATGACCATGCATGTAGGTGGGAGGTGTGTGAGATTATATCTATCGTCACATATATTATTTATCTATATCGATCTATATCTATATCCTACAATAGATATATTTTGCGTAGGTGCAAATATATTACATGTTACATTTATCCATATATTTATATACTAAGTAGGGCGTATATATGTATATGGACACATGCGGCTACGGACGATTATTACTACGGTTAGCATTAATATTAATTGAGCATAGCCATTAGCACTAATTATAAAAGAGAAAGAAACAAATAATTATTACTAGAATTTAAATGGGCACCAAAAATTTAGGAGAAGAGTATGAGTAGGAAGGGTTTGATTTTAGAAGATTTTTAGTGGTGGAATTTCAGGAATCGGAATTGGGATGGAGGAGATCACAATTATCAAAGTTTATTGGCGAAACGCGAATGAAGATAAACTTGGGAATTATTTCTGGAAAATAGGATATTGAAAATGAGTGGGAAGATATTGGGTAGGGTCTGGGGTGTACCTAGTTTATTTACAAATTTTCTGGAAATTTTCTGGGCAAGGAAATATGGTGTTTCACTCCTCCGTGTACACGGCTCGGGTGCACGTAGCATTTTCTAGCCTGTTGGCCAGGGCAGGCGGATCAGCTGCTGCTACTGTGCTGTGAACCATGCCTAGTACTGTGCTGTGGACCACGTGCTTCCCTCTTGGTTCATGTGAACCAAGCCCACAGAAAAGTGGACGGTGGGGAGGCTACTGCTGCTGCTCTGTACGTTCCTGCCTCTGTCCATTTCCCATGCGCTGGCAACAGAAGGAGAGAGAAAGGGAAGGAGGGAGAGTGTGGGCCCCACGAGGGGGGGTGCCTCCTCATTGGTCACGGCGACGTGGGTGGCCGATGTCGTCATCTGCCTGCTCCTGCTCGTTTTCCCTTGTCCAGTACAGAAGAGAGGGAGAGAAGGAAATGGAGAGAGAAAAGAAGGGAGGGAGAAAATGGAGGAAGCGGCGGCGTTGCTTGGAGAGCAGAGCAGCGGCGACCTCCTACTCCGGCGAGGTGTGGAGCAGGGGGGCTGTGGCTGCTGCCTCGTCCCAGCAGAGGCAGTTGGCAAGGGGGATAGAGATGGATGGAGGGGGAGGAGAGGGAGCAGGGGAACGCCGGGCAATGGCGGCGGTCCTCCAGTAGCTTCGAGCTCCGACGCGGCGGTGCTGGGTTCAGTGAACTCCGGCGTGGCGAGCGGAGCAGGGCTCCGATGGTGCTGCGGCGGCATCGCGGGGCGCGTCCCTGGTGGTGGCGAGCACGGCAGGGCGACGGCGGCAGCAGGGCGCTGGCGGCGTTTGGCTGCGAGGGCCTCGGCGTGGCGGTGCCTCGCTCCGGCCGCTCTCAGCTTCGCGAGCAGAGAGGATGGGGAAGAGAGGAAGAGGAAAGGGAGGGAGACATCGCAAGCAGAGGCAGGGGAGGAGCTCGGCCTCGAGCTTTGCTTGCCGGCCATGGAGGCTCGCCGGCTATTTATAGCCGTGCAATGGCGGTAACGCACAGTAAGCCGGTGGGCAACAGTAGGGCGGTTCACGGAGATATTTTGGGCGGCCATGGCAGAGGTGCTCGATGACAACCGAGAGAGGCGGTTTGGCACAGTGGCACACGGCATGGACGCAGCATTCGTACGGCTACGCGGTACTCGCGTTGTCTCGTTGGAGAAGACGATGATGACAAGGTGGCCCCACTTGTCGGTGAGAGGGAAAAGAAGGGGAGTGGAGGAAGGCCAGCAGCTGGGCTGCTGTTGCTGCGCGCTGGTGGGCCGCTCGGCCTGTGTTGGCCCATGCGGGTGAAGAAGTGGATGGACGGCTGGGCTGGGCCAGAGTGAGGGAGAGGGAAGAATGAGCCCGTGACTAGTTTTTCAATTATGAACTCCTTTATTATTTTCCCAGAAAATGAACTAGACATATTTAAAAGGATTTGAACTTGGATCAAGTGGAGATTTGAGAGGTGGGGATTTGGGAAAAAACAAGGAAGGGGACGAAGAGGGTTTCCAAGGATGATGATCAGGGAAATTATTTGGAAAGGATGACAGAAATTGGAAGGAGGTCAAGGAGAAATATTTCGGTGCCACAATAAATTCTAGGACAACATACAAGAAACCAAACAAACATTTCAAACAAGCAAGGCAATCAATCAAATATTCAAGCACACGATTAAAATGCATATGATGAATTTTAATGCAAGGGTTGTGGAAAAAGATTTTTAAATACGCTTTTGCATATAATAAACTAATCAAGTTTTAATTTGTTGTAAATTATAAAAGTTCAAATTTTTAGTGATTTTTAAAATGATGCAAAAACACGGGTGTTACAGGCGCGATGTGCTGCCGAGCACGGCGAGCACGTCTTATTCTGGGCGGCTCTATATTTGGTCCGTGATGTAGTCGCGGGAGCCTCATCGGGGAGACTACGGGGCTGGGGGTGGAAGAAGCACCATGTCGCATGGTAGCCCAAATGACATGAACTCGAGATCCCCGAACCGGATCACGGTACCCAGCTCCAGAGGTTGTGGTGGGAGGAAAGCAGGGCCGGAAACGCCCTGAGACGCCTCATTGCGGTCGTCGGCCATTCTGGAGTTTTGGCGGGAAGAGAGGCGAAAACACGCACAGCTCCCCTACCTGGCGCGCCAACTGTCGGTGCTAGAACTGGCGGTCCTAGCGCCAACTAGTAACTTTATGGTGCGTGCTCCCAACTCCGGAAGGTGTGCAAGATGGACACAAGAATTTATACTGGTTCGGGCAAGAGAAGGCCCTACGTCCAGTGGGGGGAGGATGATTTGTATTATCTTGCACCAAGGTACTTATAGGTAGGGGTACAAGCGGTTGAGAGAGGGGTGCTTTGGTCCCAAGTCTCGTGGTTGATTAAGGGGAGTGCCAATATCGTGCTTGTGAGAGCTTGCCCGCTAAGGGCCCCTGTCCTCCCCTTTTATAGTCGTAAGGGGAGGATAGGGTTTACAAAGGGTGCCCGTGCACGTGAAGGGGCCGTGAGCGCCTTCCTTTCCTGATCCGAGGCCTTGGAGCCGGTAGCCTTCCTTGTGTTGTGGCCCCGGAGTGGGTGGCGGCACTATTGGGCATGGCCAGGCATCGCTTGGTCATGGGCGTAGCTTACGAGGTGTCACTTCCCGCTTCCGCGATGGAGAAGACATCTCCCCCGTGTAGGTTGACGGAGTGGCGATGGACGGCGTGTCCGAGCCCCGTAGCTTCGCTGTAGCTTTGACTGCGTCTCGAGTCCGAGGCTCGGAGGGCCTCGGAGCCTGTCCGCCGCACGTGGAGCAGGTTGGCACAGGAGGACGGTCATCGGGCAGTCACCGCCCATCCCTGGCTCAGAAAACCCGGGAGGGGATCAAGCCGTTTGACCGGCGTCCCGCCTCGACGTCCCGCATTTTAGGATGACACTGGATGACGGCCCTTGGCGTGGTAGTCGGCGCCCCGAGGCTTCGGCGATTTAACCTGTCACAGAAGGTAGGCAAAACAATACCCCACAGTGGTGGGAATGGCCACCACCGTGGAGGATGACAAAAACCCCGAGCCTTGGCGTGAATGCTGATGGGACGGCCCCCTTATCCTCGCCAAGGGATAGCGTCACTCGACAAGAACCGTAGAGAGGTGGGCGGCGGATATACGCTAGTCGAGGCTTGGTTTGACCAGGGGAGTGCGGAGCGTCCCGCCCGAGGCCTAGGCACGGGGGGCTCTGGCGAAGTCGGAAGGTGGGAGCTCGTCCGAGGCCTCGGGGGGAGGGCTCGGGCGAGGCGGGAAGTTAGCGCCCGAGGCTCTCGGCGAGGAGGGTTCTGGACGAGGCGGAAGGCCAGCGCCCGTCCGAGGGCTTCGGCGGGGAGGGCTCGGATGAGGTGGAGAGCTGCGCGCTGGGCTTTGATGGGCCGTGTTTTGTTGTTGCGAGGCCTGGTTTTGCGTTTGTTGGGCCCGGTTTATGTGACCCGTCTGAGGCCCTAGTTTTGGTACCCGACAAAAGTTATTCATAATTTCTATTTTCGGTGTTTGACTAAAACCTTGTCTAAAGTGATTTTCTTTTCAAGTATGGAAGTAGTACTTTGACATAAGACCAATTTATATCACTTATATTTTAGGACAAAGTGAATTGTAAGATAAAATTTTTCATTACAATAAAAGTGATAACATATCTGGTGCTATGTATTTATTCCTTCATAATTTCTTTTATGTCAACTATTTCATTGGTCTTTAGTATAATTGGGGTTACACATAATTCAATTAAGAATAAACACCTGCTTTTCAAGTCGTGTTTAAGAGAACGTACTTGTTCTTTCTATTAGGGACATGCATGTGAGGTTCCCCCTATCCTCCTATAAGTTCAAAAAAACATATCATATTTGTATAACAAGGCAGTAGTACTACTTTTGTTCGGATCAGAATACATGGTACAAGTTAGAATAGTGTTTTTGTCTTTAGCCTATCAGCTTCTCGAATAGTATTTTTTTTAAAAAAATAGTTGTTTTAACTTATCAGCTAACTTATATGTCCTACGGAACAGACTCCCGTATTCTTAGATAACCTTTAAACAGTACATCCATTTCATTGTATAGTCCGTGTTCTGATGCAACATTAGGCATATCCTGAGTCTTCCACTAATAACAATACTCCCTCCATGTTGAAAATAGAAGTCATGACACGGTCTTCAAAGTATAAATTTGATTTCATATTCTTATAAATATATTCATCATAAAGTGATATACCTATATTTTTTTATGAAAGTATTTTTTAAGACAAATCTATTCATATAGTTTTTACAATTCCTAATATTTGACCCAAATCTGTTTAAAACGACTTCTTTTTTTTTGAGGAAGTATGTACAACCGGTCAAAGAAAATGATATGTACAACACAAAGTTACTTTCATTCATAACAATGCATGTAAACTGTTTTTAAAGTTGCACGCAACATGCCAATCCTTCTTCGTCTGACATTAACCCAGCTAGAGCTAGTCAACACAACAGTGAGACAGACACGTACGACAACTCAGGCAGTGTTACCTCGTGGTCCAGCCGCGGCCAAGTCTTGAATCGACATCCACATATGCGACGAGGGAGATAAGCAAACGATCAACAGCACGCTAGTTACGTCGCACCGCTCGAGTTCAGTCGTCATGGCGCTCGGCGGCGCCACTCCGGAACGCCAAGATCCTTCCCGCCGCTACGGCAGCCGCATCACGGCATTCGTCGTCCTCTCGTGTGTCGCCGCCGGCATGGGCGGCGTCATCTTCGGCTACGACATCGGAGTCTCTGGTAAGTGGTAACTAGAGCCTACAAATACCGCTTGCTTGCCCACGGTTAGAAATATCGATCGATCCCCAGGCGGCGTGTCGTCGATGGACGCTTTCCTGCAGCGGTTCTTCCCGGAGGTGTACCGGCGGATGAAGGGCGGCGGCGAGCGCGTCAGCAACTACTGCCGCTTCGACAGCCAGCTGCTCACGGCCTTCACCTCCTCGCTCTACGTCGCCGGCCTCGTCTCCACGTTCTTCGCCTCGTCGCTCACCGCCCGGTGCGCCGCCGCCGCGCCTCCATGGTCGTGGCCGGCGCCGCCATTATCGCCGGCGCCGTGATCGGCGGGTCGGCCGTGCACATTTCCATGCTGTTCCTCGGCCGCGTCCTGCTCGGCGTGGGCCTCGGCTTTGGCAATCAGGTCTCTCGAGATTATCACCATATATATACGTGTTTTTACAAGAAGATTAATAATTCTTCATTGGAGCCAAAACCTTGAGCTCAGGCGGTTCCTCTCTACCTGTCGGAGATGGCGCCGCCGTTGCGTCGAGGCGCGTTCAGCAACGGGTTCCAGCTCAGCGTTGGCCTCGGCTCCCTGGTGGCGCAGCTGGTCAACTTCGGCGCGGAGACGATCAAGGGTGGGTGGGGCTGGAGAGTGTCGCTCGCCGTCGCCGCCGTCCCCGCCGAGTTCCTCGCCGTCGGCGCGCTCTTCCTCCCCGAGACGCCCAACAGCCTCGTCCAGCAAGGCAAAGACCGGGACGAAGTCCGAGACCTGCTGAGGCAGATCAGGGGCGACAGCGGCACGAACAGCAACTGGGTTGAGGACGAGGTGGACGACATGGTCGCGGCGGCCAGGTCGTCGTCGTCGTCCAAGGTCACGGCCTGGCGAGGTCTCAAGCTGATGGTCTCCAGACGGAGGTACCGGCCACAGCTGGTGATGGCCGTGATGATACCCTTCTTCCAGCAGGTGACGGGGATCAACGCCGTCGCGTTCTACGCGCCGGTGCTGCTGCGCACGGTCGGCATGGGCGAGAGCGCGGCGCTGCTGGCTGTGGTCGCCAAGCAGGCCGTCGGGTGCGGCGCGACGCTAGCGTCCATGTTCGCCGTGGACCGGTTCGGCCGGCGGACGCTGTTCCTGGCCGGCGGCTCGCAGATGCTGGTGTCGCAGGTCCTGATCGGGGGCATCATGGCGTCCCGGCTCGGCGACGACGCCGGCGAGGTGAGCAAGGCGTGCGCGGTGGCGCTCATCGCGCTCATCGTCGTGTACCAGGCCGGGTTCGGCTGGTCGTGGGGCCCGCTGGGGTGGCTGGTGCCCAGCGAGATCTTCCCGCTGGAGGTGAGGTCGGCCGGCCAGAGCATCGCGGTGGCGGTGAACTTCCTGCTGACGACGGCCGTGGCGCAGTCGTTCCTGGCCATGCTTTGCCGGATGAAGGCCGGCATCTTCTTCTTCTTCGCGGCGTGGCTGGTGATCATGACCGCCTTCGTTTACCTCTTCCTGCCGGAGACCAAGGGCCTGCCGATCGAGCAGGTCGACAGGCTGTGGGCGCACCACTGGTTCTGGAAGAGGTTCCTTGATAGAGAGTAGAGAGACACACGGCCTGATTGTTGGCTACAAAAATTTGCCAAGGATTTAGCAAATCATAATTTTGGCTAGTATTTAATTGGCTACCTAAAATTTACCAACTTATTATATTGGACTTCAAACCTTGTCAAATCCTTGGCTTGATAAATTTTAATAGCCAACTAAATAGACACAAAAATCCTCCGAGACACAGGAACAATGGTGGATACTAGCAGAATGCAGAGTATACATACAGTACAGATAATATAAAAACAGATACAGCTGAGTCATGGAGATGATCCTCATTCCGAAGTCCTAACTACATTATGCTGGTCGATTCAGAATTTTGGATCATCCCCGACCCTGCTATGCTAGCACACACAAAAAAAAATATCCTGAGAATAGTGAAAAGAAACAAATTTTGACCATCAATAAATAATTGGATGACAACAACAAACATATTGATGGAATTTGTTTGAATAGTTTCACTCTGAATTCATCTTATTATTCTTTCAATCTGAATTCAATGGTAGATTCTAAGTTAAGTAGAATGTGAGTTATTGTTTTAATCAAATAACAGGTAACCATTTTTGGTCCGTTCCAGCAATTCATACATTTGGTTTGTTCAAAATCAAGTTGATAAGAACCTTGGTTTATTTGGGATGATCGATTCATGAAATGGTTTCTGCAATTGCTTTAAGCTCTTGTCTCTCTTACTCAACTCTTTGGTTGTGTTTAGTCTTTGTTCTTTCTTTATTTAAACCCAAAAGTTTCTAACTGGAGCTTACATGATCTTTCCTCATGTCAAGTGACCTTGTGTTTGCTTTTACTTTTGAGCATACTCTCAAATGGAAAAGATGCGAGTGAAAGTTACATATTCCAAGCTATCCTCTATTCATCTCGACGAAAGGAACATATCGGTGGAGTCTCCTTCCTAAAAATAATGGGGCATATGTTGATCGCTAAAGTTGTATCAGACAGTAGAATGGACTCCACTTCTTTTCGTCGAGATGTTAAAAAGACATATTAGGATCATCTTATTTGGAATTCAAATGGAAAATATTCGGTTTTTGAGCTACTGGACCAGTCAAAACCGACATGGCCGGACTCCAAAACCAGCCATGTTGGTTTTCTGCACCTGATTAGCAGGTCGTGATCAACGTCGAGAAAACAAGCCAAGCTAGTTTCCATGTTCCGAGACTGGGATGGACCTAACCTTGTTGCGAGAAACTTGTAGATTTTGTTTTGGATTTGTTTCATTCTAGAATAAGATCACCCCCTCTATATGTATTGAAGGATACCGATAGAGTAATCCAATATTCAATCATCAAAATACATTTCTATTACCCTTTACTCCTACCCTATTTTTTCCAACCTCTTGCTTGGTGTGTTTCTCTACGAGATTCGATAGTGTTCGAGGTGGCATTGCTGATTCTAGAGCAACCTTATTATACCTCTCTCTGATGGATCTTTCGGAGGTGTTCATGGGTTTATTGGATGAAAAATGAGCGATAGATTGCCTTGATCAACTTATTCGTCATTCTCGTTGCATGATAGGTCTCGTGTAGTCTCGGACTTTCTAGCCTTTGTTGATGTATGATACGATTCAGGGTCAATAAAAAGCTTACACATAGGGGCTTGTATTGGAGTGTGAGGCTAAAGAGGCCATAGAAAAATAGGAATAACACCGGACCAAAACAAGCACTTTCTCTGTTCCAAATTATTAAGCCATTCTAATTTTTTAAGAGCCCAGACATGTCAAATTTGACCAAAATTACAGAGAAGATTATAAAGATTTATAATATCAAATAGGTATACTATGAAAATATAATTAATATAAAAATATAATGATATTTATTTTGATTATTACTTTATTATGTAAATTTAGTCAAATCTGAGATGTTTTAACTCTTTAAGAAAGTTAGAATAACATAATTTAGGATAGAAGAAGTAGGTCCTAATTTGAGCGTTATTGGATATTCCTAATGATCCCCAGGTGGCCTAAGTTGTTTTTGCCTCATTTTCTATTACTGCTGAATATAACCATTGATGCGACGGTCGTCATCAAGCAGGATTCACTTCTGATATCGCGCCAAATCCCTAGAAAAAAGTTAGCCTACTGACCGAAATCAGCAGGGACGCCCCCACCGGATCGGGTTCGCATAAACCGTCTCGTTCCATCGCTGCCATGGCCATGCCAAGCGCGAGGTGTGCTGCTGTGTCCCGCGTGCCAATTGACAGGCTACAGCGAATCATCCAGTCATTTCCACCCAGCCCAATTGTCCTTGCCCTGTTTTCTCGGGCACGTCTGCTTGCTTCCTTGACCCGCGCCGTGTTTCCACCAAGTCAGCCTCCCGATCCCGAGCTTATCGCGGTAGACATCCGCGCCCATGCGGCACAGACGTGGAAACCGGCACCCCATCGCACTCCCCATCCACCGTCCACCGTCCGCCGCCCAGCCCCAGCACCGACGCGCCGGCCGGCGCCTATTTCAAGCCACGGACCCCCTGGCCTACGGGTGATCAGATAGATGCCCCTCACTTTAACCATCCGATCCGCGTCCAAACAACTTGGCAATCCGGACCACGCGCGAGACACGGCGGCGACGTCTTAGCTTGCCGCCCCCCGCTCCGCGGCTCCGGCCGTGACACGACCGCCATCCCGGCCCTTGGCCCTTCCCCGTCGCGCCACGGGACAAAGGCGTCCCAACCGCCGCCCATCATCTCCTATCGTCATCTCATCTGCCGATCAGATCCCCTCCTCAGCTAGCCTCCCCCCTCACCTCCCCCAACACACTCCAAAAACCCGGGTAGCTAGTCCGGGCAAGTAGTACAAGGCGGCGCGTGTGTGTGTGGCTGATCGACCGATCGAGAGGGAGGGAAGCGGCCGGCCGGTGAGCGGAGGGCGACGAAGATGGACCACGCGGCGGAGGCGCAGCGGACGGACCTGATGACGATCACGCGGCACGTGCTCAACGAGCAGAGCCGCCACCCGGAGTCCCGCGGCGACTTCACCATCCTCCTCTCCCACATCGTCCTCGGCTGCAAGTTCGTCGCCTCCGCCGTCAACAAGGCCGGCCTCGCCAAGCTCATCGGCCTCGCCGGAGAGACCAACGTCCAGGCAAGCAAAGCACCACCACCACTCGCCCCCGATCACCATCCGCTCCGCGGCTTTCGTGTGCACACACGCGTACTCTTCTGAGTTACTGCTGCTGATCTGGACTTGAGCCCCTGACGGTGGGCCCGGGGCTCCTCAGATGGACACTTTTTTAGCTGCATCTGCAGAGTTGATCTAGCTGAACCTACTATACATCGATCACTATGCTACATACATGATCCAAATGATATTCTTCTGCCAAACTTTTATTAAATTTACTTGCTCTCGTTCTCTCTTTGACATTCAAGAGGAAAAAAAAATGCAGGGCGAGGAGCAAAAGAAGCTGGATGTCCTGTCCAACGAAGTCTTTGTCAAGGCGCTCGTCAGCAGCGGCCGCACCGTAATGCACTCTCCTACACTACACACATCCGTACACGTCCCCCATGTTTATCGTACTTATATATAAAACAAACATCGTCGACTTTTTCAACACTTTCAGTTCTCAACTTATTTAAGACATTGACTTTGCGCTTGCGTACAGTGTGTTCTCGTGTCTGAAGAGAACGAGGAGGCCATCTTCGTCGACCCGGCCCTACGCGGAAAGTTCGTGAATTCTGGCACCACCCTATGTTGTTCTGAGTTGCTCGTCGTTACTGAATTCATTCATCTGACTTGTAAGTTCCACAAAGTCATACTGTTGCTTTCCCTGATCGTGACGTGCATTAGTTTTTCTCTCTGTTCAGGTACTGCGTTTGTTTTGATCCGCTGGATGGCTCCTCCAACATCGACTGTGGTGTCTCCATCGGAACAGTATGTGTCATTATCACTTCCAGATTTTTTTTTATCCCCACCTGAGATCTGCACTGGCAAATGAGTCAAACGAGATCAGAAGACAAAAGGATGTACTCATCGAACTGAGTTCCAACAAAAAAGATCTTGTTTACCTTTCTAATGATACTATACTAATCATCTGCAAGTACAAAACTGATCTTAGTGGGTTCGTTCCATACTCCGATAGTCAATTTAGAACTCTATCGACTTATGTTCAGCCAGTCATTATTAACTAAGAGGCCTTATTTGAGAAACATTACCCTCCTCAAAACTTACTGTCGATACGTGCTATTTCGGCCCTGCTCTGCAGATCTTTGGGATTTACATGGTCAAAGATAAGGACAACGTGACTTTGGAGGATGTACTGCAGCCTGGAACAAACATGCTTGCTGCTGGCTATTGCATGTATGGGAGTTCCTGCACGGTAATTATCTATGTCAGATCCATTTTACCGCACGACAATTCGCTTTGACTCGTCTTCCTATACATATATTGACTGCCGTTATGAATTATGGCAGCTTGTGTTGAGCACTGGAAATGGAGTAAATGGTTTCACACTTGATCCTTCCCTTGGAGAGTTCATTTTGACTCATCCAAATATCAAGGTTAATGATATAAATGCTGCAGTTCTTTCCTTTCCTAGTTGATTGGTACGCCTGATTAATGTAACAATATAATAATACTTGAGTTTGGGCTTTCTAATTTTTTGTCATCCTTATGGTGGCCAACTATCCGATTGCCAACTTTATGGTGGCACCTACAAAATTGCCACACGAAACAGTGACCCGCCTACATTTTTGCCACTTTTGCTGATGTGGCGCGCCAAATAAGCATGCCAGCATGGATTCAGACCTTCGTCGAATAGATAGAACCTACGGAACAGTGACCAACAGAGAGATAGAGACAGGGGGTAAAATTGACTTTTCACGTGTCTATCTATTCGACGAAGGCCTGAATCCACGCCGCATGCTTATTTGGCGCGCCATATCGCAAAAAGTGGCAAGAACGTAGGTGGGTCACCGCTTCGTGACAATCTTGTAGGTGCCACCATAAAGTTGGCAATCGATAGTTGGCCACCATAAGGATGGCAAAAAATTAGAAAGCCCCTTGAGTTTGGACATCACGTTTTATGCTTTTTGGGCATCACGTTTTATGCCTCTTTTCTTATGCAGGTACCAAAGAAAGGGAAGATTTATTCAGTCAACGAAGGGAATGCCAAAAACTGGGATGGGCCTACAGCAAAGTATGAGGGCTCGTTTGTGTTTAAAGTTACTGTAGTTTCTTAAGAAATCAAGCTGAATTTTACACCATTTCAGATTTGTGGAGAAATGCAAATATCCACAGGATGGTTCACCGCCTAAATCCTTGAGATATATTGGAAGGTGATTCACTGCTCGTCCTCTACTAATGCATATCAGTATTTCATTGTTTGCATTCTTCTACAGTTATGAACTGAGTGTGTCTGAAGTTTTTTTTTTTTTTTTTAATAGAGCTCAAGCTATTGGTATCTACTTGTTCTTTCTTTTGTTTAACTAAAATGGTTGAATTTATGCTGTTATTGTCCTTGCGAATGGCGTACAGTATGGTTGCTGATATCCATCGTACCTTGCTATATGGGGGCATATTTTTGTACCCAGCAGACCAGAAGAGTCCAAACGGAAAACTACGGTATACCAAAGATAACAATCTTTTTCCTTACTACTCCCTCCGTCCCAAAAAGATGTCATTCTTACTTTCCGATAAACAATTATCGGCAATTTTTAAAAATAATAAATATTATCGATTAATATCATAATTAGTATTATCGAAAAGATCTTTAGATCTAGTTTTTTAACAAATTTATTTGGAAATATAAATAATGTACGTATTTTCTACAAATCGAGTTAAGTTTGTGGCAGTACTCCCGGAACTGCAAGTTTAACTTACTATCCACACATTGGTTTTATGTGGAATTGCAGTGTTCTGTATGAAGTCTTCCCGATGTCATTCCTGATGGAACAAGCTGGAGGTCAGGCTTTCACAGGAAAACAACGGGTGTGTTTCAGTTCTTTTCCTCAGATCTCAATTTCCATCTGAAAAATATTGTTGCTACAAATATCACATCAGCCTGAGATATTAGTGCAATTTTCAACCTAAGAGTAGAAACTATTGAGAAAAAACACTATTTTAACCGGTCACATTTTTACCAGTAGTTGGCATTGCATAACTGAAAATGCTCCTCCCAAATTTACAATGCAGGCCCTTGAACTTGCTCCCGCCAAACTTCACGACAGATCCCCAATATTCCTCGGGAGCTACGATGACGTTGAGGAGCTCAAAGCACTGTACGCTTCAATGTCAAACAATGTTTGATCTTTCTGCCTGAGGAAACGCGCGAGATCAAATCACTGCACGCTTCACAGTCAACTGCTTGATAATAAAAAGTTGTAAAAAAAAAAAAGCACTGTTTGATCTTTCTGCCTGACGACACGCGCATCATTTACCCGGGTGGATATCCATATTGTAACTGTATTGATCAGATTTTTGTTATGTTCTTGCCTTGTACGTGAAAATCCATTCTACGGCCGGACACCGTACAGCTCAGTAGTAAATAACAATCCTTGATGCAAATTTGGATTGATGTAAGGAGGGAGTTTATTATGTGAAGACATATTACTTGTGCAGTTTATCTCCAACAGAAGACAAAGAAAAAAAAAATTTGAAGTTATGCTTGGTTACTGGTTTTGGAAGTTCCCTGTTCAATCAACAGATTTGTGAAGCCCCAACCGTCCTTTACATTAATCTAGTGCATTGCAGTTAGAGTGATTCTGTGCAGAATTCATTTTATTTTTCGGAAAATAAGGACTTTGATACTCTGACATCTGAAGAAGTTGGTACTTGGTAGTAGTATGGTTGCTTCCCTGACATCTGAAGAAGTTGTAGTGCTGCCCGTGCACAGCGATACAGAAAAACTGAAGCAAATATCAAGCGATGGTTCATATACGAGGTAGAGTAAAAATTCCGTCCTCAAAAAAATGCAACTATAAAATTTTCGTTCTAGCTAAACTGGTTTAGTTTTGACCAAATTTGTAACAAATGGTATTAACATTTGTATTTTGTTGAACGCATAGTATTAACATTTGTATCTTCAATAAAATTTTATATGAAAATATATTGCATAATTAATCTAATGGTGCTTATTTTGTATTATGAATGTTAGAGTACCTTTTTATATAACTGTAGTCAATATTCAAATTTTTTTGACTCCTAAAAAATGAGAATTGCATTATTTTGTGAACAAGGGGAGTAACAACTAGAGCCCAAATTGCCCGGCCAAGACATTTCAACAAGAACATCTAAACTATCCAGCACTAGCAAAAATTGGGTTCTTCAGTCTCTCTGTCATCTGGCATCGGCCCATCAGTAATATGCAGATGTGAAGGCCAGAAGTAGGGCCTTGTTCAGTTGGAATGAAAGTTGCAAGTTTTTCCACTCTCTCTCCATCACATCAATTTTTACCCGCATGTATGGAGCACTAAATATAAGTTAAAAAAAAATAACTAATTACACAATTTAGTTGTAAATCACGAGATGAATCTTTTGAGCCTAGTTGGTGCACGATTGGACAATATTTGCCAAATACAAACGAAAGTGCTACAGGAGTTCGAATGCAAGTTTTTTGCGAACTGAGACAAAAAAAATAGCATACTATTAATTATATTGATTCGTTCTGAGAAAATGTAGAAGAGTACATAGATCAAACCACACTGTGGACAAATTCCAAAAGACTAACAAGGGAAGATACATGCTAAAACATCGCTGGGAAGATATGGTGGACTAGCCTGACAACTCATGTGACTTGGCTATCAATCAGATCACAAATACTCTGATGATTTGTGCTTTTGCTTCAGCTCGCATGGGATAGGATCTGGTAGGGAGGGAAAAGATGGGGCACACTACCGTCGCAGGGTCTGCATAATGTACTGACCGTACAGGTCCCTGCACAGAGCACCAAGATGAAGTCAATACTAATCCGGAGTTCCAGAATCCAGGCCGATATGGAACACGTCTTTTTTTATGTCATCCTCGAGATAAACGGCCAGGACTTACATGGAGTACTGGATGGCTTCGCGGGCAGCTGCGGCGGGCAGGAAGTCGTTGACGGCCACCTCCTTGTTCTCGTTCTTCTTGTCTGCAAGAACAGATTTGGGCAAGAAACCACACAATTGAATGGAGCGTCCAACAATAATGACCACAGAAATTTAGAGCAGTGAGGCAACAAAGCGTACAGTCTTCGAAGAAGCGGCGGATCTCCTGGAGGCGGTGAGGAGAGAGCTCGCTGATGTCGTTGTAGTGGCGGTACTCGGGATCGTCGGCGCAGACGGCGATGATCTTGTCGTCCTTCTCCCCCTGTTCCAATGCAACATTTTTGTAAGATGTAAGATCGGTGCGAATTGTTGCAACTGGAAATCGAATTGCAGGGAGATTTATTATTCATCCATCTGATGTGCCTACCTGATCTATCATAGGCATGAGGCCGATGGCCCTGGCGCGGAGGAAGGCGCCGGGAAGCACTGGTTCCTGGATGCAAATGGCACGCAGATGTTATTATTGTTAGAAAAAGAAAGGCTGAGATGACATTGACAGCGATGAGTCAGTGAGTCACGCACCTGCATGAGGACGAGGACGTCCATGGGGTCGTTGTCCTCGCAGAGCGTCCGTGGGATGAAGCCGTAGTTGTGAGGGTAGACGACGGAGGAGTAGAGGACGCGGTCCACCTTGATGAGCCCCGTCTTCTTGTCCAGCTCGTACTTGACCTTGCTCCCCTTGGTGATCTCCACGACCTGCTCGATCGACACCACATACACGGAACGCGCATGCACCGGATCATCAGTCGATCAGACACATTCATTCGCGCTCCAGATCGGTTTGCAGGCAAGCTGCAGCAGCTAGCTTTGGTTGCATGCTGGGGATCGGACGAACGAACGGGGGTTCAGATATGTAATACTTACGACGTTGAAGACGGCCGGAGCTTCAGGGCCGATCTCGAGGTCGTGCCAGGGGTGCGCGGCGACGGACCTCCGCGACAGCGACGAGAGGATCCGCTCGTTCAGCCGCGGCGCCGCCCGGCGCTTCGGCTCCACCTCCATCACGTCCTGCTGCTCCTCCTCGGCGTGCCCGTTGGTGCTGGCGGCGGCTCCGTTCTCCTGGCTCATCTTCCGCTACCCTCTCTACCGTCCCTGCTGCCGGTGCCGGAAGACGAACGAGATCGGGCGAATGCGGAGGCAGGCCGGTCGCCGGTCGACGCCGCTCGTGTTTCCTCTCCCCGCAGTAAACGCTAGTAGCTGGGATTCTGGGAATGATGATGAGCGCACACGGCAAACATTGCAGCAGCCCGCGCGCATATATAGGGACGGAAGGGGAGAGGGCGCGCCGGAGGCCCGCCGGAGCGGTGCGTGGGGGGCCCACTGGGTTGTTGGCAAAGTGGCGGTGGAGTGGGGGCCTGGTCGACGCGTCGGAGGCGTTGGCGGCACGTGGGTCTCGGTGCCGATGATGCGGTGCCGCGCTGGAGGTGGAAACTTGGTCGCGTCGCACGTCAATGGCGTCTGCGTGACGCTATCCGCATTCATCGTCCTCTATTATGATTCTCTATATATCCTGGTCATCAAGATTCTCTTCTGTGTTTCTTCCACACCCATCATCCTTTATATCTCATACTCTATACCAACTACCAACAGCGGTCCTATTTGTCATCTTCTACAAATTTTATCCAAATATATCCATGTGAGATATTGTTTTGAAGGATTTATTGAAACAAATTTAATGGTGCAATCGAAATTTTATTTGATTTTTTGGTTTGTGAGTTATAAAATTTTTTCGTTGCTTCAAATGGTGGGGCCTATGGCTGCATGCTTTCCTCTCTCATCCCTCCGTCGCGTCAGCCGGTAGAGTACGTCCGCGGCAGCACCAAATATGGCGCATATAGGTGCATAGCGGCTGCTTTAGAGGTCCCTGCTGCACAAGATTTTTACGCCAAACAAACCTGCATTCGCTGAGGTTGAGCTGTACCGGACGCTTTACCGGCAGCGGTGCGAGATAGTCTCATTGCCGGGCTCCCGAAGTTTCCCAGCTATCCATCGCGTCACCACCCCACCCCCGAAAGGTGGCGCACGTCGCGCGGGGCGCATCCAAACCGACAAGGCTCTCTCGGTCGGTCACCCCCTCCCTCTTCTGGCCTCCGTGTCGTCAAACCTCAAAACCAACGGAGGACTGAGCCGTAGCTCAGATGGCAAGGACTGCCGGAGTGCAGCCTGCCCGCCCGAGCTCGAAGCATAGCTTGGACGCCTGGTGCCTCACCTGGAACAGTGGTTCCTAATAATTTCTGTTGCTTCTCACGGATATGTCACAACTGTCAGATCTCTCAGCCGTGTTTCATAGCCTAAGGTATAGGTTGTAGCACTAGCTCGCGCACTTAGGGGGTGTGAGTGAGTGTGTTGTGTGTGTGTGGTGTGTGTTGATGCGTGAGTTTAGATACTACAGCTTGTACTGGAAGGTTGAGGCAATAAAAAAAAAACTCAAAACCAACGCACGGGGTGACAGGACCACGGGTAACAGGGGTCCAGACTTCAGAGTTTCAGACGATCAGTCAAAGCGGAACGCCGTTCTCCAATGCTGATGCTCTCAAAATACCAGCAGTACGATTTAAGTCTTCGAAAAGAAACTAAAGACTGGCATCTAGTACCATTATTTCAAGAGAGAGAAAAGGAGATCGACGTACCATGTCATGATTCGCACATCTTGTTAACAATGATAGTAATAAGCATAATAATGAAAGGAAGAAAAGATGGTGGAACCAGGTCTGATGCACATGTTCGTCCTGTCATCCTGTCCACCGACTTCAACTTTGGAACTGGTTCTCCGGCACCTAGGGCGATAATGGTTTTTTAAATAATATTTTTTTAATGAATAATTGCAATTATAGAAGCTGTTATAGCAGTATTGTAAAACTAGAAGCCTGTCGGCCGCCGATAGCCGACAAGCAACCTATCGGCCGCCCGAAGCCGATAGGCTTACGTGGCCCACATAAGACAGCCGACATTCGGCGGTTGGGGCTTGTCGGCGCCGACAGGCCGCCAAATACCGCTGGCGGGCCGATAGGCCCGGCCGGCCACCCACAGGCCGACAGCCCAGGAGAAATCGGCCTTCACCCGGTACCGACGGGCCTGTCGGGCCTTGGAAGGCCGATAGGCCCCTATCGGCCCCCCCGCGGCCTATAGCTATATTTCATGCACTTCCCTCCGATCCCACATTTTTTTTTATGTTTAAACTATGTGAAATATTTTATTTATTATTGTTCACATCCATGGTACATAAGCATACATAAATACAAACTCAACCTCCACGACGACCCCGCTTGGTGGGCTCATGCGCTCCTCGGTGACGAAGCTGGCCCGTAGGAAAAGTGAACTGGTCTGGAGGGCGGCGCTGGCGTGCCTCTGGGGTCAAGTCTATAGGCGGAGTACTGCGTCGGGCCGCGTGGGCTGTGGTGCACCAACAAATCGAGAAGGGCCGGCCTCATCCGGGAACCGAGGTGGAGTATTGTCCGTGAAAAAAGGTCCCAAAGCTGCTCGTACCCTCAGTGTACTCGCTGCAAGAAGCTCGGGTACCTACAACATAATTTAAATATTATGGTCAACTTCGTATAGTAACAATGTAGCAAAAAAGCGTAAGGTCTGAGAAGTACCTAAGACTCTAGTGTTGTCGTGGCGCCTCCCCGGTGCGCTGAACGAGGTCCTCCAGAGCGAAAGGCTGCACCTGCACGTGAAGGCAACTCGACGTGGTCCGTCCGACGACGTGGCGCGTCGTACTCCCTCTAAGCAACGCTGGCCCAGTCGTCGAAGGGCGGCAACCAACTCGTTCCTAGAAACTCGTGGAGGATTTTGCTCGTACTGGTGGGCATAGGATAGGAGCTCGTTGCCCACGTCACTGCAGATATCCGTCTGCAAAACAAATTTATATTGTCGGACATTGTGTATAGTATAATTTGTAAAATAATGAAATGACCAAGGTGTGAATAAAAATAGTTACCAACGCATGGTAAGTTGCTGCTGGGTCCATGGCGAACGTGTCGGTGATCTCTGCCTCGTGCGGCTCGTCGTCAGTCGGCACGGGGATGAGACGAACGCGTGTGGCTCTGTGAAACCAACCCAAGTACTCTCCGTAGGTGGCCTCGTTGAATGGGCCACCTAGGTTGTGGACGTCGGTGGCTGCGTCCACCCAGGCGTTCACGAAAGGCACTATCTTATCAACCCAAGACTGGTCATACACTGCACCTTGACCTTTCCTAGAAGACCTGCACGACAAACAAGAGTGAATGGACATGTAACACCATACTGAATAAATGGGAGCATAACAACACTTACGTGTGTGACGAGTCAAGCTGAAGTCGGGGTAGGGGGAACACTGCTGCGTGCCCGAATCGACGTGCCACGCGCCTCGACAAGACGGCTCGGCGAAGACGTCAAACACCGGCCGTTTCCTCGTGTACCATAGCTCCCGGTCACGGTAGCACAACTCGGACAAGCCGAAGGACGCACGAGAGGCAGATGTCCTCTCGCCGCGGTAATGGAGTCCACCGCACTGTCAGTCTGAGCTGGTCAAACTGCGCGACATACGCCGGGTGCGTGCCACGACCGGTGCTGTTGCCCACCTGACCTGCACACAAAATAGAAATTCATTTAAGTGTAAGTAAATTATTAACAACAAAATTATCGAGTAGTGTCGGCACGCATATCGCGGCACAACCACGTTGTCCCCCATCGCCGGGCGCCGAGGTCGCCCGGGACACCATCGCCATCGAGCACGCACATGTCAACGCCGTATTCTTCATACGACGATAGGGCTGGCCTCCCTATGTCGAACCTTTCGCACGACCACAAAGATCAACAACAACGGACAACCAGCCTAACGCACTGCCGACGACCTCCGAAAAGCGCCACACGGTCTCCCGTGACGTAGCTGAAAGCACGGCTGAACCCCAAACTGCATCGAGGAATCGGGTGAAGTGGGTTGTACGCTATCTTCCGGCCGCTGTAGTGAATCAAGTGCTTGTCGACGGTGTCGTGGTGGGAACTAGTGAAGAGTACCCACCCAAACAGCCACAACAGTGCGCCTCTAAGTGTCGCAACACCCTCCACTCCTCGCCCTCCCCAAAGAGGGCGCCCGCACGGAACTGTGACAACCATGCCTTAGGTGGGCCGTGGGGCTGTGCTTTGGAAGTCAAACCGCTCGCTCACCAGCGCGGGCTGAAACAAACCCCTCGAAACGTGCCCGAGCTGGACATCCCAATCATCGAACGAAACAGGGTGAACAGGGGTACCTGACGTAGGTAGACCGAGGAGCATAGCGACATCCTCGAAGAGTGACAGTCACCTCACCCACCGGGAGGTGAAACGCAGCGCCTCCTCCTGCCTCAAATGGGTCGTCCAAGCCGAGAGAAGTGCCCGATCCGCTGGAAAACGTGAACTCCTCTCCCGGTGTCGCCAACCAGCGTGCGAACGTAAGTAGACCCGCCGCACGTAACCTCGTTACAAGAACACATAAACCATGTTAATGACAATTACGTATAAACACAAAATAGACATGACAGGGTACGAGTACAACTAACCGTGGAACCCAACGGTCCGCCAAGAACCCACAACTCGTCGTGGGAGCGAAGACGTAAGGGTGGTGGAAGTCGACCAAATGTGGTTCGAGCGGTGCTTCCGGTCAAGAACGGGTCAATGAGCTCCATTCCGGCCATGCCGCAAAGTAAATTAGAAAAGTATTAAAACAGATTCAAAATTGTAGACTAGTATACATTCAAAAGGTATAAAGAAATAAACGTTGGAAGCTTAATTGTTACGTAATACTTCAATGTTACATATTACAAACCGTTGCAAAGTTTAATTATACATGATGTTCGAAATGTTTACATTGCACAAAACACATACATATTCATAACAAATATTACAAGATCAACATTGTTACACGCTAGGTCCGCCTTCGGTGGGGTGCCTATAGTTGCGTTGTGGAATACGACGGACTTCGTTCCATCTCGGAAGCCTATGTGTGGGGTACGCCTCCGCTTTTTCCTCAAATGAGTTCCACCACAAGCTAAGCGTAAGGGGCGCTTGTCCGAAGCCTCCGGGCATCCATGTCATTCCTAATACGTCGACTCTTGCGGCGGCCCTTTCCCTCCACCCTTTTATCGGATCCGGAGACCAAAGACGGTTTGAATCCGCAATGTGCTTTGTAAAATCAGCAATGGCCCTCCAACCTCGCAGCTCACCCGACCACGTGTTTAGCACGTCTCTTTGGTGAAATAAGGAGACACAAATGTCATGGGAATGTTGGCCTTTCCACATGCGGCAAGCACATGCGAGCATGGATAATGGTAGTACTTCCGGTTTGTTGCATGTGCACTCACACTTGTTATCCTCGGCCACAACCGAACCTCCATGGTTATGTCGCTTGGACCAATACCAAGTCCGCCCTTGTCACGCAAAGATGACTTCAAAGACAAGGTCCTGGTTGCCAACAGCAAACACCCTATGCATCGACCCTTTAGCGCTCTTCTCTTCGAGGTATGCTGAAATCCTCCATCCATAAATCATCCGTGGATTCTCGAACGACTAGACTTGCCGCTTGACAACGGTCTCGTAGATACACAATTGTCCCCCCCTCAGGGATACCCTCCATAATTGCAACTAGAGGAAGCGAACGTGTACCTTTTAGCACCCAATTGTATACCTCAGCGAGATTCGTTGTCATTATGCCGTACCGTGCTCCGTATGTGTCATAAAACAGGGACCACTTCTCACGGGGCTCCTCTTTAATCCAATCGAGAAACACTTCAATGACCTCACACCCTTGCGCCGACGAGTTTTGCTTCGTGGCTCATTAGGATCCGGATCTAGACCTTTTGGCTCCTCCTCTCGTGGCACAACAAAGTTGACGACGCACTTCTTTCATGTGAGTTGTCGTCGGCTCATCTAACTTTTCCCATAGGCACTCAAATTTCTTTTTTTTCGGTTCTCGCTTACATAGCCTCTTGAATAGGTCCATCGGTTTTTTACTCTTGAACCGCTTATAGAAATTACTACCTAGATGCCTAATGCACCAAATGCTCAGATATCGGGCCATTGCACCTCTGGATCCGTACCATTCTTTAACTTTTCTACTGCATTCAGTAAACCTGCATTGCGATCATGTAGGACGCAACAATTCTCCCTCTCTTCCACGATACCTCGTTTGAGCAACTTCAGGAACCACAACCAGCTTTCATTGTTCTCCGATTCAACCAGTGCGAAAGCGATAGGCACAACTTGGTTGTTACCATCAACACCTATAGCTGTGAGCAATGTACCTCTATACTTTGCCCGGTCGGAATGTACCATCCACACATAGCACTGGTCGGCAATGCTTAAAGGCTTGTATCATGCAGCCAAAAGACCAAAAAGCCTGTTTAAGCACACGGTCCCCTGCCTCGTTTATATAATCATTAAAATCAATTATACTCCCAGGATTTCTTGCTTGAATGGTCTCTAGAAGGGCTGGTAAGTGGTGATATGAGTCCTTGTACGCACCGAACCTCCTCTCCAAAGCTAGTTGTTTTGCTCCCCATGCCATATCATAAGATATCTCATAGCCAAATCTATTCTCGAATAGCAAGCATAATCCGAAAAGGAGACATGCCAACTTTTTCAATAATTTCCCCATACATTTCCTTTTGCCACAAAGTCACCGTCATGTTCCTATGCTTCATAAGTGTTGTCTGCAGCAAGCAATTATGTGGTTGCACAATAGTGGCCGTGAAGCTAGTCTCCGTGACGTGCCATATGAGCATGAACACGCCCGGGTACAACCTGGGGTGACACACTTGACGCCCCACGCCGTCGGGTTAGATATAACCACCCAAAACTGTTTCTTTTCGAAAAAAGCCCATCGTCGAACGGCGTCTTTGTAGATGAATCTTGTCATGAAACATCTGTCCTTGTCGACCTCCTTCCCCGAATACTCCCATGACGAATGATGACCATCATCGACCGTCATGCCATCCGGGTGCTATGTGAATCCAATCCTCGGGGATGTCGGTCTCATCGTCGAATCTTTTGCCGGCAAATTCATCCACAAAATTGATGTGCTCCGCATCATCCAACTCCATCTGCTCGACGATTCTTTCATCCTTCTCACCCCGATCGCCTTCAATGGACCGACCGTATTGTTCCTCCGTTGCATCCGCCGCGGTGTTGTCACCGCATATTGTTCTGTCTTTGCATCCTCGGCGGTGTTGTCAACCTCCCCAAGATGGTAAACATATGTCTCCTCCATAGGTGTGGGCTCGGGGATTTTCATGTTCTTGACCTATATTGCTACTTTCTCATGCATGCCACCCTCCGGGAACTCAACCAAAGATGATGTTGTTATATCGACGCCTCCAACGCCTTACACACGAGAAAATACCATTTCTTCGTGTTACTGCCTCATACAACTCCCATCTCCACCCATTCTCTCGCTTCTTAGGCACCAACATACTAATCTTGAAACGATGCTTTGGGAAGGAGCAACTTGAAAATATTCATGCGGCCGGGTAAAAGTTGTCTTCGACTATAATCTAGCGGGCAATTAAGTTGGATGTCAAAGAACTGAAACTCGAAAGGTCTACCCCGCTGTCCCCATATCTGATTTCACCATTCCCATAATAAATTCTGAAATCAACTAAATCGGACGACATTCCTGGTCCAATATTTTAAAAATATTAGTTATTCCATGAATACTCTCTCTATCTAAAATTTATTTTTACATCTAAGAATGCAAAGTTAAACTACGCAAATAAATTAAACAACCTAAATAAATAATAATCTAAACTAAATTAAACCCTAACAGTCTAATATAAGCCTAAAATCTGACTTTACAAAAAAAAGGTTATCTGCACAGGCCAGCGATGAAAAACTAATGTGAGCTAAAAAATCCCTCGCTACATCTAATGCTAACTAAATTTTTATCAAAAATTAATTTAAACCATTGCCTCCGAAGCTAAAATCCTAAATAAAACCCTCGCTACATTCTTATCTAACTAAATTTTCCTAGAAACAATTAAACCCTCGCTATCTCTACTCCTAACTAAATTAATGTGAGCTCAAATAAACACTAAATCATACAAAATATTAAACCCTAACTATCACTAACCCTAACTAAATCACTTCAATCCTAAATTACAACTAAAATCAAATAAACCCCTAACTAAATCTACCATTACATTAAACTAAATAATACCAGAAATCAAATCTATTTAACCAAATAAACTAAAAACAAAAAAAAATTACCTGCCCGGGCGCCGGCGCGCTGGACCGACGGGGTCGCCCTTCGCCGGCGGGCCCGGCGCGGCGGCGGGCGGGCGGCGGGATCCGCCGGCCGCGCGCTGGGCCTCGGCCGCCCAGCTTAGCAGCGAGAGAACGAACGAACGAGCGGAGAGAGAGAGAAAGCGAGGGCGGCCAGATATTTAGGGACTGCCGCCCACCACCGGCCGACAGGGGCCCTATCGCCCTCCGCCGGCCGACCGCCTCAGGCGGCTCCCTCGCGAGGCCGACAGCCTGTCGCGCCGACAGGCCCGTGGCGCCTTTGGGTGGCGAGGGAGGCCCGTGGCCCGGGCCGGCTTACCGGGCTGCCGATATGTGGTTATCGGCTTTCGGGATGCCGATACCTGACCTGTCGGCCGGGTAGCGGCCGACTGGCTACTACTCCGGCAATTTTACTACACCGCACACTAGATTCGCATTTAATCTTTAAAAAAATATTATTTAAAAAAAAATTCGCGATAATGGCAAGGACCGACTGAAATACTCACGCGAATCAGTATCAAAACTCCGATGCATTGTGCCAGTTACTGCCAGTGCGGTTATACGGATTGGAGGCAATTCTCTCAAACCTGACTGAGCCTGGCTCCATTTTTACTCAATGATAATATTATCAGAACTATTGGCAGAATCATATAATTCTCCTTGGGAAGAGCCTCACCATCCACTAACTCCATAGCACAACTTAAAGCAAGTATAATAACAGGTTATAAGTTAGCTAAATACTAAGGTAAAGAAGAAAGAGGAGGGAGAGAAAACAAATAGGCTATAAGCTTATATTACATCGGTTTAGATATGAAAACCAAGAAACTTTGTGGACTATTATATAGGCTAACTAAGAGATAAAGGCATCAAAGATCCTTACACCCAACAGTCGTCTATATTATTAGCCTTCTTTTTACAGGAATGGCTGATCGATAAATAAAAAAAAACTCGACTCGGGGAGGTAGGATAGCCCCTGTGCATAAGAAGAGGACATCTTCTCACGCAGGTCGAAAAAATTCTCAAACTCCTGTCCCACCCATACACAGATCTTATGAGACTGAGGAACTCCTGTCCCACCCATACACAGCTCCTGAGACTGAGCTGGCCTTAGGTCCGTGCTTTGCTGTGGGACAGGCAAGAGAGTTTTTTCCTCTTCGGTCAAATATGGCATAAATACCAAAAAAGTGAACTCTAACCAACTCGGAAATAGATATCTTTAGTACCACTTTATTGAGGTTTTTTCTGAAAAAGTTGAGATTCATTCTATACGTCATGGTTGAAGTACAAATGTATAATGCCCTTGTCTAAACCTCTGCAACATGTCAAAAACTTAATGCATGTTTATGCAAGGAAAAACAAGTGCTAGTAGAATTTCTGAATGCTCCACCTAAAACTTTAGGCTTTGTTTGGTTGCACGTAAATACATCTCAATCTACACAATTTAGAAGGACATAAGATGAAATTTGAATTAAAAAATACATTTCAATTTATTTTAAACTATATGAATTAGAGTGTATTTATGTGCAGCCAAATAAAACCTTAGAGAGTCTGCAAAGTGGAGAAACTAGTATTGCCCCATCTCCTTGGACAAAAAGGAAGGGGATAGTGCGTTTACTTGTCCGGAATAGCCAATACACGATAGTTAATTCATCAATACAACATACCTGACTCCAAGAGTTTGCCAAAATTCACTTGGCAAATCTTGTGATTTGACAACTCTCTAAAATATATAGCAAGTGAAAAAATAGGCTCTCTCCAATAGTTTGGCATAATTTACTTGTCAAACACAAATCAAACTTACGTCGGGAACCCCGAGACGTAAACAAATTTATGTTTATAGCCTTCCACCTCTTGAAAACTTACATCGTGAACCCCGGCGTAAATAAAATTGTTTTTTCACCCTTCCACCTCTTCTAATACGGTCGGATGATCTTGTGAGTCGAAAAGTGCGCATATATGCTTGTGGCGGAGGAGGCTCTTTTTTCCAACTTGGGATAAATGGCAACCCGAGATGGGGAGTCTGTTGGAGAAGGTTTTTTCTGTTTTTGCCAAAAAACTAAGAATGGCAACCTAAGATAGGGAACTGTTGGAGATGTCAGTGACAAAAGTAAACAAAAGTAACTGAACTTTTAGTATTATCATATAAAGCAACAAACAAACATCGATCGTGCAGAATTTATAAGATAACAAAAATGAGAAAAAGCCAAATTTAGCAGAAAAACATGATATCTAACAAGAAGTCATTGAAAACTTCCTTTTACAAAAATAAATGCTTTCGTTCATTCATATGCTGTATACACATCATGCTCACAAAAAAGAAGAAACAGGGACAGATAATGTGCACAAGTTGGCAGGCAAAACACAATTTATCACTAAGTTTAATTCATTATAAATATCGTCCCTTTTTATGTGTGGGCCGCAGCTCATATGGGCCTTAGTTTTTGAACCGAATCAGGGCATCGTATGGGCCTTAGGAAAACGCACTGTTCTGGCCTTCTGGGGCCATATTAGCTTGCTCTGGTCCATGAATTGCAGTCCAAACCTCAAAATAATAATAATAATAATAATAATAATAATAATAATAATAATAATAATAATAATAATAATAATAATAATAATAATAATAATAATAAATGTATATGGCTAAAAAAATACAATCTTGGAATAACGCCAAATATTCCCACGCCAACGAGGCAACGACCAGTTCATTGACTCATCATGGTTATGGTCTACACATGCCAACAAAGCTTCCCATCGTAAACACCAATGCTTCGCCAGGTTGCACACGAAGCCGGCGAACGCCGATGGCGATTTTGAGCATTCCTTCAAACACGGAGCCTAGCTATAAAACGTCTGCGCCCTGATCAGTGAGGACCGACGACGCGGCGGGGCAGGAGCAGGACACCTTGTGCCCGGCACCATGCATCACTCACACCACTCCGGTCCCAGTTCAATTGATATGCAGCTGAGGCCCGTCGTGCGGCGGCCGGCCGGCCTTGCCCTGAAGCCGCTGAAGCCCGTCGCAGCGAAGGCTACGGTTCCGAACAGGGCGTCCTACGGGCTCCGTCCCCATCTTTGGCGGCGCTGCTCGTGCCCGGCGCTGAGGATGAAGGCGCGCGACGAAGCGGAGCGCGAGCCCCAGGCGGCGCCGCCGGCGAAGGAAGGCGAGGCGGAGGCCGCGGCGGCAGAACCGCGCAGCCTGGCGTACCAAATCTTCGCGGCTCTCTATGTGTGCGCCCTCGTCTGCTCCTGGAGGATAGGCGAGCTCATCGTTGTGAACGCGGAAGAGGCTCTCGAGAGGCTTTGTCGCTACGTTCGCGACAACTTCTTCAACCAAAAACGCTGATCTTATGTGTATGTTCAGGTTCTTCAACAGCTAGCCGAGATTTGTATTTTGTTCGTCTTTCAGACCAATATAAATGTGAGGAGTTTGTCGTACGAAACGTTGCTGTAGGCAAGCATGCTCGGTTCAAAAGTTTGAAGTTTCCCCTCCCTCGGTCGGCTGCTGTCAAACAAATCTGGGATTCACAGGAGCCCATTTGGAGGACACAAGAACTGCACATGGATTTAACATGAGTTTTTCTTGAGATCAAACGAAACCTAAATACATAAATATACAATCCTCACATTTCTGTACAGACTACTAGCCAGCGATCGGGAATCGGGATCTCCATTTCGCCACGGAGGCACTGCTGATATAAATTCACCACCAAAAACGTAGAACGCTTAGCGCTGATGATCTTCAATTCTTCATAATAAGTGCAGACATTCTGATCAGCAATGAAATAACCAAGCAGAGTAAAACAGTGCCACAGTGGTGACTAAAACTCAAATCAAAACAGGCAATATTTTAATCTTGTGTTCCAACTGGTTTCAGCAAGAGCAATCACATATTAGGATAGTATTTCGTATCCCCAGAGCCCCACTTTGCGTGAGAGCCTTTTGCACCCTTTTTAATGCGCTTGCTGCTAACAAAACTATCTCCATTAAATAACATGTACTAGTTTCATCATCTAGGAATAACCCTAAGCTGTCATCTTCCAAGGACTGCAACCGGACCCATAAAAAACCAAAGCTCAATTTGACATGTTGCACAGTTAAACTATGGCCCCGATCGATCGCTGAGCGCTCAGTATCCTTTTTTAACAATGGAAAAAAGATGATGTCTCCATCCCGTCCGAGCATGTCCTGAAACCAACACATGCCAAAGCCAAATAAACTCCACTGAGTCGTAATCTTGATGGCAGCCATATGTCAATCACACACCAAACAACCAAAAAAACTCATCGCTGATACCAAAGCTTCGGCCAGCTGCACTGACCGCCGGCCCTCCATTTCTTGTTGATCGATCGAGCAGGACGGCACAGCCTGCTTATTTTACGGGGTCGCCTTCATCTGTGTCACATATTACTACTTGTCTGAGCTCCTCCGCCGCAACATTTCGAACTTCCTCTCCTTGTTCGTCCTTGTCTTCTTCGGACTTCGGCTCATCGAGATAGCAGGGGCAAGAAAGGGGCGGAACAAGCGATGGGGAACTGCGGGCTAAAGCCGAAGACCAGCGACGACGCACCTCCGCCCGTCGAGCCGCCAACGGCGGCGACGGCGGCGGCCGAGGGGGAGCGCAAAGAAGAGGAGGCTGCGGCGCCGGAAGGGACGAGCCAGGCCGTTGTGGCGCCACAAAGTGAGGTGCGCGAAATGATCTCAACTCAAACAAGTCTTTTATCGATAAATAAAGTTCCGTGAAAGTCGTGTGCTCTTGAGTTTTTTGTGTTTTTCTTTTATATATAAATAAAGAGGACACTAAAGAGTGCCTTGTATAAAGCGTGTGAACTGGGGAGCTTGGTACCTCCCTCCTTGGCCTTCTATGCTTAAAACGAACTGACAGTCGGATTTGAATGTCTTCCGTTTGATTCAAATCTGACAGTAATTGCAAGTTTGAGAGGCATTCGGGGGTATAATTTTTTAGCAAAATTAGGGGTATAAATGAAAAGAACGGAAAAAGAATAGCTTTTTTTTGAATGGAGAATAGATTTTATTTGGGTCAGATGTCTCTGCCTCCGCAACTTGGGCCGCTTGTATTTCGGCCTTTTCTGTAAAAACTGGCCCATGGTATCTACAATTTTACGGAGGCCGCTAGGTGCTGTGATGGTCTTAGTTCTCCTATACCGCTGTACGTGGGCCGTAATTCTTTGCTAATTCCTGCAAATACTTTTATCCTTTTGATTGATGTTGTGAAATAACTAGCATGGTGGCTTGCGTAAACTTCTAGATATATGATTTGATGGATACTGCTGCTATTTTTTGAGCTGAATTTATTAATTTGCTTGATGAATTCAAACAGACATAGTCAGTTAGTCACCCGGCTTGCTTATTTGTTCACCAGAAAACCTAAACCTTGCACTGACTTCTCCACTGCATACGTATGATCTCTGTTTCAAAATACTTATATTTCGATTTATTTTATATTTTTATTTGATATAATTTCTTTGATCCGGATGCAGTATTATTTTCTGGTCCGCATATGAATATTTTCATCCATTCACATATTCACTCATGCTTGGAACCGCATATATATGATTATATTCCATGACAATGACAATTTTTAAACTCAAAAAATAGTTCTATTGTAGGAATAATAAGTAATAAAATAGATTTCAAGAAACAAAACACTGTCATGAAAATATCGGCGAGCCTTGTCTCACTGCCTCCTCCATATGTGGCAGGAAGCTACGACGACCACGATAGTCGAAGGAAAAGGGGATGCTGAAGCTGAACCAAAGGAGGTTGCCAAGGAAGACGCTGATCACGGCAAGAAGAAAGAAGCGCCGGCGACGACGACGGAGGCGGCCGGTGAGCTTCCAGAGTCCACTACTCCGGTGAGCGTCGCCTGAAACGACGCACGTACGTACACCCACAAGCATCGTCACGCCAAAACGACGGCGTTCTTACGAGTTCCATTCTTTTGCTTCCTGAATGTTCCGAGGCATGGAGGCCGTGAATCCCATGGCACGACTCTGCTTGCTGCTGTGTTAGATCGATTACCTTCCTTTAATTTTTTTCGCTCTCGCCATTTCGCCATTTCTTACGTACGTACTCCGTATGCTTCTAGGCTGTACGTTTTGTTGGTTTGGAGATCTGGACTACTACTAGTACATTCGTTTGTTGGTTTGCTGAACATATATATGATGGGAACTCGTCATTTCCGACCCAAATTAGTTAAATAATTAAGGTGTCTCAGCTTAGATTGCAATACTACGTCCACGTCCAGCTGAAACCAGCAAATAATTCTGCAGCCATCTCGTCTCTTCAAAGGACACGTGTGAGCACACATCACGGCAGATAGATATCTGTAACCTCATGTGCGGACGATGATCATATCACGTACGCGATCGTGTGTGTGCACGTGTACCGCGTCTACTCTAGTTAAAACGAAGCTAGCTAGCTCGAACAAACATCATCGCCATCTGGAAACCTAACCGAATAACCTAATCGATAGCGGCATATTCACCGCTAGGAGCATTCGACGAGTGTAACGCTAGCTAATAAGCTATCAGCGTCCGATAGTGACACACGTACCACTTGATGATTTATGTGTTGTTTTTCTCTACAAGATGAATGAATACAATAATTAATTAATTAATTATTACAAAGCGGTAGCCGCTTTCTTTTCTGGGTCCAAACAAGGCCGCTCTGTCTTGGAGTACAAGAGAGGTAGCGAAGATACTCACAGCAGATGGAGTACGTACTGTAAGTGATTGCAGCGCAGTTTCTGTAGTACCATTATTTTTTCTAGTTTCTTGAAAATGCTAATGAGAATTAGATCTTTCATTCAACCAACCGACCCTGTTATATGTCGTGCATTGCTGGTTGAACCAAAACACTAATCTACCACGCAACGCGTTCGCACTTCCGTAACCACCCGAAGAGCTGACACAGTCCACTCCGACAGCACAAGGCTAGGAGAGTACTACACGCAAATCGCAGCGATAAATAAAATGGACAAGGACAACAATGGCACACAGGATCTAAACACGTCGTGATCTAGGGTCCTAGGTTACAGGGTGCGTCATACTATATACACTCTCTAATCTAAACGCAGCGATAATAATTAATAAGTAAGTAGTAAACTGGGAGTAGCCCCTGCCGACCTATCCTGGTTCGTTCGAAGCGCAACAAAAAACGCGGCACGGGCACACGGCTTCTCTCCAGCCAGGCAGAACCGGCCCCGTCTGCTAGCGGGGCCCCAGACGCAGAAGCTAGCGGACAGACCGCCCACCGGCCCACGCCGCCGCCCACGGGTCGCCAACGCCAAAGGACAACAACCTTCGTTTACTCGGCCGGCCACCTCGGATGCCGACGTGTACCGGCCGCGGCTTCTCGACGGCCACTCGTTGTCACGCTGCGACAGGTCCCCGTGCACCGGCAGGTACCACGCCGAGGTCTCCAGTGCTCCCTCCCGCATCATTCACAGCCAACTGCTTCGGCGATGCTGGCAGCTTAACTTCATCGTTGAGGAAATTGGATCCGACCCCAGCTCCGTGCTAATCCGAGTAGTAGTAACAATAATTAAGTGTACTACTTTAATTACGACATCCGTGCAACAGTCTGTGCTCATCTCGCCTTTTAATGGCGGCTGTTATTAGTGGAAAAAGGGGAAACTTTTCGGTTACGGCTGTTAATGAGTGTGAGTGTGTGAGCGCGGAGCACGCACGGCGTCGGGGCCGGGCGCGCGCGGCTTTTCACACTCGCGCCGCGCGTCTGCAGTGAGCTGGGAGCAGGCCGACCTCGTCCGCGCAGGCGCAGCGGGGCAGACTCGTCAGCGCCGTGCATTTATTTTACGCCACCGGCAGAAAGGGTTGGCGGCGGCATCGATGACGAATCAAAAGGCTGCAGCCGAAAGCACCCACACGGACACGGGAACGGGAGGGAACAAAGTTAAACGTTTTTTTAGTACAACAAGTTACGTTTACCTCGCGCCACGGTAAAACAGTAAGACCTGCGACGATTACTTGCGCCATTAGCACGGTGAAAAAGTAGGGATACTTTGACTGACAGTAGCAAGCTGCCAGGATTACCTCTCGTGGAAATATGACCTGCGCTCCGGCCAAGTTCGTTGTGCGTCTCCATCTTCTTCCAGTCTACCACCAGTCTTTTCCTAGCGGCAAGCAGTCGAGCTCACCCATGTGTTCAAATAATTGAGATCCAAAACCCCAAATGGTAGGAGTACAAAAGGAAAACGATCCTCTTCAAGTAACTTGGTGCGCAGGGGCAGATCTATGTAGATTTTGTATGGTATAAACATACTCACAAAAAATTATTATGATTCATAGTAGACTTAATTAGAGTTGATTAGAGAGTGGCGTGATGTCACGGTCCTAATCTCCTTGGAAATTTGGCGAGAGAAAATTGGGGTTCCGCGAGACAGATCAACAGCGATCCGAGGAATGATGACTTGCAGATCAGCTGGTCATGACGAATTCGGCGGAGTTGCTGACGTCGACCGCAGCGAAGTAGTCGGTGCGATTGACGGCGGCAGAGGTAACATTGGTGGCAGCGGCCCTGCTGGGGTGGCGACAGTGGCGGTGGGGGCGGCGATGGCGAGAGAGATGGCGGCAAGTCACTGGAGAGCGAGGAAGATAAAGATCTATTCCTAAACTTTTCGTAACACCTCTGGTGTTACGTTAACCTAAACCTGCCACGTCATCATCATCATTGCATAAGCATTCATAATTAGAGAACCCTAATGTGAACAATTAAAATGAGTTTATTTAATTCTAGGGTTGTTTGCGCTCTTTTATATCATATGTGTATGTGCATGCCATTTAAACTTCACTCACATGCTTAATTTGGTTTATAAAAACAACCAACTAAAACCAATCTTGGTGTGTACAAGTGTTTGACTAACTTTGACTCCCACCCAAACCATGTTTTATAAGTCAAATGATGCAAAACAAGAACAAAAATTGGAATTGGAATTCAAATATCAACACTTTCCAAGAATTGGTTAAGTGTTGGAGTTTGAATTGCAGTTTCAATTTCTGGGAGCTAACCGTAATTAATTTTCTAAATAAAAGTTGCCAAACTTTGGCACCATTTTAAAGTATGAACTTTGTACTTTGAAAGTATGCCATTGGTTGGGTTTGAAAATTACCACAACACCATTAATTAATTGCCCAAATTTTCAATTTGAAAATCTTTTTCAAAAGCTAAAATTCAAAAGGCTTTTGCCTCTTTTCCCAATTTCATCTCAAAATGTCCAAAATTTGGGAAAACTCCAAAAATACAGTTTGTGTATCTCTTTGAGCTCTAAAAGTTTGGTATATAAAGTTTTCAAGTTTTTGAATAAAATTTGAAGCAATTTCAAAAGTTCTTTAAATTAGGAATTGTCCCCTTTTAGATTTTAAACTTCAATTCAAAAATTATTTAGTTTCATGAAAAACTCTCTCAATGAAAGTTGTAGATCTTGAAAAATAGAACAACTTTTATTTTTGAGATTTGCATATTTTATTCAAAATTTGAAAGTAATTTGAAATCCCAAAAGTTAGGGTTTTGCTCTCTTTTTAAATTTGAAATACAAATTCAAAATTTATTCGAATCTGACTGAACTTCCTTAATGAAAGTTGTAGAGCAAGAAATTTGGTGCAATCTGCATTTTGGGAATTTTTCAACTTCTATTCAAATTTTGGGAGTAATTTGAAAAGGGAAACGTTGAGTTGGCACTTGCTTCTGATAGTCCCGGGGGAGAACTTGGGTTTCTCCTTCGCCCATGCCGTCGCCGTCCGCCGTGGCATTCCCGCCTTCTCCAAGTTTTGCGCGCTGCCACCCACCTAGCCACCGTCGTGAAGACGCTGGCGACCTCCTTGATTCACCTCTGCCCTATATAAGCCACACGTTGGCCATCGTCGTCGTCTTTTCTTGTCACAGCCATCACCACCAGGAGCTCGGTCGCTGGAGAAATTCCCGCATCACCGTCCACCCTTGCTCAATTGCTCTTGCCATCCACTTCGCAACCTCTTTGCGCACACGCCGAGCTATCTGCCGCTTTCCCTCGTCGTCGGGATCGCCTAGGCCTTGGCTTTCTTCCCGATTCTTGGCCGAAGCCGCCACCATGAGCTCTCACCGCGGTTCGGTCGGCTCGGGCGTCTCCATCAAATCAATACCACCGCCAGTTTAAGCCTTAAACCCGGGTCACCATCGACCCGGCAGTTCACACTCCACCGGCTCCGGCGCTCGGAAACGCCTCCTCGTCAGCGGTGCACGCCCGCGCCCAGCACGCGCGTCCTCCCCGGTCACACCTCTCCATCCCGTTTCCGGTAAAACCAAAACGAGCACCAAGTCTCGGTGAGTTTCCTCAACCTCCTTAGCCTCTCGTCTGGTTCAATTAGGGCCGGTAGTGGCATTTTCCGTCCTGCGCCGCCGCACGCCGTGCGGCTGAGCCGCCATGGCCGCCGGCAGTTCTCCTCCTCCGCCGCTAACCCGCCCAACCAAGTAGCTCAAACGGTCCGGGCCGGTGGTGAGAGGAAGCCAAAGCCAGATCCTTGTCGCCGCCGGAGTCCTCACCTCCGGCGAGAGCCGTCGTCGGCGCGCCGTCGTGCCCCCCCCCCCTGTTTGAACGAGGGCGGGAGGAAGAAGAAGGTCGGGCAGGCTGGGCCGGGATCGGGCCGCACAGTAGGCTCAGTAAGGAAAGGAGAAATGATTTCTTTTTTTCCAATTTGATTTTCCAAAGCTGATTTTCATGTTTTTGTGATAATTTATTTTGGGTAGATAAAAATATGAAAAATATATGTATGTGATCACTGTAAAATGCTCTGTGTAGGAAAAATACTAACTCTGATGTTTCAAGAACTTTTATTTGTGCTATAAATTGCTCTTTTAATTAATAAATGCCATTTCCATGATTTTTAGTAATTAAAATATAAGTCCACAAATCATGAAATTTGTTTTGTGTGATAATTAGATGATAATGATCTTAATTATGAAGTTTGATCATGTTTTGACTAATTTTTGTTTTATGCTTAATTAATACCTTAATTAATTAATGTTTAATAAATTAATCCTTTGATTAATTAGGGTTTAATTAATCTTCAGTTAGCAAGTTAATTAGTGGCTTTCAACAACCGTAAAAATAGTTAATAAATTAGTAATTAACCTTAATCACTATTAGGATTGCTTGATTTTGGGATTGAGTGATGACCCTAGGTCATTAACCCTAATGACCTTCGGTATTTTATGTTGATTGCGTACCGTTAGTCCAACGTCATCGACGCTAGCTATGCTTCCGTAGTGCAACCTTACCGTGAAGGGAAGTTGTACTCAAGATAGGTTAACAATCGTTGCATCATTATCGCATGCTCCTTTTATTACTGCATTGTAATCATGCATCTCAATCGTGTAGTTGTTGCCGCCCGAGGAAGGAGTTGATCCAGCTCCTACTTCTGAAGAAGGTGTTCAGTGTGAAGAGGTTGGATCCGATCTCGGTGATTAGATAGCTGAGCCTCACTTCGTCGAGCCCCAAGGCAAACCCCGGATGCATTCAGACCTTTCCTTGTATTTCGAAAAGCTTTATATTTTATGTTGATGATATGATGCATTAGGTAACAGGAGTTGTGTGATATCCTAATTTGATGCATTTACCATACCTTGATATATATCCTGGATACCTGTTTTGATTTCAAAAATGCTAGTATATGCTTAGCCCTGCTAATAGCATAGGCCTTATAAAATGTTTTTAAAGGTGCGATAACATATACTTTTGAGAAAGTGATAAAACCTGATGTTTCTTGTTGGTACCCTTCACTTTGATCAGGTCAAGGGTATGCAACAAGGACATGATGAGTAAATCGACACATCGGTGGAGTGACTTGCACCAGGATGGGCTAGTGCCCTAGTGTAGTGTCGTCCACTTGTGTCGTTTAAGCACCGTTCGTTGCCTTGGCCCTTGGATCATGAGGTTATTGGATAGTACTAGTCACATGCTAATGGCGGTAAGCTCCACTTGGACTATCTATGACCAGAGCGGACAACCGTGGACTGGGAGTGGAGAGATGGCGGGAGTAGCATGTACCCATCCTACGAGCGCACCGTCGAAGGGCAGACGGCGTAGGGAGATGGAGTACTGTACTCTCGGATGCCATAGGACCCGGTCTGGTATAGGGAAATCCAAGCGTTGAGTTGATGTATGTAAGATGTTGGATCCTGCATACATCGTGTGGCTAGAAAGCCCCAGCTGGGTATATAAGCGATTCGAATCATCGTTGCTCTACGATATGGAAGACTTGATCCTTGCACCAGCATCGTAGTAATGATGGAAGCTGATGGAAAGTTGTGAATCCGTTACATGGTTGACAAGTGATTGATATAGTAAGGACCGGCTTAGTCTCTTTTTGCAAAGGTGTCATTTGATCTTGCTAAAGCCTTACCTTGATTCCTATTAGTCAGCATTTCTGAGTCTTCTCCCCAATTTTTGGTCGGGTAAGTCTTGTGGAGTACTTTTTGTACTCAGGGTTTGTTTAACCCGTTGCAGGTGGACCGTGTGAGCAAGTGTGCTATGGCCCTTGTTGCATAACGGTCGTTGATGAAGTGTCTGATAAGGAGTAGGTTGAGTGGCCCGTGGGCAGGGCACCTTTCGTTGTGTGATTGTAATAAGGTTAAGTAATGATACTTTCACTGTGTTGTAATAATGGTACACTGGTTTGTATAAGTTTATCAAATGGTTTGTAAATTAAGTTATTGTAAGTCTTCCGCTACTCTGGTATCTTTGTATGAAAACTGTTGTAATACTGTGATGTCTCTATAAGTATCGATCCTGGAGGAAATCGTGGTTTATCGGTGTTTCACCTGACAGAACATTCTAGGTTATGTGGTGTACAAGCATAGCCGACAGAGGTCTTAAGAACAATGTCAGGTGCTTGTGGGCCATATAATTTAGAAGGTTCTGCCATAGAAGGGTATCGAGCAAAGACTTACAAATACACTTACAGTATTACTTTGCAAAAGCTTCAAAATGTTTTGGATCCAAAAGCTAACTTGGTTTAGTCCAATTACTTCTGCTCTATCTTAATTCTTTCTAGCAGCCTTTCTATGTGCTATTTAAAAGAGTCTTAAGTGGAGTATCATGTGGTTTTCTTTTTTGCCCTATATTACTAAAAGTATGTTTATGTTAATTCGAAAAGTCTTTTGCTTGATCCATAGGTTTGATCATGCATCATGCTTAATTAACATGTTTAAAATCATATCTTCGTTAAAAAGTGGTTGGGCTAAGTAAAATCAATCCTATTCTTGCTAACCCTAAGGATCTCAATCTTATAGGTTCTATCTCTTCTTTCTACGGAATGGTGTGTGACCAGCTTGTGTTAATGTTTTAAGTTCAATAAATCTGCTTGTGAATAAATATGATCTTGTCCATAACAGATAAACGGGCAATACTGTGGCCGGTTCTTCGCCGAGGGAGGCGAGGTCCCGCAGCGCCACCAAAGACCACAAATCCTTGGGTCAAGGCAAAGGCGCTTTAGTAAATGCCACTACCGAAAATTCCCATCCCATTGCGGGAAATGGGTCGGCACAATTACGATGCACCACATGAGAATCACGGCCGTCCGTAATCACGACGAGGTCACGTATCTGCGGATTTCACCGAGACCCGTCCCGCCGCCTTTATCGAGAGCCGAGGATCCTTTAGAGGCTAATGATTGGCTCCGTGTTATAGATCAGAAATTTAATTTGTTAGTGGGGTATCCGCACCTTTTCAAACCCAAGTTTGTCGCACAACGCTTGAGGGGTCCCGCATGCATGGTGGGCAAAC
>JADLZL010003502.1:0-156167 GCA_015844335.1 Chrysopogon serrulatus | reverse complement strand
AACACAACTCATGGAACTCGTTAGAATCAAACCCTACAACTATGCTTTATGGTTGATGTCATGTTATATTGAGCAATAGTTGATGGTATAAAATAGGTATTAAGGACTGTCAACAATCATCATCTAGCTTGAGTCTTGAAAAGGCTCAATGCTAGATTGCCTTTGATATTACTCATGATCAGCTGATTTTATTTTTATTCTTTTCCTGTAAAATGTTAGTGGACATATACCTGAGGGAATATAATGAATTCAAAATACGAGTTTTGTTGTCCATACTTTTTGTAACTCTATGCTAATAAGATAATGTATGGTTTTTTTAGATTGTTTAGCATAGATTATTTCTACCATGTTTTATACTGTTGCTGCATTCTATCATGGTTCAAGGCAAGGATAACTTGCAACAAAGATAAATGACTAAACATTGATACTTACTGTTCTTCCTTCATAAAGGATGAGCTGGGTCTTTTTTGTACGGAGTCATTACTTACCTTGATTTATCTCATATGTGAATTCCTTTCTTGACTTACCCAATTTAAATTTGAGAATTTTTCTGCAGGAGTTAGTCTGGCAAAATAACAAGTATCCACTAGAGTGTACTATCGGCTCAAAAATCAACCTAGACATAAGTCCAAATTGATTCAGGAAAGGATTTTAACCCAAGCACCTTGCTTAACTCAAAAACCTTTTAGAAGTAAGATCAACACACCTTGTGATTCAAAAATTAAACCCGACACCATGTCTACTTTAACTTTGGAAAACAATTAATGCCCAATTAAAAGGTATATGAGGATACTTCTAAACCTAAGCATACTATAGCAAATATAGATAGCATGAAAGTATTTGTTGGTATCTCATAGTGTCATCAAGATAACAACACTATAAGATGTATGGTACTGATTAACTTGTCTTTAGCAAATAGTCACCTATCTCTTACCTTTACTCCTAAGCATAGAACTAGGTTGTCATCCCTAATTATACAGCTAGAAATAATTATTGGTATTAATCTGATCTTATCATTCCATGTGACTAGGCAGAAATAAATAAAAGATATACATAAACTATAAATGATTCTGTAAGCTGACAGATAATTATACCATTATAACATTTTACCTAGAGTATTACCAGGTTGTCATTTATATTTTACCATCGGGAAGGCATTGCTAAATAGCTAATTTATAGTATTGATAACACTTATATGCAGTAAATAAGAGATGTAGCCAATGTCAACACTCCTCAACAACAGGAAGGTGTCACAAGATAAAAATAATAGATAAATGATAAATATGATTAGTCATCATATAATACTACTAATTCACTCAGAGCAATCTAGCCATGTTAATAACGTCTAATCAATTAATAGAGAAATAACTCCTAAGTATTCTTATTACAGTCAAGGCTACTCTATTTAGTGCAAGTATGTCTAACAATCATCATTAAGTAATACTACTATCATTCCCAATCACATCGGAGTAATGTATAGGAAAAGATGAGTACAGGAACCTTATGTATATAAATATACTCTTAACCTGACAAACCCACTCTACCAATCCACCGTATGAGGGGAGGCCTACAAAGTACTCAATGGATCAGTCACATCCATGATCTACCTCACTACCCGACACAACTGGGGATATTCACAGATAAGTAATGCATCTAGGCACCATGCCTACATACAACTTACCACTCATCAACCGATCGAATTGATGAACGCTATACAAACCAGTGCATGAATATAATAGCAAACTAACTATACTAGATATATTAAAGTAGACAATAAACAATGCAATCAAGAACATAATAATGAAGAACAATGTTGCTCGTAATAATCGTACAAACGCAGATATTACAATAAGAAAGAAGAGAGCTTAAGAACTATACCAGACTCTTCTCTTCTTAACCACGTCAGGAATCCAAGATCGATGAAGAACTTAACTTCCTCTACTCTAGATCTAACTAGGCTAAACTATGAACTAGAAGGCTATGAGGAACTAGAACTTTGAAGCTCTGGATGACTTAATCACCAAATGACTTGAATGAATTAGAATGAATTAGGGTTTTCCAGGGGGGTCTGGCCCTGCTTATATAGCACGGTGGGATTCACGACAGCCGTTTGATCAAACCGACTTCACGTAGGGCTGAGATTGATCCTCAAATGTGGTGGAAGACGCTCGCGGAGGATGACAGGTGGGCCCCATAGGGGGGTGCCGCCCGGCCTGGGGGTGGGGGCCGGCCAACTTGGGAGCCTCTCCGGCTTCCCTTCACTTCAGTTTTCTGGATCCTTCTAGAGTAGTTTGGCGTATTCCTGAGTTGCGGATAATTCCATGGTGTAGTTTTGTAGTTATGCCCCTCTTTCTTTATTTTTTGAATTAGTCCCTAGAAATTGGTAAATCACCAAAACTCGTGGAAATTGTTAGATAAAACCCTAGCCTTCTAGATATTGATGTGTTTCTCATGCCTTTTGATATATAAAAAGTTGACGCTATCCACCGTCAATAACTCCCTCAAGCTTACCTTTTGCTAGTCCCTTAGCTAAACCTAGAGTTGGATCAGGAGTTGCTATAATACTTTTATTCTAACAAGTACACATGTTCTCAAACAAAAATTTCCCTCTGGATTTAGATAAAACTGCTATAACTTTCAAACTCGCCCATATTACCTTTAACTATGGAGCTTTTAACCTTCACGTGGGTCTTGAGTAATTGAAAGATAGAACAATCAAGTTAAACACTATGTCTTAAATTCTTTACTCAATTAATATTCTAGAGTTTTGCAAGTTTTCATAATAAAACTCAGAGCCTAATTGTGACACCCTCAAGTCTCTTAAAGTATGTGGTATTTGTGGATCTCACTGAGGCATCAATGATGTCATGCCTTCCTAATTCTAGGGATTATAGTAGAGTTTATAGGAGTGGCATTAAACAAGGATAGGCATACTTGTAATTCATATATTGTAAAGTCAAACAATGGATCTATAGAGAATCAAATCATACAATTAAACTAAGATGTGTATGTGTATGGAATATGGTGGATAGGTGTATATATAGTGGCTAATTCTAATTCTACTCTTGCTCTTCCAAATGAATCTCTCTTCTTTTTTAGACTTTCAGAACTTCTTAGAAAAATATGGGCTATCTTTATTCTCTCTTTCTTTCTCTCTTTTTTTTGTTAGGAGGCGGGTATCTGAGTACCCATTGTTTTGATTGCTGGGACACTTGTCTATCTTTTACTCCCTTTTTATTTTTAATATTTTTGCATAGCCACATGCATCCTTAGATACAATAATTGATTCAAGAGATAGCAATAAAGTATTAGAGCAATTAAACAAAGGCTATCCTATGGGTTTATACATTTTTAGGTGTTTACTCCTAGTGTAGGAGAAAAATATTTTGAGATGGATATGGATAAAAATATAAAATAGTTGCGCTTACTCTCAGGGTAAGAGTAATACATATATAGATGGAGTGTGTGTGTGTGTGTGATTTTGATTTTAAAAGCACGACAAGACTCTCATAAGTATGCAACAAAGATTGACTGAACTCAATGCAAAGCAAGTAGCATAAACGAGCAAAGGTTCCCTATTCTAAATATGTATCATATATGGCTTTGGTAGGAATTCATCTTTATCATACAAGAGTTCATCATGTAAGGTTTTGAATTTTCAAAAAATAAATCTCTAGAATTTAGCATCGTTAGGAATAAGATAAATAGCAGCTCAAACTTTCTTATATCATATCCGTCAATCACCTAGACTTGGCTCGAGTATAGGACTCCACAAGTTTCAGGTTTAGAGTAAATTCTTATATTAAAGCAATCGTGTCCAAAATTTAGGAGAACTTAAGGTTAAAAACTAGGTACTTGAAAAGAATTCCAGCAGAGCAGCTATTCATCATTTTCAAAATAAAATTTTTCCAGTTCATAGTTGACTCTAGACACACTCAAATTATCTAATTTTGACTAAAACTTCTTTTTATTGAGTTTTAGATTTTATTTAACTGAGGACTCATAAAAGACTCAATGGATGTGGACCTTCATGTGCCCACATATTTTTTGATATTTTATAACTATAAGACTGACTCGATAAATTGCATAGGTATAGTTACCTAATAACTAGGGGATGCTCCTCCCCAAGCTAGATGTTTGCCATATTTTGCTTGGATATTCTTTAGAGTAAGATTACCAATAGTGATCCACTGATTGGTCTCTCTTTAGTTGTATAATCCTACAAAAATTTATACTCCACAAGGGAAAAAACAAAAACTCGTGGCTCAAATGTGATATTTAGTGGTTAGCCAAAAATGAGTAATTGATTATTTCTTAATGAACAGATATAACTTTTTGATTTTAACATAATTTTTATTTCTTCTATTTTTGGGATTTTCTGTTTTTATTATACAAAGGAAAAATTTATTTTGTGTCACCATAATAAATATCTTAATGGGTTTACCACAAGTTTGTTCATATGAGGTTTTATAGTTTTTATGATAAGCGTGCAAAACTAGTATAAATTTTTATTTTGTTTTTACCTGTATATGTAAATGTGAAGAAAAGAATTACTATAGAGATAACTACCATAGTGCCTTATAGAAAAGGGTACGGAATTTTAAGTCTACCGACAGGGACTAGACAATAAAGAATACTTACTTGTAGGATTCATTGTCTGAGAAAACCTTAGTCAGTTCTCTGTTTTACCATGATGTCTCCTTATTTTCTTCCAACCATCTCTGATTTTGTTCTTGTATTTCTCTTGCTTCTTGCTCGGTGATTTTCTCCATTCTCTCAGCTTCTTTGTCCCACTCGCTCCAGTGAGGTTCTATTGCTTCTTGTTCATTGAATTGATCCATGTACCATGTGGCCTTATCAGGATAGTCCTCTCCTTCTTTCCTTGAGAGCAGATTTGCTCTACGGCGGGATCGGCGTCTCCTGTTTCGCATCTTCTGGGATGAATTACTGTTAGTGTAACTATTAAAGTCACAACATACCTTTCCAGTGGGTAGATGGAAATAGACTTGTCCAGATCTCATGTAGAGGATTGCATTAGCGGTGTTGAGGAATGGTCTCCCTAGGATAATAGGTGTATCATCATCTTCCTGCATGTCAAGAACCAAGAAATCTGCGGGTACAAAATAATTTTTAATCTTTACCGTGAAGTTCTTTACTCTACCTTGTGGGAATCTTGTTAATAAGTCCGCCATCTGCAGCTGTATATAGGTTGGGTATAATGGTTCATCACCAAATAGATAATAGTATGCTACCTTTGACATGATGTTGACACTAGATCCGGTGTCTATTGACGGTCGTTATTGTATGAATTCAACCGTCAACTGGCCATAGAAAAGGATGCAATTGCGATCACTAAAGTAGATATAAGGTTTACACTGACAAAATTCCACGAGTTTTGGTGTTTAACTATTTCTGCAGGTGTAAACTAGAAAAGACACAATTCCAGGAGCTTATCAGAATATAGAGCGAGAAATCGGGCGCCACGGCAACGCAGGAAGGATCTAGAAGAGACTAGAAGACACCATGCCGAAGCAGAGGGCCAGCAGCCACCAGGCCAGACCGACCGGTCTAGGCCTAAACCGGCCGGTCTAGGCCTGGCTCCGTTGGTGGCCCGCTTTGCCCAGGTTGCTCCACCGCCTTTGAGGATTGATCTCAGCCGTACGTCAAGGTCAGTTTGATCCGATGGCTCACGATCATCGCCCAGGGCTATAAAAGTAGGGCAGGACCCCCACGGGAGGGAGGCACATTCATTCATTCTTATTTGAAGTCTGATCATCAGCCAGAAACCCTTATCAGAGCTCCTTAGCTAGGGCCTAGATAGCTAGTTAGAACTAGAGGGAGGCAAGCGAAGGCTTGGATTCCAGAGCCATCAAGAGCTTGGATTTGGTATAGTTCTTACCTCCTCTCACCTTTGTTCTCTTTCATTGTATATGATTGCTACAATTGAATTGATGAATACTTATATGCTTATATTCATAGTTATTATGTTCTTTGTCTATTGTGGTTATATGCTTAGTATAGCTAGATTAACATTATGCTTTTATTCATAGGTTTGTATAGCGCTCATCTAATTGATCGTCGGGGGAGTGGTCAACACTGTGTAAGCGTGGTGCTTATACGTTGTTTACCTGCAAATGCACCCTATAGGCCAGGCTTGGTAGATCGCGGGTGTGACAATCTTGTTGAGTCCTATATAGTCCAAACCCCGTTTATAGGCACAGTAGGTCTTGTATACAAAGGAAGGGCGTGCTATGTTCTCAAACTTCCCTAGTATGTCCTCTATGAGTAAATATAATGCTAACCTTAGCGATGACTACTAAGTGTAATTGCACTAACCATGGTATGCATTGACATGTAGCTAGAAATAACATAGGAATATCTCTTGATGTTCTGCTAGTAACCCTAATGATATAGCTAGGAGTCTCTATATGTTTATACTGATGATTTATATTTATCTTTATCATTTATCTTGTGACTTACCCCTGCATTGAGTAGCGATGACATGGTTATGCCTATCCATTACACTCTAGGTTATCCAGCTGCCCTACGCTTATACCCTGTAGACCTTCCCTTGGGAAAATATAAATGACAACCCGTAATACTCCGGGCAAAATGCTACAATGGTATTTGATCTGTGCGCTTGCGGATACTATTTCTATATTCTAAGTGGTGGCATGATTTATTACCACATCTCTTGATGTTATTGCTGGGGATGACAACTTGGCGTTCTAGTAGCAATGCTATGCCTACATGCATTTTTGGCATCGTTGCTAGAGGTAACATTAAGAGATGTCAACAAGCATTTTTGGTGCCGTTGCCGGGGGAAAGGCAAATGGCGAGTGTCAAAAGGAATAGCGATAGACCTAACAAACTAATAAGATAGAGAAAACCATAGACCCCTACTCAATGCAGGCTTACCCTTGTGTTTTCTACCTTTGTGATATCTTATGCAGGGTTATGAATGAGTAGTTTTGATCTGCTAGATAATTATGTTGAAAATCTAGAGAAACTCTTTCGAAGAAGGAAATTCCAGCAAGTGAGGGATATCTTTGAATCTCCATCAAAGACACCCACTGCTGAGGTTCGTTCCTTGGAAGAGCAAGCTCCTATAATTGAAGAAGAAGAGTAGCAAGAAGGCAACTTAGCACCAGCTTTTGAGAAAATGGCTGATAAGTCACTGCGCGAGTTCTCCGCTCTAACCACCAACAACATCCGTACTGGACCTAACATCGAAGTTGGGGAGAATGGATTTAAGCTCAAGCCAGCTCTTATCACCATGGTGCAAGCCAACTTGTTCTATGGAAAAGCACACAAAGATGCAAGTGCTCATCTCCAACACTTCCTAGAGATTTGCAGCACTTTCAAGATGAAGGATGTACTAGGAGACGCCATCCTGCTGTGTCTGTTCCCATTCTCATTGTTGGGAAAGACAAGGCAATGGTTCTACGCTAACAAGGATAATCATACAACCTGGGACAAGTGCTCCACAGCTTTTCTATCAAGGTTCTTTCCTATGGGTAAGACAAGTGCCCTAAGGGGAAGATCTTAAGTTTTCAACAACAACATAATGAGTCAGTCCCAGAGGCATGGGAACGCTTTTAAGACTATATATCAGAATGTCCTCATCATGGGATAGAGAATTGGCTCCTCATGCAGACTTTCTATCACGGGCTCACCAATAGCACCCATAACAATATTGATGCTACTGCTAGAGGTGCATTTATGTCATTGACCATACCACAAGCTACTGCTCTTATGGAGAAGATGGCCTCCAATCAAGATTGGAGTGAAGAGCGCCAACCAACCCACAAGAGGAGTGGAGGAATGCACCAGCTCAAAGGAGGTAGACATGCTGTCTGCCAAGATAGATCTGCTCATGAAGAAGCTGGAAGACAAGGCCAGCCTAAAACAAGATGTCATGCGTATCAGTGATTCATGCATGACTTGTGAAGTATGTGGCAACATGGGATACTCAGGCAACAGCTGCCCTGAGACCCGTGAGGATGTGAACTTCATCAACAACAACAACAACTATCGTCCTCAAAATCAAGGATGGAATCAGCAAAGGCCCAACTACCATGGTAATTTCCCAGGTAATTTTCAAGGCACTAATTTCAATAGCTATGCTCAATTGCCTTTGAGAGAAGTGATCTTCAACCAAAATAGAATTGTGGAGACTTTATTTAGAAAGGTAGCATCCAATGATAAAATACTAGAAAACATAAACACAAAAATGGATGTTGGCGGAAATTACCGACACACTTTATCCGCCAACTATTATCCAAAAAGGGAGAATTATCATAGATATATTCACATATACCTTTACTCATTGCCGGGGATAGATTTACCTCTATTCTTAGTAATGATGTTAAGGAATGTCAACCGCATTTCTAGCATTGTCATCAGGGGTCCAAACCTGGTGATGCGCTAAGAAATGCCAATAATAGATAGCTTTAACTCTGCTGTTAAGAACCAGCTTAGCTTTAACAAAATGATAGAACAACAATTAGCTCAGCTGGCGGCCGCTGTTCCACCGACCAATGAAGGTAAGATTCTAGGGCAACCTCTAGAGCCCGAGACCATGAATCTTGTTGATGTATATCCAGGGTACTATATTGAAGCATCATCAGTAGGATGGAAGGATGAGTCCATGCCACACAAGAGAGGATATCCAGGGAGACCTGTGATCCCCATCTCTATTAGGCAGCATGACTTTTCTGAAGTTGTCCACGATCTAGGCACCAGTGTCAATATCATGCCAAAGGTAATCCTTGACCAAGTCTTTCTATGGGCATCTTTGTTGTATATAAATTTGTGTTTGCAGCTTGCAGACCAGACAGTTAAACACCCTGAAGGAATCTTAGATGACGTGTGCATACAAATCGGGAGATCATATGTCCCTGTAGACTTTGTAGTTCTAGATACCGGCAGAGATCCTAAGAGTCCAATCATTCTTGGCCGACCATTCCTGAGTACTGCAAAGGCTGAAGATTTGTTTTACCATCAAGGGCAATAAAGAGATGTTCAGTTTCAAGAACAAGACCCTTCAAGCTTCTGTAGACTCAAGAGGAGCTAGTCAAGCGAACAATTGAAGAAGCCAAGAAGAAAAATTCAAATGGGAAGAGAAAGAACAAGAATAGGAGGCAAGTGAGAAAGCAAGTCCAAGTAGTCAAGGCTGTTGAGTATGAGCATGACCACCTCTTAGCTTCACCATTCCTAATCAAGAGCGAGGATCCAGGCATGCCGACCATTGACTGTACTATTGGGCAGTGCTCCTTCTACAATGCTTTCTGCGACACCGGATCAGCTGTCAACATTATGTTTAAAAAGGTATATGACTTATTATTCGATACACCTCTATACCCTACCTATATGCAGCTGTAGCTGGCGGACAACACAACGAGATTTTCGGAGGGAGTAGCGAGGGACATCATGGTCAAAATCCACACCCACTACGTCCCGACTGACTTTATGACAGTGGACATGGTAGAAGAAGATGAGACACCCATCATCCTTGGGAGGCCGTTCCTCAGCACCACCAACGCCATCATCTACAATGGATCGGACCAAGTTCACTTCCAATTTCCAGGAGAGAAGGTACACTGTCATTTTAAAGATTATAACTCTCTTGGATTAGCAGCTTTCACCCTGTCCAAGAGGAGACGCTAGCATCGGAGGAATCGCTCTCAAAAGAGCAATGTTGAGGAGGAGGCAATTAAAGATGAATCTACTGCACCTAAGGAACATCCCCAACCCATAAAGGTATGGAAGGAAAAGGTAACCTCCTCAATTGAGTCATTATCACCAGGAGGTCCAGCATCAGGGTCCCCATCCTCGGGATCCGATGAAGCACCCTAGGAGTGACGACGACGAGAAATCTTGTCTAGAGGACTCTAAACTCCGAGCCCTTGCCATAAGGTAACAATGGTAGTTATCCATTTACTTTCTTGCACTTTTAAATTCATAGCTAGTTTTTATTATCCATATAGAAAACAACAAAAACATTTGGAAAACCTAAAAGCCCCATGTGGCATCCCTATAGTGTAAGCTAAAGATGTGTTCACCGTGGTGGCCTAAAAATAAAAATAAAAAGTAGCATGCATATTTTCTTTCTATTTGATAAAAAAATCCAAAAATAATCATTGAGCATCTTGCTGCACTACATACACTGTAACAACCTTCGAACACCCCTCACAACAACCAGTCCACGAAACGGCTAACCACTAACTGTTTATCCTAATCCGTTCCACGAGTTTTGGTGTTTTGTGAGATGTTTGCTGAAGGATGACTTCAAGAGCCAATCCACCTAGGAATCATCATCTACATCACTCGAAGTACACCTTCCCTACACACAGCTCACCACTGTATGGAGGAAGCAACTTCTTGTGGGATGAGATTGAGGTTCCCAACTACACCAGCTCTTGCAAGCATGAGCTCCACCGAGAGGACTGCTCAGCTTCAATGCTCAACCACGACAACAACTAGCTTACGGGAAGGCATCCCCTAGGTACCCAGGCAAGTGTACCTATACGATTATCGAGTCAGTCATAAAAATAAAAAATACCAAAAATATGTGAACACATAAAGGTTCACCATAGTATCATAAGAAAATTTAAAAATACCAAAAATATATGGGCACATGAAGGTCCAAGCTTTTTAGAGTCCTTAAGAGTCTTATATAGTATGAGTCTTAAAAAATGTAAAACTAAATTAAAAATATTTGTCTAGATAGAGTCAATAAAAAAGGAAGCTTTTGAGATGATCTAAAATGATGATAAGCTGCTCTGTTATAACACCTTTGAAATGCCTAGAGTCTAGACTAAAGTTTTCCTAAATTTTAGCTCCAACTATTTTGACATGAGAATTTGCTCTGAGCCTGAAACTTATGGGTCGCATATGCTTGAACTAAGTCTAGGTACCTGATTGATAAGATTGAGAAAGTCTGAGCTGCTATCTATCTTGTTCTAAGTGACACTAGAGTTCTAGAGTTTTATATTTTGAAAAATGCAAAAATATGATGAGTTCCTATATGACAAAGCTTATATTCCCACCAGAGCCAAACATGATGAGATAGGCTAGTTAAACTTCTACATACATGCTGCTTGTCATGCATTGAGTTTTGTCAACCTTTGTGACCCTGGTGAGAAATTTGTCATACTCTTGAATCAAGATCCACCTCCATATGCACTACTCTACACTAGAGTAGGCGCAACAACATACCATTCCATCTATATCCATTCAAAAATGTTTTTTCTCCAACATTGGGAGAGAACACCAAAAATATTCTCATTAGGATAGCTACCCAATAAATGCTCCAAGTTCTTGTTGCTCTCTCTCTAAATCCCTAAATGCCAAAAGGAGTGCTATGAGCTATATTAAAAAAAGATATTTGAAAAAAAAGAGAGAAAAAGAGAAGAGAAAGAAGGGGAGAAGAAAAGAAAAATGGACAAGTGTCCGACTGCTGAAAACAATGGGTACTTAGATGCCCGACTCCCTGAGAAAAAGAAAAGATAGCTCAAAACCTCTGGCTAGTTTTCAAAGTCAAAAAGAGAGATAGACATTCAAGGAGCTGAGTAGAATTAGGTTCCACCATATATCCACCATATCCATCCACCTATATATCTTGATTTTACTGTATGACTTATTTTTTCATGGATCCATTGTTTGACTTTACAACATATATATTGCAAGTTTGCTCTTTTAGTTTTCTCCTTACCTATGAGCTCCACATAAGCTTTAGTTATTGGATGAAAAGAAAGGCGACCATCATCACAGTCTTGGTGAGAATCCATAAATACCATATATACTGAGAGACTTGAGAGTGTCATATATGGGAAGCTCTGAGTTTTATTTGAAAACCGCTAAAAAACTCTAGAATGATTGTTGAGCAAAGAGCTTAAGACATAGTGCTTGGATGGGATCTTTCTGTCTGTCAAGTACTTAAAGCCCAAGGAAGAGCTAATAAGCCCTATAGTCAAAGGTAACATGAGTAAGTTTGAAAGTCAGCACAGTTACTGCTTACGCTTGGAGGAGAATTTCTGTCTGACTGCAGGTATACTTCTAGGGAGTTGCTCCAAGATGGCTATAATGCTTAAACATAGATATCTTACAATAACTTTTTCTGAGTTTTCTTTGCTAAGTGACTAGCAAAGGTTAAGCTTAGGGGAGTTGTTGACGGTCGTTATTGTATGAATTCAACCATCAACTAGCCATGGAAAAGGATGCAATTGCGATCACCAAAGTAGATATAGGGTTTGCACTGACAGAATTCTACGAGTTTTGGTGTTTCACTATTTCTGCAGGTGTAAACTGGAAAAGACGCAATTCCAGGAGCTTATCAGAATATAGAGCAGAAAATCGGGCGCCACGGCAACGCAGGAAGGATCTAGAAGAGACCAGAAGACACCACACCGAAGCGGAGGGCCAGCAACCACCAGGCCAGACCGACCGGTCTAGGCCTGGACCGGCCGGTCTAGGCCTGGCTCTATTGGCAGCCCGCTTCGCCCAGTTGCTCCACCGCCTTTGGGGATTGATCTCAGCCATACGTCAAGGTCGGTTTGATCCGATGGCTCATGATCATCGCCTACTGCTATAAAAGCATGGCAGGACCCCCCGGGAGGGAGGCACATTCATTCATTCTCATTCGAAGTCCGATCATCAGCCAAAAACCCTAATCAGAGCTCCTTAGCAAGGGCCTAGATAGCTAGTTAGAACTAGAGGGAGGCAAGCGAAGGCTTAGATTCTGGAGCCATCAAGAGCTTGGATTTGGTATAGTTCTTACCTCCTCTCACCTTTGTTCTCTTTCATTGTATAGTTATATGATTGCTACAATTGAATTGATGAATACTTATATGCTTATATTCATAGTTATTATGTTCTTTGCCTATTGTGGTTATATACTTAGTATAGCTAGATTAACATTATACTTATTTATAGGTTCGTATAGCGCTCATCTAATTGATCGTTGGGTGAGTGGTCAACATTATGTAAGCGTGGTGCTTATACATTGTTTACCTGCAAATGCACCCTAAAGGCCAGGCTTGGTAGATCGCGGGTGTGACAATCCTGTTGAGTCCTGTATAGTCCAAACCCCGTTTATAGGCACAGTAGGGCTTGTATACGAAGGAAGGGCATGCTATGTTCTCAAACTTCCCTAGTATGTCCACTATGAGTAGATATAATGCTAACCTTAGTGATGACTACTAAGTGTAATTGCACTAACCATGGTATGCATTGATATGTAGATAGGAATAATAGAGGAATATCTCTTGATGTTCTGCTAGTAACCCTAATGATATAGCTAGGAGTCTCTATCTGTTTATGCTGATGATTTATACTTATCTTTATCATTTATCTTGTGACTTACCCCTGCATTGAGTAGCAAGGACATGGTTATGCCTATCCATTACACTCTAGGTTATCCAGCTACCCTACGCGTATACCCTATAGACCTTCCCTTAGGAAAATATAAATGACAACCCGTAATACTCCGGGTAAAATGCTACAATGGTATTTGATCTATGCGCTTGTGGATACTATTTCTATATTCTAAGTGGTGGCATGATTTAATACCACATCTCTTGATGTTATTGCTGGGGATGACAACTTGGCGTTCTAGTAGCAATGCTATGCCAACATGCATTTTTGGCATCGTTGCTAGAGAACATTAAGAGATTTCAACAGTGTCACAAAAGGTCTTGAGAAAAACGATTTGCTTTATAGTGCACTCAATGGTCGGGGCTCCTGGGTCTTCTCTCTTGACAATGTATGGTGGTGCTAACAGGTGGTTTTGTCTGGTGTTAACAGAATTGATTAGTTGAACCGTCTCTTCTGGAATCTGACTGAGCTCGTTCTTCCTCCTTCTATTATTGTTCTTCTTCTTCTTCTTGGGTTCGGCTGATTGTTGAGCTTGGTCGTATGGCTTCTGTGGGAATACCGGGGTTGTGAGGATGCGGTTCTTCAATGAGAACTTCTTCTTCTTGTTCTTGATGGAAAACACAATCTTGGCATGCTCCGCATAAATGATGGCTTTAGTTATGCATAGGAATGGTCAGCCTAGTGTGATGGGTGCTCTTTCATCTCCTCCAGTCTCCATGACTACAAAGTCAACGGGGGCATAGGATTGTCCCACTCGAACAATTGCTTCTTCCAAAACCCCTTCGGGGTAGCAGATAGATTGATTCGCAAGCTGCAAACGTATAGTTGTGTACAACAAAGGATCTCCTAGAATCTTTTCATAAATTACCTTGGGCATGATGTTGACACTTGCGCCGAAATCACAGATGGCCTCTAGAAAGAAATGACATCCTACTGAGATAGGAATGACGGGCCTTCCAGGGTCTCCTTTCTTCTCAGGGAGTGAGTGGTCAATCCACTGCACATCCACTGGTTGAGTGTAGTAATGACCTGCATTGTGAATATCGACAAGATTCGTAGTTTCTAAATCTTTTGATTGGCCCGGAACCTTATCTTTTTCCATTGGAGAATAGTAGCTGCTAGTTGAGCTAATTGTGATTCTAATATTTTATTAAAGCTGTATTGGTTTTTAATAGCAGAAGCAAAGGTATCGAGTCTAGTATTTATATTCTCTAAAGCTTTATCATTTAAGGTTACCTTTTTAAACATTTGGCTAGTAATTTAGATTGACCAGCAACTAAATCTCTTAAAGGTGGTAAATTATAATTATTATAGTTATTGTTACCTTAGAAATTATCTTGTCGTGGTTACTGATTCCATCCTTGATTTTGTTGATTCCATCCTTGATCTTGTTGAGGACGATAGTTGATGTTGTTATTGATGTAGTTCATGATCCCTTGGATTTTAGGGCAGTTGACTGCTGAATGGCCTGTGTTTTCACATTCTTCACAAGTCATGTAAGAATCATTAATGTGCATGACTTCTCTTTTCTCAGTGTCTCTGTTTTCAAGCTTCTTCATAATAAGGTCTACCTTTTCAGTGAATGTATCGATTTCCTTGAGATGATGAGTGCCACCTCCTCTCTTACGAGGTTGAGTATGTTCTTCATTCCAGCTTTGGTTTGAGGCCATCTTCTCAACGAGTGCTGTTGCATTGGCGAGCTTAATGACAAAAAAGCTCCTCCAGCTGCAGCATCTATAGACTCACGAGTACTAGAAACTAGTCTATGATAGAAAGTCTGCATAAGTAGCCAATCCTTCATTCCATGATGAGGACATTCTTTAATATAGTCTTGAAAACGCTCCCATGCCTCGGCGAATGATTCATCATGTTGCTGTTGAAAGCTTGAAATCTTTCCACGCAGTGTATTGGTCTTGCCCGTTGGAAAGAATCTGGCCAGGAAAGCAGTAGAACAGCGGTCCCAAGTAGTGTTACTAGCCTTATTATTATAGAACCACTGTTTTGCTTTTCCTAAGAGCAAAAATAGGAACAGACGAAGTAAGTGTTGACGGTCGTCAAGTACCAAATATAACCATCAACTATTGCATAATTTGATATAAAATAAATCACAAAGCATAGTTATAGGTTTTGATTCTAACGAGTTCCACGAGTTTTGGTGTTCTCACTTATATTATAGGAATATGCAATTTTCCATAAATAAAAGTATCTCAAATGATGATTTGGAGTACACCATTGTGACGAGGCTCATCGAGATGATCAAAATGGACATATCATTTGCTATATTCGGAGTCCGGAGTGAAAAGATATTAATTTTACAAATAAAGGAGAATTAGCACTAATGGGCCCCACGTCCAAGCAAGGCCCATGACATGAGAAGAGGCTCATAGGCATGATAGAGGCCCAAGAGGGGCGCCCCAAGCTGCTCCCTTGAGTGGGCTCACATGAGGGATGATTGGAAGGCCCAAGTTGAATGTATAATAGCCCAACAGAGCAAACGGTGGAAGAATTAGTCCCACATCGACTGTCCAGAAGAGGTGGAAGGCTTTTCTAGGCTATAAATAAAGAGGTAGACTCATATTTTGCCACCACATTATTATGGAGATGTAGAGGCGTCCCTCGAATGGATGACCTCTCACCTCTAGAGAATTAGGGCTAGACTTTCCAATGTAGTAGATTAGTTCTAGTTGAGAGTTAGGGAGAGCGGCGCTACGCCCGGGTTCCGAAGGAGTCTTCGGAGGAGTTGTCAGAGTTCTGGTATATCTTTATATCTATTCTTGTAAGACTTATGCTTTAATATATTTCATCTTCTCTATTTTCTTTTATGCATTACATTTGATTGGTTAGTATAGTTGTTATAATTTAGCATAGGATCTCCGCCTTTATTAGGTGCTCTAGTTATTATATGTGATTAGAGTGGTAATCGATAGTGTAGACATGGTGTCTCGGCTATAGGTTACCTGAGATTGCACCCAATCCAATATATAGTTGTGGTAGCCCCAGGTGGTGACAGCCCTGACGGCCGACGTATTCCACCATGTTAGGGTTGGTGTTTGTAGGACTGTAGTCGTAGCTTCCTAGTCCTTTCACACCCGTTTTCATGACTAGTGTTCTGATGTCTCGAAATGTTATTGTGTGATTGCTTTATCTATCCATGAACTAGTTATTATAGAACCCTAGTAATAGAGAAGTACTTAGGAACCTTGGACTCTCCCGTTGTCCTCTCGCTTTAGCTATTTACTCTTTTATCACAGAATTCTCTTGTGTGTGTGTCATATATGTATAATTCCTATCATCTATCATTTACCCCTACTTTAGTCTAGTTGGTGTATTATTTAGTAGATACATGATGGTGAACTATCAATATCTTTGTCCATTGTTTCCTAGTGGTAAAATATAAATAACGATACCTGGAATACTCCCAGTAAAATGCTACAATAGTTTTCTGTGCGCTTGCGGAATCCTTTATATTTTAATTGTGCATAAGAAATACCAACAAGCATTTTTGGTGCCGTTGCTAGGGGAAACAATTGGCGTAAAGATTTTGATATTGATCTTGATATCTGCTAATTTAGTATGCCACTAGATTTAGTAGGATTACCCCCTATTTTGTTGAGTTGTGGAATAAGCAAGACATCAATCGTTCCAACCTTATGGCGAAATTCTACAAGAACAAGACATGAGGAGATATTGAAGAACTTAGGGTGCCTGAACGTTCTTGATCGATCAATATTGAAACCCTGCCATCTCACAGGTACGTATGAACATATATATTATTCTAACCATGTGTAGATTGGAGAAGAAAAGTCATCATCACATGAATTCAAAGATCATCACATATGACAAAGAAAAGATCCTACACAACTCACAAATTCCATTGTGAGTCATGGTAAGTATGATCAAGAAAGGTGAGAAAGTCTTGCTCATAGACTTTAAATTTGATGAGTAGTTATCCTATTGCATTCCACTGCATGTTTACTTTGAATAATCCATGCATCTACTCCATCCCATATCAAGTCCACAGCATGTTTAGTTTCTTGCACACATATATGTCACTTGCATCTTTACTTGAACAATAAAAAAAATTCTCACCATACATGATCATGCTTTCATCTCTTTAAGTAAATCTCTATATGCTCTCATGTTACCTTTGTTTTCTATAGTATGCTTTGGTTTGAAAGTACTGGAAATACTTTTATAGGCTTTTAAATTAAGCATAGTGTTTAGGTTAAATAGCCTACCTTAATTAAACTAGACATGGAGTTTGGTTTGATTATTGAACTAGAAATTATTGTAGTAGACATTGGATATTTTGTTGGACTAACCCCTACAGGAAACTCTCAAACTCAATTCGGGTAAGTCAAGAGATGAACTCACATTAAGAGATGAATCAAGAAATGTGACGATGTCCAATAACTTTGCACAAAAGGAAGACACAACTCATTCTCCATGGAAGAACTGTAAGTATTAAAGTTTATATATTTAATTCTTTGTTGCAAGTTACCTTTGCCTTGAACCATATAAAAGTGCAGCTACCAACAAAATTTGTTAAAAGAAATCTATGCTAAAGTAATCCTAAAAACCCATCCTTTTATTAGCATAGAAGAAATCCACATAAAATTATGGACCATAACCTATATTCCAAACTTGTTGTAATCCTTCAGGTATGTGTCCACTAACATTCTTGCATGAAAGAAAAAATAAATATCTGATCATGGTTCGAAATGAAAAGTAAGGAGAAAAAGTGTATAGAAAGAACTAAGATGGAAAAAAATGGATGAAAGAACACTCCAACACCTTCTAACCTTCACCATGACACTCTGCAAGAATCCTCATCCTTAGAAGCAAACTGAAGTACTCAATTAATGAACCACTGCAAGGAGGAGTCTAGTTCGAAGGACTCAAAACATCGAACCCTCACCGTGAGGTAACATCAGTAGTTATCCATATTTACTTTCTTGCATTGCATGATTTATTCTCTTTTTAGCATGTTTACTTTTCTATATTAGCATTGCATAGAAAACAAACAAAAATAAATAAGCATACATTAGGCTTCATTCATCATAAACATTTAAAGCCCCATATGAGTTCTCCTCGGTGTGTAAAAGCCTGTAGGAGTTTTTACTGTGGTGGCATAAAAATATCAAAAATATCATACGTACATATTTTCTTTTTCTGCATAAAAATAGAAAAATCTAAAAATATTAGATGAGCATCCTGTTATAATCTTACCATTTGGAAAATATTTCTGAAGCTCTATAACACCCAATCCTTGAAACAGTTAACCATAAATTGTTTTATCCAAATCTGTTCCACAAGTTTTAGTGTTTTGTGAGAGCTTTCTACAGGATGACTCCAAGAGCTAATTTACCTAGGGGCTCTCATCTTCACTCCTCGTTATACACCTTTTCTACATACAGTTACCCACTGTGTGAAGAAAGTAACTTCTCGAAAGATGAAGATCGAGATGTTCCTGACAACACTTGCTTTTATAAGCATGATCTCCTCCATGAGGATCCTCAGTTTCAACGCTCAACCACGACAACAACTAGCTTGGAGGAGCATCCTCTAGTTATCAGATAACTATACCTAGGTGATTATCGAGTCTATTTTATATAGTCATAAAATACCAAAAATATGTGAGCACATAAAGGTTCACAATAGTATCATAGGAAAATTTAAAAATGCCAAAAATATGTGAGCACATGAAGGCTCATCCTTAATTAAGAAAACACAAAAAAAAATATTCAGGCACATGAAGGCTCGATGCGATTGAAGGGATTAGCTTGGGGGAGACCCACCCCGTTATCATCATGATTAAGGTATGTCTTTACTATTAGTTTTATTTTAGTGAGCAATAGTGTGTGTTAGATTAATTAATTAAAGTATGTTTGAAGAACTCTCTCTCTCTCTAATTTCTTAAAGTGGAAATGATGAATAGTTGCTCTATCGTAATTTCTTTCCAGTACCTAGCTTTCAAACACGAGTTCTCCTAATTAATAATTATGCCTTAAAATGAAATTAAATTCATAGGTTGCAAATGCTTAATCTAAAAGTCTAGGTAATTGGTGGATATGATATGTGATGGTCTGAGTTGCTATTATCTTGTTCTAAAACAACACTAGAGTTCCGGAGATTTACCAATATTAATATGACTAGTAATTGCATTGAGTTAAATTAAGCTTTGTTGATCCTATGAGAAGTTATCATGCTATTGAATTGAGATCATTTATACATTCCATTTATTTTCCGTATAAATGCTCATAATTATCTGTTGCTATCATCTCAAAAGTTTATTGGAAGATATATGGCTATGAAAAGTATCTGAGGAAATAAAAAGGGACAAGTGTCCGAAACCTCAAAAAAGATAGATCCCGAGGAAATAAAAAGGAACAAGTGTCTGAAACCTCAAAATAAATATCATAAAAAAATGGGCACGTGCCCGATAGTAGAATTAGCCTCATAGTCATATATCTTTAATAAACAAAAGAGAATGATATATTAAAAAAACATCCAACTCCATTTTCCGTATACATGCACCTCTCAATTGAATGGTATGGTTGACTTTCTCTTTGGATCCATTGTTCAATTTGACAACATAAGTTTCTGAGCTTTTAAAAATTTAAAAAAACTCCAGAATAAAAGGTGAAGTGAAAGAACTAGAGACACAGTACTTGATTTGATCATTCTATCTTGCAATTACTCAAGATCCAAGGTAAGAGCAATAAGCCCTATGATGAATAATATGGTATATTTGTTCTAAATTTAAAGGAGAATTTTTGTTTGAAGGTATGTGTACCGATTGGAAGTGAAAATATTGCAAAGAACTCCCCGGTCCACTACTAAGTTTGACTTTGCTAAGGGACTAGCAAAGGGTAAGCTTGGGGGTATTGTTGATGGTCGTTAAGCACCAAATATAACCGTCAACTATTGCATAATTTGATATAAAATAAATCACAAAGATAGTTGTAGGTTTTGATTCTAACGAGTTCCATAAGTTTTGGTGTTCTCACTTGTATTGTAGGAATATGCAATTTTCTATAAATAAAAGTATCTTAAATGATGATTTGGAGTACACCAATGTGACGGGCTCATCAAGACGATCAAAACGGACATATCATTTGCTATATTCAGAGTCCGGAGCGAAAAGATATTAATTTTACAAATAAAGGAGAATTATCACTAATGGGCCCCACATCCAAGCAAGGCCCATAACGTGAGAAGAGGCTCATATGGCATGATAGAGGCCCAAGAGGGGCGCCCCAAGCTGCTCCCTTGAGTGGGCTCACATGAGGGATGATTGGAAGGCGCAAGTTAAATGTATAATAGCCCAATAGAGCAAACAGTGGAAGAATTAGTCCCACATCGACTGTCCCGAAGAGGTGGGAGGCTTTTCTAGGCTATAAATAAAGAGGTAGACTCTCATATTTTGGCACCATATTATTATGGAGATGTAGAGGCGTCCCTCGAATGGATGACCTCTCACCTCTAGAGAATTAGGGCTAGACTTTCCAATGTAGTAGATTAGTTCTAGTTGAGAGTAAGGGAGAGCGGCGCTACGCCCGGGTTCCGAAGGAGTCTTCGGAGGAGTCGTCAGAGTTATGGTATATCTTTATATCTATTCTTGTAAGACTTATGCTTTAATATATTTCATCTTCTCTATTTACTTTTATGCATTACATTTGATTAGTTAGTATAGTTGTTATACTTTAGCATAGGATCTCCGCCTTTATTAGGTGCTCTAGTTATTATATGTGATTAGAGTAGTAATCGATAGTGTAGACATGGTGTCTAGGCTATAGGTTACCTGAGATTGCATCCAATCCAACATATAGTTGTGGTAGCTCCAGGTGGTGACAGCCCTGACAGCCAACGTATTCCACCATGTTAGGGTTGGTGTTTGTAGGACCGTAGTCAGAGCTTTCTAGTCCTTTCACACCCGTTTCCGTGACTAGTGTTCCGATGTCCCAAAATGTTATTGTGTGATTGCTTTATCTATCCATGAACTAGTTATTATAGAACCCTAGTAATAGAGAAGTACTTAGGAACCTTGGACTCTCCCATTGTCCTCTCGCTTTAGCTATTTACTCTTTTATTATAGAATTCTCCTATGTGTGTCATATATGTATAATTCCTATCATCTATCATTTACCCCTACTTTAGTCTAGTTGGTGTATTATTTAGTAGATACATGATGGTGAACTATCAATGCCTTTATCCATTATTTTCTAGTGGTAAAATATAAATAATGATACCTAGAATACTCCCGGTAAAATGCTACAATGGTTTTCTATGCGCTTGCGGAATCCTTTATATTTTAATTGTGCATAAGAAATACCAACAGTAAGATAGCATCTTTTGGTATACCTTTGATTTTGAAGGTGCTGCATATCTCCAGAAAGTGTTTTAAGTGTGCACTTGCATCTTTATGAGCCTTTCCACAAAACTGGTTTGCTTGCACCATAGTGATGAGCGCAGGCTTGAGCTCAAATCCGTTATCTCTGATGTCAACATTAGGTCAAGTATGGATGTTGGCAGTTGTTGGTGTAGAAAACTCACGTAGTGTCTTCTCTGCCATAGCTTTAAACACTGGTGTCAAGTTAGCTTCTAATTCTTCTCTTGTGGATGATGGAGCTTGCTCCTGTGAAGAACAAGATTCAGTGGAGGGTGTTCTTGATGGTGATTCAAAAATATCCCTCGTTCTTGTAAACTTTCTTCTTCTTAAGAGTTTCTCTGGATCTTTGGTGTAATTATTTGGAAGATCAAAAACCATTCATTCATTCATTAGCCTGCATAAGATACACAAGTAGACGAAACAAGGGTCAGCCTATTTGAGTTAAAGGTCAATTGGGTGATCGATCTTATTGTGGTGCATATGGTTATCAATACTTTCCTATGTTTATTAGCCTTCTCCGGCAATGGTGCCAAAAATGCTTGTTGGCATCTCATAGCATCATCAAGATAACAACGCTATAAGATATATGGTACTGATTAACTTGTCTTTAGCAACTAGCCACCTATCTCTTACCTTCACTCCTAAGCATGAAACTAGGATGTCATCCCTAATTACATAGCTAGGAATAATTATTGGTATTAATCTAATCGTATCATTCCATATGACTAGGCAAAAATAAATAAAGGATATATAAAAACTATGAATGATTCTGCAAGTGGACAGATAATTACATCATTGTAGCATTTTACCTAGAGTATTACCAGATTGTCATTTATATTTTACCACTGGAAAGGCATTGCTAAACAGCTTAACCTATAGTATTGATAACACTTATATGCAGTAAATAAGAGATGTAGCCAATGTCAACTCTCCTCAACAACAGGAAGGTATCACAAGATAAAAATAATAGATAAATGATAAATATGATCAGTCATCATATAATACAACTAATTCACTCAGAGTAATCTAGCCATGTTAACATCATCTAATCAATTAATAGAAAAATAACTCCTAAGTATTCTTGCTATAGTCAAGGCTACTCCATTTAGTGTAAGTATGTCTAACAATCATCATTAAGTAATACTACTATCATTCCCAAACACATCAGAGCAATGTATAGAAAAAGATGAGTACAGGAACCTCATATATATAAATATACTCTTAACCTAACAACCCCACTCTACCAATCCACCGTACGGAGGGAGGCCTACAAAGGACTCAATGAATCTGTCACATCCATGATCTACCTCACTACCCGGCACAACTGGAGATATTCACAGATAAGTAATGCATCTAGGCACCATGCCTACATACAACCTACCACTCACCAACCGATCGAATTGATGAACGCTATACGAACCAGTGTATGAATATAATAGCAAACTAACTATACTAGATATATTAAAGTAGACAATGAACAATGCAATCAAGAACATAATAATAAAGAGTAATGTTGCTAGTAATAATTATACAAACATAGATATTACAATAAGAAAGAAGAGAGCTTTAAAACTATACCAGACTCTTCTCTTCTTGACAACGTCGGAAATCCAAGATTGATGAAGAACTTGACTTCCTCTACTCTAGATCTAACTAGACTAAACTATGAACTAGAAGGCTATGAGGAACTAGAACTTGAAGCTCTGGATGACTTGATCACCAAATGACTTGAATGAATTAGAGTTTTCTAGGGGGGTCTAGCCCCTGCATATATAGCCCGGTGGGATGCACGACAGCCGTTTGATCAAACCGACTTCACGTAGGGCTGAGATTGATCCTCAAAGGCGGTGGAAGACGCTCGCGGGGGATGATAGGTGGGCCCCACAGGGGGTGCTGCCCGGCCTGGGGAGTGGGGCCGGCCGGCCCCACTTGGAAGCCTTCTCCGGCTTCCCTTCGCTCCGGTGTCTTCTGGATCCTTCTACAGTAGTTTGACGTATTTCTGAGTTGCGGATAATTCTATGGTGTAGTTTTGTAGTTATGCCCCTTTTTCTCTATTTTCTGGATTAGTCTCTAGAAATTGGTAAATCACTAAAACTCATGGAAATTATTGGATAAAACCTTAGCCTTCTAGATATTGATGTGTTTCTCGTGCCTTTTGATATATAAAAAGTTGATATATAAAAAGTTGACGCTATCCACCGTCAACAATATTATAGAAGTTTATTCAAGTGAAGATGAAAGAGCATGGTCATGGTGAGTTTTTTTAATAAGATTGCAAGTGGGATGGATATGTGGATGGAACTAAACATGTCATGGACGAGAAACATTAAACCAATGGGATGGATGTTTAGATTGTGTAAAGTAAATATGTAGTGGAATGCAAAAGATAACTACTCATTAAATTTAAAGTCCATGAGCAAGACTTTCTCACCTTTATTTGATCATACTTACCATGACTCACATAGTGGAATTTGTGAGTGATGCAGCATCTTTATTCCCATCACTTGAGATATGAATTGAATTCTTGTGACGTTGACCTCTTTCTCCAATGTTAGATTAAATGTGTTTTTCTTTTCTTGTGGGAGCTTGCCGGAAGGTCATAAACCGGTCATTCATTACCCTGCATAAAATATTAAAGTAGAAAACAAGGGTAATCCTGCTTGAGCAGGGTTTAATGGTTATCTCAATCACAACAAATAGTAAAAGTGAGTCAATATTCTTTATTGCCTAGCTACCTTCCCCGACAACGGCGCCAAAAATGCTTGTTGGTATTAATTAACTTATCACTTGTTTTAGTAGTCACCTATCAATTACCTACACCTCTAGCAGTGTACGAGGTTGTCATCCTCAGCTATGGTGCCAAAGAATGTTTGTTGGTACTATCTAGTATTATTACAAGAACAACACCAAATATATCTATATCATTTTATGTGACTGGGAAGAATATAAAGATATATGCATGAAAAGAACCCGCAAGTGCACAGATAATTATTCCATTGTAGTATTTTACCTAAAGTATTACCAGGTTGTCGACTTATATTTATACCACTCGGAAGGTCTGGCAGAATATATTGATAACTTATACTATTAATGCAAAAGTAAACCATAACCTCAAATCTACTCATAACAGGGATAAGTCATAGGATAAATATATATGATAGGCATTGATCAAGCATCATAATAAGATAATAGATTCACTCAGAGCACTCCAACTACCACAATAACGCATCAGATTCGAATATTAGAGGAATAATTCCTAGTGTTATTCTATAACTACACATCAATGAACACTTCAATTAGAGCAAACACATCTAGCAATCATTGTTGGGCTGCTATGATATCAAACATAAGGAGCATCAACTAAAAAAGAAAATTAAGACAATCATCACCTTCCATCGCGACCGCGCTCTATAAACCTATGTGCGAAGGGTGGATTACAGAGGATTCAATGAAGCTATAAGTCACCTCTGCGAGCTACCACATGACATGGCACATTAGGGGGCACTCACAGATTAGCATAATATCTAGTCTCTATGCCTACATAATGCCTACCACTCACCCAGGGTCCCTTTGGATGAGCACTATATGAGCACATATATGAATTCAATAGTAGTGGACTAACTATACTAGACATGTAATCAAAGTAGATGATGAACATTGCAATCAAGAATGTCAATAGATGAAGATTAATGTTGCTAAGAATGATGTAGTAAACAAAATAATGAATAATACAATACCAGATAAAGAGTACAAGAATAGTACCGAACTCCACGCTCCTGACAACGCCTATCGGGAACCCAAGCTAGGTTAACTCAGCTTGACTCCCTCTAGATCTAATCTAACTAGGCTACTACTATAGAATAGAGGAACTCTGAGGAACTAGGGTTTCTGGCTCTAGATGCTTGATCTCCAAATGACTTGATAGCTCTAAGAGGGGGTCTGGCCCTGTATTTATAGCCCGATGGGGTGCACGATGGCTGTTGGATCAAACCAACTTAAGGTACAACTGAAATGGACCCTCAAAGGCGGTGGAGGAAGCTTCCAGAAGGTCATAGGAGATGGGCTTAGGGGGTGCCGCCCGGCACCACCCCATAGGGCCGGCCGGCCCAACAAGTTGGCCTCCGGGCCTTCGCTTCATCATGGTATTTTCTGGATGCTTCTAGAGTTTGATGCATGGGGTTTTGTTACCGTCAAGTTTTGTTAATGCGTTTGATAATTAGGCCCTTCTTCGTGGTTTTCTTGAATAGTCCCTAGAAATTAATAAATCAGCAAAACTTATGGAAATTGTCAGATAAAACCCTAGCCTTCTAGATAATCATGTGTTTCTCGTGTCTATTGATATATTAAATGTTGACGTTATCCACCATCAACAGCTCTCCATACCTATAACTCATTCTTTAAAAACTAAGATGGAGCTGCTTCCTGAGCCAGACCCTATATAGGAGGTCAAAGTTGCTTTTATTGAAGAATGAACTGAACTAGACTTAGATGATGAAGTCCAACTCTTCATTGATGAAGAGGATGAGGATCCTACTGATCCTAAACCTCTCGATAAATTGTTAGAGCCACCTAAGCTCTCTATTGAACTTAAACCCTTACCTTCTAGACTTAAATATGTTTTTGTAAATAATGATCAGATTTTCCTATGATCATAAGTGATAAACTCTCTCAAGAAGAATCTTTGCGTCTGATAATTGTTTTAGAAAAATATCATGTGCTTTTGGATATTCACTCCAAGATCTTAAACGAATTAGTCTTGTTCTTTGTACCCGTCATATTCCAACTAATCCTGAGGCTACATCCTCTAGAGAGCTCCAACGTAGACTTAACAATGCGATGAGGGAAGTTATTAAGAAAGAGGTTTTGAAGCTATTGCATGCAGGATCATCTATCCTGTGCCGCATAGTGAGTAGGTAGGTTTTGTTTAATTTGTACCTAAAAAGGGTGGAATGACCGATGTTGAAAAGGATAAGAATGAATTAATTCACTAAAGGACCGTCACTAGATGGCGTATGTGCATAGATTATAGGAAATAATAAAGCAACAGAAAAGACCATTTTTTGCTACCCATCATTGATGAAATGTTAGAGCATTTGGTGAATCACTCTTTCTTTTATTTTCTTGATAGTTACTCTGGATATCACCAAATTCCTATCCACCTCGATGATCAAAGCAAAACCACTTTTACATGTCCTTATGGAACTTATGCTTATCGTAGAATGTCTTTTGGATTATGTAATACACCTGCCCTAAAATATTTGCTTACTAAGAAAGATGCTAAACCACATTTGATAAGATGCATTCTACTGCTCCAAGAGTTTGATGTAGAAATAAAAGATAGAAAAGGAGTAGAGAATCCTATTGCCGATCACTTGTCTAGAATGCAATTTGAAAATTCGTGCAACTGAACCGACCAATTTATAAAAGCATAAGTGCAAAAACCACTCGCTAAGCAAGTAATTAACACACTTGAGCACTTATAAATCTGGTAGTCCATGAAATCATGAAGGATTTCAAACCAAATACCAACAACCAAAACCGTACAGAGTTTAGCGATCACCGATCACACGTTACAACAGTTCACAAATAGTTCGATTACATCAGAGTCACGAATAAAAGTTATTACAAACTAAGTCTCCAAATAAGTTAGCGAAAAGCAAGTAGTTTTGAATCTCAACCCATGCACACTTAAAGTTTAGTACAGTGCCAGTCTCTGATCATTCCACAAAAGCAAGTGGGGAGAATTGTAAGGGCGACCATGCCCCTAGTCTAATAGTCCACTGGATAGGGACAAGTCTCACAGTATCCGTGGAAGAAATGCCCATATGCACAAACAGCAAGAGGGATGAACCCTAAGTACGGGAATATATTCAGCTAGACTTACCCAACAAACTCAATTAAAAAGACTCCAAGGAGTATGACAGGCTTGATTAGTGGATAGCTTGACTCTTCTTGTGAAAAAGCATAAGTAACCCTTTTAAGCAGTGTAGTGATAGCTCAGCTTAATCATTTTCCTATTTATGCTAGGTGAGCACCTATACTAGTCATCACTTGTATTTGTTAAGAAATCAATAGTAACCATAGCAATTATAGCCTTTTTCCATCATCATCATCATTATCATCATTCCATATTTATTACTACGATGATGTAACTCAAGTCAAGTACTCACTATCTAGGAGCAATGGTAATTCGAATCGATTTCTACTGAGCTCAGGTGGTACTCCTCACACAAACCACACTCACTCGCGAAGTGAGCTACAGGTAACCATGGCACGTATTCGGGAAGAGTCACAGTCTCGACAGGATACCGCCGTACCTAGGGGCCACCCGACTGCTAGGGAGACCAGGATCGCACACCTGTCTTTGGGCTTACTCTTCGCATCCCATGGTCCCCCATACATCTCCAATACGGTGCGAGTGCTGTCAAGTTTTGGCCTAAATAGTGTTGGGCTTCGTGGTCGGAAGGGTGAGGCATGTGTTCATCATGACTCGAGGGACGCACAACGGTACGGTCCTTAATCGATACAGACAGAATCACTATAGTCCGAAACCCCATATGACTCCGCCCAGTCTCTAATTATCACAACATTCCAATTCGCATGATGATATCAATATAAAGCTTTCACCCACATCAAGTAACTACCTATGCTCGTAGGTGATAGAAAATCACACGACTTCTACCGGTCTAAGCAAGCTAAGCAATTTAACTCGTCCTAAACTAATAGGGTAATCAAGGTAGGATAATCAAGGGTATAATGCATTAACAGTTGTACTCAACTCCTATACCTAATACATCAATCATAAAGCATAATTAAAGTATAGTAAAGCATAGTTGAAGAAATGCTCCGGGGCTTGCCTCTCTCAAAGGAGCTGGCACGATGGTCTGGGCACTCAGGCAGATCCTCTTCCCCGGCCTCCTCTCCTTCTTCGGGGGCCTCCTGCTGCTGCTCCACCAAGGGGGCCTCCTCAAACTGCTCGAAAGTTGGGTGGTCTTCCTATGAACCTGTATGATACAGTGCATATGTGTAAATACAAGATGATGCATGATGCTCATGGATGAATATGAATCACATTATTTGATAGAGTAGGTGCATATCTTCTCTCTACTAATAATCTATTTTATTTACTGAGTACGTGCATATCTCTTCTCCAATTACTTAGAGAAGAGCATAAAGAGAAGTGGGTGTGTGAGCACACACACACACACACACAAGAGTGACATTAACCCTAATTCACCAAACTAAAAATTCAGGCATACCACACTTCAACAAGTACCAGCAATGAAGACATAATATAAAGCGCTTCAAAAACAATAGCAAGCCTCTAAAACAATTACTTAAAAGCTTATTATTTCATGTGAAAATAAACACTTAAACTGTGACCTAAACTGAAACTATCTAGAAAATTCTGCAAAAATTACAGTAGCTAAAGCATGCATACTGGAGCTCATGATAAAATTTTCATCACATTTTTAACATAGAACACAGCCTACACAAAAATAACAAGCAATACGATAGAAATACACATTTAAATACTTTGCATAGTAAAAGTGTCAAACAATAGATTTCATATTTTTCTTAAGAACTTCTTAGCACAAGAGCAGTCACCAAAAATTATCAAATCATAACTCCTCATATTTTATTTATTACAAATCCCTAAAGAAAACAGCCTAAAATGCATTTAAATCACATCTCAATATTTTTACACAAGAATCGCATGGCATATTTTTTTTCCAGAAAGTACATCACAATACAAACCCTAACAAAACAAGAATTATATTTTTCTGAGCAGTATACAAATTACTATGAATTAAACTAGATTCCAGCATAAACAAGAATTAAATAAATCTACCCAGAAATGCATCACAAAAATTGCATTTCATATTTTTCTCTAATAGATCTATTCATTAGAAACCTAATAAAACTGGTTTCACTAGATTTAGATCACAAAAGCAGAAGATATAATTTTTGAAATATTTAACAGCATTTCTGGAAATTCTTTTCAAAATAAAACAGCCCTAAAAGCTGGGTGCACCCGGGGTCGCTGACACGCGGGACCCGGTGGTCAACCGCCCCATCGGTTAGCCAGCCCCGAGACAGGGGCGACGGCGAAGCGGCCGGATCTCGCCGACGGCGAGGCCGCCGATGGCACCGAGGGCACCGGGCGTGTAGCCCGCAAGGAGGACGCACACGGTGACGCACTTAGTTTGACCAGCAGCAAGCCCTAGCGACGGCGGCTACGCGAGGCGGCGGACGGCAGCGCGGCATGGCGGCGCTCTTGCCATCCTCGGCCATAGCAAACGAAGGAGAGGAGCACACAGGTACCAGTAAGCAACAGCGAAGCTAGCTAGGGGGTTAAGCACCCCGATTGGGTGACCCAGAGCCCACGACAGCGTTCATGGCGGTGCGGCAGCGTGCTCAGTGCCGATGAGGCTACGGCGCGGCGGGGCTAGGCCCTAATCGATCCAACCGAGCACACCGGCGGCGAGCGCGTGCCCTAACGGCCCTACTGCGCGCGGTGGCGAGGAAAAACGAGTGGCGGAGCAGTGTCGGCTGCGTAGCCGTGAGCTCCAGTGAGCTCCGACAATTGCGGCCACCGTGGAAAAAGGCAAAATACGCCCTCAACTTGCCTCGACTGGACTAAAGAACACGACAACAGCATGGAGGGGTGCAAGGTGGAGCTGGGGGCGGATTTTGGTGGGTGGTGGTGCTCTGGCGAGCTCGTGCGAGGGCGGCGGAGAGAATGGCGACGGCGGCGGGGCTCTCTTCTCCTTCCTCTGCTGCTCAGAGCAAGAGAGACAAGGCAGGGAGAATGGGAGCGTGTGAGGAGGGGAGCGGGGTCACGGGCAGCTTGAGGGCGCCGGTGTACGGTCGCCAGTGGTGACCGATGCCCGGGGCGGTCGGCCACCACGGCGCTGCCAGCGGGCGTGGCGCGTTCACGCGTGGGTGAGCGGGAAAGCGGGGGTGGCGTGCGGGCCAGCCAGGGTTATCGTCGGCCGAAAACCCGCCCGTTTGCTTATGTAAGTTTTTTCTCTTTTTTTTTGAATTTTTGCTTTTAAATAGAACAGCCCCAAAATTGCTCAATTTTGACAAGTTTAATGGCTTTTTCATGAAATGTGCCCAAAATAAAAATTGTAGAGTTTTTCAAACTAAACACTTTTTATTTTGGAGTCAAGGTCAAATTTTGAATAGATTTTAAATTACAAAAATCAAATTAATAAAGGCCTTTAATAAGGAATTTCAAACTCTTTTTTTTTGCTCCAAAATTTCCAATTGTTTTTCAACAAAAATTTGCCAAATTACTTCAGAGCATTAAGCATAAACTTTAAATAAAGATCAAGCATCACAATCAAGTGCTAATTATCTAATTAATAAGCATGGCAAGCAAGATTAATTTAAATGCAACACACATGGAATGATGGACTTGCAATTAGGGTTTTCACTAGATGATCCTCATGCTTATGCTTAATGGTGATTATCAAATGCTAATGATGGTGCCTAATGCATGCTTAACACCTAGGGTGTTACAGCCCTTCCCCCCTTATAAAAATCTCATCCCGAGATTTTGAGTTACTAACCAGGTTTCATGAAATTTGGGGTAAGCTTCTTTCAGATAATCCTCCGTCTCCCATGATGCATCTCGATCATCATAGTGGCTTCATACAACCTTATAGGTTCACACCAAACGATTCTGAGTTATCCGTTCCTTACTGTCCATGATTCTCACCGGTTGCTCTTTGTATACCAGATCAGATTCAAGATCTAGCTCTTGTTCTTCAATTTGTTCTTCGGAATATATGCAGATACTTCTTCAGTTGAGATATGTGAAAGACCGAAAAGATCAAACTCAAAGATTCAGGTAACTGTATCTTGTATACAACTTCACCCTTTTTCTCTAGGATTTGATAAGGTCCCACATATCTTGGTGCAAGCTTTCTTCTGAGTCCAAACCATTGCGTATCCTTCATCGGAGAAACTTTCGGTAAACATAGTCACCTACTTCAAAAGTAAGTGGTCTCCTTCTCTTATCGGCATGACTCTTTTGTCAAGACTGTGCAGCTCTCATGTGCTCTTGAATAATTCTGACTTGCTTCTCGGCTTCAGGGACAAAGTCAAAACCGTAGTATCTCCTTTCTTTTGGTTCGATCTAATTCAATGGAGTTCCACACTTCCTGCCATACAAAGCTTCAAAAGGGGCCATCTTGATGCTTTCTTAATAACTATTATTGTAGAAAAACTCAGCCAAAGGTAGCCAAGACTCCCACGATCCTTTAGCTGACAACACATAGGCTCTCAACATATCTTCAAGAGTTTGATTGAGCCTTTTAGTCTGAACTAAAGTTTAGGGATGATATGTAGTACTATGAAGTAACTTCATTCCCATCCCTTTATGCAAGTGTTCCCAAAAGTGAGCAGTGAACTGAGGACCTCTGTCGGACACTATAGTCTTAGGCACACTGTGCAAACGAACAATCTCCGCAACGTAATGATCAGCGTATTGTGGTGGTCTGTAGGTGGTCTTGACATGTAGGAAGTGAGCTGCCTTGGTAAGATGGTCAACAATCACCCATATTGAATAGTTTCCCTTTGGAGAAGTTGGTAGTCCAGTCATGAAATCCATGCTGATGTCATTCCATTTACATGCAGGTATGGGCAGAGGTTGTAGTAGACCTGCAGGCTTGCCTTGACATGACAGCAAGTGTCGCAATGAGCCACATATGCTGCTATCTCTTTCTTCATCTTGGTCCACCAATAGCGAGGACTCAAATCTTGATACATCTTGCTACTTCCTAGGGGAATGGATAGCTTCGAGACGTAGGCTTCATCCATCATTCTATTCTAGAGTTCTCTATTCTTTGGTACGACAAGACGATGGTCGAACCAAAGTACACCATTCTCATCAAGTCTAAAATACTTTGTAGGCTCTCTCTTCATTCTCTCTTTGATGTGGTAGATACCTGGATCAGTCTTTTGGCCTTCAATGATTTGATGATCCAGAGAGCATTGGACTCGAATGTTGTATACGACTGTATGGTGATGTGACTTATGGCTCAAAGCGTCTGCCACTACATTTGCTTTGTCTGGGTGACATTGCACTAGCAGGTTGTAGTCTTTGATCAGCTCTAACCATCTTCGCTGCCTCATGTTGAGCTCGGTTGCGTAAAGATATACTTGAGACTCTTATGATCGGTGTAGATGTTGCATACGTTTCCCAGAAGATAATGCCTCCAAATCTTCAAGGCAAGCATGACTGTGGCTAACTCTAGGTCATGAGTTGGATAGTTGACTTCATGCTTTTGAAGTTGTCATAAAGCATAAGCAATGACACAGCCATCTTGCATCAATACACAGCCCAAACCAACTTTGGATGCATCATAGAACACATCAAAAGGCTTCTTGATGTCCGGCTGTACTAGAACAGGGGCAATGGTTAGCAACTCTCACAAGATACGAAAGGCTGCTTCACACTCCTCTGTCTAGACAAACTTGTGATCCTCCTGTAACAAACTGGTCATCGGTTTTGCAATCTTGAAATAAAGCAATGGTAGTACCCCGCTAAACCTAGAAAACTTCTCACTTCGGTCACAGTGGTTGGTGCCTTCCAATCTATCACTTCCTGTACCTTGCTGGGATCGACTGAGATGCCTTCTTTAGACAAAATGTGACCTAAGAAAGGGGTCTTCCTCAACTAGAACTCACACTTGCTAAACTTGGCATACAACTGATGTTCTTGAAGTCTAGTTAGAACTACTCTCAGATGCTTGGTATGGTCTTCATCATTCTTAGAATAAACTAGAATGTCATCTAAAAACACGATCACAAACTTATCCAATTCAGACATAAAGACTGAATTCATCAGATTCATGAAGTATGCAGGAGCATTCGTCAAGCTAAAAGACATGACAAGATACTCATACAACCCATATCTGGTAATAAATGCAGTCTTGGGTATATCTTTCGGGCGGATCTTGATCTGATGATACCCTAACCTTAAATCAATCTTGGAAAACACTTTGGCTTTGGATAACTGGTCAAACAGAATATCAATTTATGGCAGGGGATACTTGTTCTTGATGGTGACTGCATTGAGTGGTTGATAATCTACACATATTCTCAAGGATTGATCCTTCTTCTTCACAAACAATGTAGGACAACCCCATCAGACGTACTTGGCCTGATGAAATCTAGCTTGGAAAGCTGAAACAGCTATTTCTTCAACTCTGCTAACTCGTTAGGAGGTATACGGTATGGTATTTTGGATATTGGTGTAGTTTTTGGTAACAGATCAATTGCAAACTCAATCTCTCTGTCAAGTGGAAGTCCTGGCAATTCTTTAGAAAAGACATTCAAAAACTCACACACAACTAGAATCTCAAGAAGAGAAGGACTTGGGTAGCATGGGAAGTATTGGCGAGGTCAATCTTTTGGGGCAATAGCACTTGGAAAGTGCCCTTACCCTAGGGTTCCTGTAAGGTAATAGTCCTTGTCCCCGCGTCAATAACTACCTGGTTATCTACCATCCACTTCATACCCATGATAATATCCAAACCTAACCCGGCATGACTACTAGATTCACTCGATAACTCTTCTCTATGTCCAGGGTTGCCCCTCAGACCATTTGATTAGTCAATACATCATTCCCAGCAGCACTTATATGGTACCCATTTTCTAACTCCCAAGTTTTAAAATTATGCCTCTGTGCAAATACTTGACTCATGAATGAATATGATGATCTAGAATCAAACAAAACAATTGTGGGATGTTGGTTGACAGGAAACATACCAGCAATCACGGGTTCTCCCTCAGGGATCTCATCTATGGTGGTATGGTGCACATGGGCTAGGTAGACATTCTGTTTCTTCTGCTGAGGATATGGACAGAAATTGGCAAAGTGCCCAGCCTAACCATAGTTAAAGCATGGGCCCCTTACTGATGGTGCTGCTACGGTGGGACCACCGGTCTTAGCTCTTGCTTGAGGAGCTGGCGGCCTGTAAGCCCTCTGATTCTTTTGTGGTGGGGGAGCATTCAGATTCCTTCTTAGGGGTGGTGCCCTAAACCTAGAACCTTGAGCTAGTGGGCGGAAGTGTGGGCGATTTGCCACTAGAGCTCTAGACTGAGATGACCCTACTTCAAAGTTTCTCTTGCGGTTCTTGGATGCAGTGTACAGATTATTATTGTTTTCTTGGGTCAAGCAGTCACTGATCAAGTCTTTGAAGGTAGTCCTGGTATTGATACCCATAGTCTTGGCCATCTTGGGTTTGAGACCCCTCTTGAAGCTAGCAATCTTCTTGGCTTCAGTGTCTATGTACTCAGGTGCGTAACGGGACAGGTTGTTGAAGTCGTGAAGATATTCTGTCATTGTCTTGTTCCCTTAGGTGAGCTTCATAAAGCCTACCACTTTCATGGCCATCAGATCTAGTGGAACATAGGTGCTACGGAAAGCTTGAGTGAACTGCCTCCAGGTGATAAGAACATTGGGTGGGAAGGTGGTGCGATGGTGGGACCACCTAATCCCAGCCGGGCCTTGGAGCTAATGGGACCCATATTCAACCTACAGTGACTTTGTCATCCTGAGCAAATAGAACTTTTGTTCCATGGTGTTGATCCACACAAGTGCCTCAACTGGTTCCTTGGCCTTCATGAACTTTGGTGGGTCGGTGTTGAGGAAGTCTTTGAAAGTACTGTACTGATTTATGGGCTGAGCTCCCTAATGAGCTCCCTGACGCGTGTTGGCTGCAATGTCACGCAGGGTGGCTACCATGTTGTGTTGACTCCCTAGGAACCGCTAAAAAAGCTACTCAGCTGTCAGTGGTGGGGGAGTGGTAGTGGTAGGTCAGTGCTGGTGTTTCCACATTCCCACCTTTTCCACCGTTTCCTCCATTTCCTCCGTTTCCGCCATTGCCACCATTGCCACTGGTGCCACCACCGACCACATTACCTCTGGCAGTACGATGAGTTCCCACCATCTGCATATTTCGGCAACAGTAATTATTAGGTGATGTTGCAACACTTGTAAGAGAATGTATAATCATGCCTACTAAATTATTGAAAGAAAATAAATTCATTCAATAACATAGAGGCACAAAAATTCATTTCTACATCCCAACATCACTAATTAGATTACTTAAGAACATCGTCAACCGCGTACAAAACCAAAATTGCCAGCATATATACACTAGACTTTTGGGCGTTCAGATATCACCACATCACAACCACGAGGTTCCAAGTACATCAAGTCTCAAGGCACAAAAGGATTACATGCTAACACAAAAGGAGTGCAAAAGAAGCATTGAACGACTAGCGATGAAGCTACTAGCCTACTTGTGCTCACTCTCTAAGTCAGAGTCATCGTCGACTGCAATGTCTCTTGCTCCTCCTGTGTCTCCTGCAGGGGCTTGAGGGGCTAGTGTAGCTGCTGGAGGTCCGTCGACGTCCATCTCGCCTCCGTCGGCTGCTATGACTCTAGGCTCCATCTTTGCGGCTCCAGGCTGTGGAAGGGGTGGTGCAGGTTATGAAGCTGGTGATAAGCCTCATGCAACTGGTCGATGTAGCCCTCCTGGTGTTCAAGCTAAACCCTCAGATGGTCCTCAACGTGCCAGGCTTCATTCCTCTGTTGGATAACATGACCAAGCATGCGCTCATAGTTTCTCTCGCTGGCGGTCAAGCGGTCAACCTGACCACGCAGACGAAGGATCTTCTGAGCGGCCTCCTGCTCTCTAGCTACTACCTGGTTATGCTCCTCCATCATCTCATCAAGCTCCTCCTCAAGCCTAGCTACCTAAGAAGCATGTGTCTCCTCCATCTACTCCTGCTCAGCCTGAATACGGTTGTAACACTTCGCTAGCTTGTATATGCTGTTCTATGCTGCATCATAAGTCTTCATCATGGCAAATATGGTACTCAGGGTAGCGTTGTCACTATGCTCGATCTAGTCAACACCACCCTAGTGGGACATCCCCAGAGGTTGCTCCCATACTGTAGTAAGGGGGTCGCTCCTCGAAAACACCCCGCAAGGGCTACGGCGAGGCTCATTGAGAACCGGTCCATGATAGAGCGCAACACGAAGAAAGCGGCCCTGTTGGCGGCCTCCTCCGGTGTAACGCCGTTGGCCCCAACGCGCCAACCATCCCAGTCTGAGTCCTCTGCTAGTCGTGGCACTATCAACTCCACAAAGAACAGGGCCTGGTCACTCGGCTCCTCTGTGACCCAAGTGTAGACAAGCTCCTGGCCATCCTGATAGCCAGCATGACTGAGCACCCTCCAAAGCAGAGTCGGCATCGCAAACTCCTCCTGGAAAAACCTCTCCCTGTGAACTGTCCTGGGATCAATTTGACAACGGTGTGCCCTACCCCTAGAGGACTTGCGAGCCATCTGCTTGGTGCGAGCCATCTGTAGCAAAGTTTACCCCATGGTGAGATAAGTATTAGGTTATCAATTTTATTAAAAGGGGATAATCAATTTATAAGGGAAGAGTAAATACAATGGCATGAGATGAACAAACATGATGCAAGCACGTTACTTACGTTCTTATAAACTTAGGAAAAATAACTTTTAGCGATATAAACGGTGGCATACAAGCATTCTCTCATAAACATTGAACTAATTCATTCTACACAATGCGCTGTTATGTACCTATAGAAAATCCACTTTAGCCCAATCCAACAGTATGAATATAATGCATTGCAGGAATATAAAAATTAAATACTCACATGTATGTGTATTCTCACATACACGCACATATAGTACAACTGCCCATTTCTCATCCCAATGACAGCATCGTCTCAACAGATGGCACAACCCATAATTAAATACCTTTGTAATTATACGGTTTGGACATGTAATTATTTTTGGTACCACATTAGCACTTCCCTAGACTGCCGGTTGGATGATCATGCTCTCACAACTCACACTTACCGAGGCGTAGAGGCTTTTGAACCATACATTACCATTCAAGCGAATGGCACCCATACAATTTCTTTGTTGCATGGGTAACAGTAAAAAGAAAATATGATTCAAACCCCCAAGTTAGCACCTAAATAGCCACCTATTGTCCTTAACTGGGTATAAAGGATAAAACCACTGGCACACTCTTAGTTTTCAAGCGAGATTTTCTCAAAAACTTATAGATCTATAAGTTGAGAATTCAGTTTTGAAACCAAATTCTTTTATTTTAAATACACATATGAACAATAATCGCTAAACCTTGCTCTGATGGCAGCTGTAACAGAACCGACCAATTTATAAAAGCAAAGTGCAAAAACCACTCGCTAAGCAAATAATTAACACATTTGAGCACATATAAACCCAGTAGTCCGTGAAATCATGAAGGATTTCAAACCAAACATCAACAACCAAGATCGTACAGAGTTTAGTGATCGCCAATCATATATTACGACAGCTCACAAATAGTTCGATTACATCAGAGTCACGAATAAAAGTTATTATAAACCAAGTCTCCAAATAAGTTAGCAAAAAGCAAGTAGTTTTGAATCTCAACCCACGCACACTTAAAGTTTAGTACAGTGCCACTCTCTGATCATTCCACAAAAACAAGTGGAGAGAATAGTAAGAGCGACCATGCCCCTAGTCTAATAGTCCACTGGATAGAGACAAGTCTCACAGTATCCGTGGAAGGAATGCCCATCTGCACAAACAACAAGAGGGACGAACCCTGAGTACGGGAATGTACTTAGCTAGACTTATCCGACAAACTCAATTAAAAAGACTTCAAAGAGTATGACAGGCTTTATCAGTGGATAGCTGGACTCTTCTTGCAGAAAAGCATAGGTAACCCTTTTAAGCAGTATAGTGATAGCTCAGCTTAATCATTTTCTATTTATGCTAGGTGAGCACCTATACTAGTCATCACTTGTATTTGTTAAGCAATCAATAGTAACCATAGCAATTATAGCCTTTTTCCATCATCATCATTATCATCATTCCATAATCATTACTACGATGATGTAACTCAAGTCAAGTGCTCACTATCCAGGAGCGATGGCGATTTGAATCGATTCCTACTGAGCTCAAGGGTATTCCTCACACAAACTACACTTACTCATGAAGTGAGCTACAGGTAACCATGGAACGTATTCAGGAAGTTTTGCGGTCTTGACAGGATACCACTGTACCCAGGGGCCGCTCGACTGCTAGAGAGATCAGGACCACACACCTGTCTTTGGGCTTACTCTTCGCGTCCCTATGGTCCCCCATACATCTCCGATACGGCGCGAGTGCGGTCGAGTTCTAGCTTGAATAGTGTTGGGCTTTACGGTCGGAAGGACTTATCCGGCCAGCTAAGTGTGAGGCATGTGTTCAATATGACTCGAGGGACGCACAACGGTACGATCCTTAATCGACATAGACGCAATCACTATGGTCCAAAACCCATAAGACTCCGTCCAGTCTCCAATTATCACAACATTCCAATTTACAAGATGATATCAATATAAAGCTTTCACCAATATCAAGTAACCACCTATGCTCGCAGGTGACAGGAAATCACCCGACTTCTACCGGTCTAAGCAAGCTAAGCAATTTAACTCGTCCTAGACTAGAAGGGTAATCAAGGTAGGATAATCAAGGGTAATCAAAGATATAATGCATCAACGGTTGCACTCAACTCCTATACCTAATGCATCAATCATAAAGCATAATTAAACTATAGTAAAGCATAGGTGAAGGAATGCTCCGGGGCTTGCCTTTCTCGAAGGAGCTAGCACGATGGTCCGGGCACTCGGGCAGATCCTCTTCCCCGGCCTCCTCTCCTTCTTCAAGGGCGTCCTGCTGCTGCTCCACCAAGGGGGCCTCCTCGAACTGCTCCAAAGGTGGGTGGTCCTCCTACAAACCTGTATGATGCAGTGCATATGTGTAAATACAATGAATGCACATAGGATATGATGATGCATGATGCTCATGGATGAATATTGTTGACACCTATTAATATACAATCTTCATTAGCAAATATCCCTTTATCATACATGAATATCTATTATAATAGGGTCATCACTGATAATTTCCACGAGTTTTGGTGAATTGTGTATTTTTCAGGGAATTATCCAGAAAAGCTTAAAAGAGGGATGAAAGTGCATTTCTGCTACGAAACTTATCCGCGACGGAAAATATCGCAACGGGACGTGGGAAGCATCTAGAACACACCGGAAGCAACAGGACCCCGAGGGGCCCTGTGGTGGGGCCAGCCGGCTCCACTGCCACACCGGGCGGCCCCCTAGGGTTAGGGTTGGCCGCCCCCTTCTAGAGTCTTCCTCCACCGCCTCCGAGGAGTCATCTCAGTCCCTCCTTACGTCGGTTTGATCCAACGGCGCGTATCCATCCCACCGGGCTATAAATAAAGGGCCAGACCCCCCCGAGGGAGGCCAGATCAAGAGCTGAAGAGCCATAGTATTAGATAGATATCCACTAGATCTAGGCTAGCAATCAAGATAGAAATTAGAGAGATAGAGTAGAGGAGTAGAGATTTGGAGGAGTCCCGGCCTGTCGGAGCTTCTTCGTAGCTGTATTCGTCTAGATTCAGCTCCCTCGCCCGGAGCTGCGTTCTGAGGTACTTTTGTATTCGCCATTTTGATTCAAGTAAGCAACTTGTTTTTATTCGTTCTTTGGTTTGCAACTCATATTATATTGAGTACTTCGATTTGGGTAGCTCCTAGGTCGGAGGAGTGATTCATAGCATAGACGTGGTGTCTGGGCTATGGTTGCTTGTAGATGTCCTCTGATTAGCCGGATAGTGGTAGCTCGTGAAGGTGACTTTATAGCTTCGTTGAATCCTCTGTAGTCCACTTCCCGTTGATAGAACTGATAGGCTTATAGGTTCTTGGTAGGAGATTACTCTGTTTCTTCTCCTATTCAGGTTAACTTGCCCAATTAGACGATATTATACAAAGCTTACCGGTTGTCGGAACTAGAGTGCATTAGCTATTTCCTCATTTTTGATAGTTTTCTAGATTGTTTGTACTCCCCTTAGATTAAGAGTTATAAACTTAGTCAATAATCACTGCTGTTCCTTTGGGTTAGATATTAAAACCGGGTTGATCTTAGTAAAGTGCTGATCAGTATATATCTGTGCGCTTGTGGATAATTTGATTATAATTACTATATAGGGTGCAGTTAATTTATACCAACAAGCATTTAAAGCACCGTTGTTAGAACGGTTTGCTGATTTTGACTTTAGTTTATCTTAATCTATTATTATCCTTTTATCTTAAAAAAGTATATAAAATAAATAAATAAAATAATATGGAACACGAATCTCAACTTTTATATCAATACGAGCACCATCGGGATCGTACCTCCGACCAAATGAATCTTCTAAAACTATTACATCATCGGCTATGAGCTACGCCTAGGATTAATCAAATTAGTTCAGGAACACAATTTTTTTTGGTAATTCTAGCGAAAACCTCTATTCCCATTTAACTGATTTTGAACAAACATGTTCATGTCTAAGTATTAAGGGCACGGTGATGATACTTTAAGATGGAAACTCTTTCCGTTTTCATTAATGGGGGCGAGCTAAGAAATGGTATAATCGCCATGTTGGGAGTAGTCAAGGAGATTGGGAAATATTACGAAAAAGACTTTTGCCTTAAATTTTTTCCCCATAGAAAAAGTCGCTAAACTTCATTTTGAAATTATAGGATTTAAACAATTAGATAATGAATCGCTAGGCAAGGCTTGGGATCGTTTTGATGGCTTTATAAATTACGGACCTAATCTTGCTTTACGTAAACCTATGCTTTTACAACAATTCTTTTTTAGGCCTTGATGATTGTCACACCCCACAATTTTTAATTTTGGGCTGTGCTTAAGAACACTAAATAAAAAAAAAGTTTTGATATTTGAATAAAATGTTTCGATATTAGTTTAAGGTCCCTATGATTTTGCAAATAAAATAGTGATTTTTAAATCTTTTAAAAATTAAACTGTTGGGCTCCCTTTTTGATGTGAGACTTGATTGTTGATTGACTTTGGTGCTTTTGAGTGTGTGCGAGTTTTTAGAACACGATTAGATGTCATCAATCCTTTTCGTGAATTTTCTAGATTTTTCTCGAGAGCTTTTTCTCTTTTTCCTAGAACAAAATATATTTTCCAGTGCTCTAAAATCCCTTTTTGAATGCTCCAAATATTTTATTGGATTCATCATCTCTCCGTCTATCTTTGAATATTTTTCTATAATTTTTAGAGTTTTAGAAATATATTTTGGTGATTTAAAACATTTCAGCTTTTTCTGGAATTGATTTTGCACTGAAAATCATTTCCTAAAAATCCCAAAATTAAATAAAAATAGCCATTTTTCCACCGACCTCAAACCCTAGACATATATATATGCCGACGTAGCCCTCGACGCGCAGATTCCAGAAGTACGGCCCGTTTCGCGAGCCGCCACTCCTATCTTCGTAGATCGGACGCCGAAATTTGCAAAACCTAGGGTTCCGACGAACTCTCCGGTGAGCTTTTGCGGCCATCTCGGCATCTCCGGTCAAAACGGTCACGTCCACGAGGTAGATCTCGTCGTCCTCTACGCCGTGGTATATTTGGTTGCGTGAATCCGTGCTCGTTTGACCGTTTTCCGTCCGTTTTTCCTTCTCCGGCGAGGTTGCCGGCGAGCTCCACCATGGCCGTCCATCTCATCATCGTTTCCGGGCACCCGTTGCCGCCCCTGTCCAGCTCGCAGCCGCTGCTGCCTCCCTGGGCGCGCACGCCGCCGGCTGCCAGTCGCCGCCCGGCCGTCTCTTCGCGGCTGCCCCTGTGCAGGTTGGTCGCCGCCGCCCATGGCTGGCCAGCCAGCCACCGCCCGCCGGTGCAGGCTGAGAGGGCCTCCCCTGGCCCCTCTCCACGGGCCCCACGGGCGGGCCCAGCGCGCCGCCGTGTGCCGCCGCCAGCCGGCCAGGCTCGGCTGTCCCCGGCCCCCTCCTTCCCCATGAAGCAGCGAGCAGCAGCAGGCACCATGGCCACGTTCACGTGAGGATGGAGACCCAAGGTAGAAGATGCTCTTATTTACGAAACTGCCATCCAGTTCTAATCTCCGCAATTTAATCATCTTAACTCCGTTTTAGTTCGTTCCGGTTGCGTTAGTTTCATGTCGACGCGATCTACGCACCAGCGTTAGTGTTGATCATGTCACTCAAATCTGAATTTATTTGTTTAAATATAATTTGATTATTGTTTATTTAATCGCTTTCTAATTAAAAAGCAATATAGAGTTGTAACTTCGATTTCATTGCGTTGCGATCATGTCGATGTTAGATGTATGTTAGTAGCAACGTTTGGCATGTCTCACATCTCTGAATTTATAAATCAAATGTTAATTTGAATAATGCTTATGCAATCGAGCTTTAAATTAAAAACAATTTAGGGTTTTATCTCTAGGTTTTATAAATAAATATTAACTTAATTAATACAACTCAAATGTATTTTTGTTAACTATAACTTGCTTAGATAAACATGAAACATGTAGTAGTTCGATCAGTGCTCTGACATGTTTTATATTTTCTAAGTGTAAATGTTTATATGCATTAATGATATGTAATCATTTATAATTAAAATATGACTAAGGTTTATCCTCATCTTTTCTAATTAAAGTATAGCTTAATTAATTCAATGTTAGGATGTTTCTTAGAAGGATCCATCATCTTATTTCATTAATTAAAATGAATCAAGCATATAGTATATTTCTATGACAATGCAAAGATGTCGATAGTTGTTGTTTCTAGCGATAGCTCTATTATCGATCGTTCTTGCGCTCTTGTGACCGTAGCAACAAGTCGTGTAGTTTTATACGTTCTTTTCAAGCTTCTCTTGTGATTGGTGCTTGCTCTTAGTTGTCTCTTTTCGTTGTTTATATGTTACCGGTGTGCTTGGTTGCTGCGATCTATGAGTAGAACGAGGACTGCCGGTGAGCACTGGAGATCAGAAGCTGGTGACTAAAAGCTAAAGTATGAGAGGTTTAAGCAAGTGATAAGGCAAGTATAGCTTGGGACCTCCTTGATTACCTATTCACAATAACCACTATATTTCATATGCATGTATCTTTGATTCCCTATTAAGGATGACTTAGAATTGATTACTATCTACCTTGATGACTTGGGATATGTGCATGTGGGTAGTACTTGCTAGTGCTTGGATATATATAACCATGATCTCGTAACATGAATAATGGAATATGCATTAACATTAAAAGATGATTCTATTATCATTATAGAGATCTAGAGCTTGGTGTTTTGTTGCTCTAGTTTCTCTCCATAAGGACTTATCCGTAAGTGGTCACCGGGATTTACAATGCAATTTGTGAGGGCTATATGGCTCGGCTTTAGTCAAGTATGAGGACCTTTTCTAGCTTGTTAGAGGTTACCGAAAGGCGCAAGAGGGGCTTTACACGATGGGCATAGCGTGGCTTCGTCCTCATGTGTTCTTCTTTGCGTGTGAACCATTTGGAAGGGGGATTCTATGTCCGCTTGTCGAGGAAACCTAGCGGCCCTAACTTGTTAGACGAACCTTTGAAAGGCTTCATAGTAAACCCCGCCGACCTTCCTTGGAAGTGGGTCAAGAGGCTGATCACCTCGGGCAAAAGGGTAAATTACGACTCACGGTGAAAGTGTACACCTCTGCTTGCAGAGTTTAATAAATCAGTATACTAGCCGTGCCCACGGACACGGGCGGCCTTGGGGATTCTTATGGAATAGTTGATCACTAATGTATGATGTTTAAATATATTATTTAATCATGTTGTTATGTATTATTCTTTATTCTTGTTCACTTGATCATGTGGTTATGGGATATGCTAGTACCTTGTTGCTATTAATGCCATAAATATTAATCATCTAAAAGCTAAATGCAAGAAACCAAGTGTCGGCCTTTTTTGAGCCTCATGAACCCCATGTTATATTTGGTTGAGTACGACATGTACTTACGCGCTTGCCTTTACTTTTTAATTCTTTGGAAAATCCCGGATGGGTACCGGATGGTGGAGCTAGTTTGTTTTGTGAGAGAAGTGCTAGGTGTATGTACCCCCAAATAACCGTCCCTGTGAATATGAAGCCTAAAAGAAAGCTTAGCTACCGTTTCGCGTTACTCCGATGTAAGTGTTAAATATATGTAAGTTTCCGCTATATAACACTGATTTTAATACTCTCTACTTCTGTTTCTGTATGTGTGGACTTCCCGGGCACACATATGGTAAGCCTAGTTTTGTTTATTAAAACTGGGTGTTACAATGATAGGAATAAGGAATACCTTAATTTGGCCGCGGGTGGAGCATTTATGCATATTACTGCTGATCATGCTAAAACTATTCTTACCAATATTTTAAATGATCTTCCTAAAGAAAAAGAAGAATTGTTAGAAGAAGAATCTCTATTAGCTGAAAATGAACTTTTACCTCGATTCATCTCAACCTATAGTTGAATTAAAACTTGAACTAGCTAAGGAGAAGGAGATAACTCCAACTTCGAATGGATGTTTGAAATTGAGGATGATTTCTTTGATTATGGAAATACTACATTTTATCGTAAGATTATTCAACCCTAACTATCTAGATATTTTGATCCTAATCTTTTACATCCTGATGATTTAAAATTTCTTAGAGAAATGACAAGAGAATTAGTGTTTATTTTGGGTGATGATTGGTTAATAGAATCTGAGCAATCTTCTAAAGTAATTCGCCTTAATTCACCCACAGTCGCTATAAAGTTGCAAGTAGATTCATATCCTTTTGAGGCTTTATACAACCCAGTTGTAGGAGTCAACATTATGTTATATACTTTTGCTAAAGAATTCTTAAAAGACATATCATTAATTCCTACAAATAAATTGTTAAAAAACTGTTCAGGACACATTATCTCTAGCTTAGGAGTTCTAAGTGCACTTCCTATTGTCATTAATGATTTCTGAATTTTGCTGAATTTGTATATCTTTGATGTTTGGGATTTTAATGTAATCATAGGACTACCAATGATGAAACTTCTTCAAGAAGGTCACAATGGCAAATTAAACATTAAATTTGGAAAGGGATTTAGTTTTTCAATACCTATAACGCATTCAGTAAAATTTAAAAGCGTAACCCCTTCCCGAAGTAGATCCAATAGAAGAGGTTAGAGCCATTGAATTTAATGAATTCATTGAACCTGATTTAGAGGATGACACTCAGTTCTTCATCAATGAAGAGGAAGAGGACCCTATTGATCCCGAACCTGTTGATGAATTGTTAGAGCCACCTAAAACTCCTATTGAGCTTAAGCCACTATCTTCTGGTCTTAAGTATGTTTTTTTGAATAATGATCTAAATTATCCAGTGATTATTAGTGATAAACTCTCGATAAAGAATCTTATAGATTAATTACTGTTTTTAGAAAAACATCGTGGCGCTTTTGGCTATTCACTCCAAGACCTTAAAGGGATTAGCCCTGTCCCCGTGCACTCATCGTATACCAACTAATCCTGAAATTACACCTTCAAGAGAGCCTCAGCGTAGACTTCAAAATGCGATGAGAGAAGTTGTGAAGAAAGAGGTCTTAAAACTTCTACATGCAGGAATTATATATCCTATACTGCATAGTGAGTGGGTAAGCCCTGTGCAAGTTGTACCTAAAAAGGGAGGGATGACAGTTATCCAAAATAATAAGAATGAATTAATACCCCAAAGAACTGTCACTAGATAGCGAATGTGTATAGATTACAGAAAACTCAACAAGGCAACAAAGAAAGACCATTTTCCTCTACCTTTTATTGATGAGATGTTAGAGCGCTTAGCCAATCATTCTTTCTTTTGTTTTCTTGATGGATATTCAGGATATCACCAAATTCCTATCCACCCTGATGATCAAAGCAAAACCACATTTACATGTCCTTATGGAACTTATGTTTATCGTAGAATGTCGTTTGGATTATGTAATGCACCCGCTTCTTTTATGTATGATGTCTATATTTTCTGATATGATAGAAGAAATCATGGAAGTTTTTATGGATGATTTTTTAGTTTATGGAAAAACTTTTGATGATTGTCTAGAAAATCTAGATAGGGTTTTGCAAAGATGTGAAGAAAAGCACTTAGTCCTCAACTGGAAAAATGTCATTTTATGGTTAGAGAAGGAATAGTGTTAGGACACCTAGTGTCAGAGAGAGGTATAGAGGTAGATAAAGCTAAAATTGAAGTAATTGAACAACTACCTCCACCTGTTAATATAAAAGGAATCCGAAGCTTTCTTGGTCATTGTGGTTTTTATCGTAGATTTATAAGAGACTTTTCACATATTGCTAGGCCAATGACTAGATTATTAGCTAAGGATGTACCTTTTGAATTTGATGATGAATGCTTAGAATCCTTTAATACTCTTAAGAAAGCACTTACATCAGCACCAATCATTCAACCTCCTGATTGGTCTTTACCTTTTGAAATTATGTGTGATGCTAGTGATTATGCTGTAGGAGCAGTTTTAGGACAAACAAAAGATAAAACGCATCATGCAATTGCTTATGCTAGCAAAACAATGACAGAAGCACAATTAAATTATGCAACAACTAAAAAAGAACTCTTAGTCAAGCGTTTTTGCTATTGATAAATTTAGGTCTTACTTAGTTGGAGCTAAAATAATTGTTTATACTAATCATGCTTGCTCTTAAATATTTGCTCACTAAGAAAGATGCTAAACCGCGCTTGATAAGATGGATCTTATTACTTCAAGAATTTGATTTGGAAATAAAAGATAGGAAGGGAATAGAGAACCCTGTTGCTAATCATTTGTCTAGGATGCATTTTAAAGAACCTCTGGAATTACCTATCAATGACTCATTAAGAGATGACATGTTGTTTAAAGTGACCAAGTCAGACCCTTGGTACGCGAATATTGTCAACTTTATGGTTGCAGCTTACGTACCACCAGGGGAAAATAAAAGGAAGCTTATTTATGAAAGTCGTCTCCATATATGGGATCCACCATACCTCTTTAGGGTTTGTTCAGATGGGCAACTCGGAAGATATGTACCAGGTGGAAGAAGGCATGCAGATCATTCGAAATGCCATTCATCACCATATGGAGGTCATTATGGGGCATTCCGCACTCATGCAAAAAATCGCAGAGTGGTTTCTTTTGGCCAACCATGTACGAAGATACTAAAGGTTTCATCCGAAGATGTGGGTCGTGTCAGAGGCATGGGAATATCAATGCTAGAGATGCTATGCCACTCACCAATAATCTTCAGATAGAGCTCTTTGATGTCTGGGGGATAGATTACATGGGACCATTTGTGAAATCAAGGAATTATGAGTACATTTTGGTGGCAGTTGACTATGTATCCAAGTGGGTAGAAGCCATGCCATGCAAGAATGCTGATTCAAGACACTCAAAGAAGATGTTTGAAGAGGTTATATTTCTAAGATTTGGAACACCAAGGATGGTTATAAGTGACGGAGGAACACATTTCATTGACAAGAAGTTTCACTTATACCTACAAGCTCATGGAATACGGCATAATATCGCTACTCCATATCATCCTCAGACAAGTGGCCAAGCAGAAACATCAAACAAACAAATCAAAAATATTCTTCAGAAAACAGTAAATGAGATGGGAACTATGTGGAAGGATCAGTCACCTGACGCACTATCGGCATACCGCATAGCTTACAAGACACCCTTAGGTATGTCACCATATTAGCTGGTATATGGCAAAACCTACCATTTAACCGTAGAATTAGAGCATAAAGCTCACTGGGCTATCAAGAGATGGAACATGGATTTAGAAGCTACTGGAGAGAAAAGAAAAATGCAACTATCAGAATTAGAAGAATGGAGAGAAAAGGCCTATCATAATTCAAAGATTTATAAAGAACGAACAAAAAGATGGCATCATAAGAGGATCAAGAAGAAGGAGTTTACACCAGGAGATAAGGTATTACTTTTTAATTCCAGGTTTAAATTATTCAGGCTTGGAAAATTGCGAAGCAAATGGGAAGGACCATTTACTGTTGTGAATTCATCACCACATGGAGCGGTAACTCTACAATCAAACGAAGGTACGTTATTCAAGGTAAATGGGCATCGACTTAAACTTTTTCTAGAACCATTTGATTCAGGAGTAGTTGATGAATTGGATTTTATCCAATTACCAATTTATTAAGTTCTGTTCTTCTCCGATACGAAAATATATCTCGCAACGCAACTAATAGAAAGTAGTTAGAGTCCGAAGGCACCACGAAGGAGGGCACCCCGAGAGGACCCCTGGTGGGGCCGGTCGGCGCCCTAGTGGGGCCGGGCGGCGCCCCCCTGCCCACTCTCATCCCGACTCTCGTTCCTCTGTCCTTCTACACCCTTCCTACGTATATTCAGTATTATCCAACCGTGTTCAGATATTCTTTCGTACGGATCCTGTAGAGCCTAGGTTTTGTCCTCATCCTGTCTCCTGAAAACCCATATAAATATGTACCTAGACCACCTCAATTGTATCCCATAAACAGCCACCTCTCTCCTTCTGAGAAACTCTCCAATCTAGATCTAGTAGCAATGGCGGACAAGGCGATCGTCTCCTACGGCGCGGACTTCAACAACATCTCCAGCGATGATTCAAAGGCCCTCGTCCTCGCGCAGCCGAAGCCTCTCGCCGTCGTGCCGCCAAAGCAAGTTGCTACGGTACCCTAGCGCCATGAGCATGCCTACTACATACAAGATCCATCTGCTCTTCCTCCACCACCTGCAAGACTGCTGCTTGAAGGAGGTGCTAAGGGGAAGCAAATTGCTATTCCAAGGGGTACTCCGCTTCTTCCACCTAGAGACAATGAACGGCTCTTGTCGGTCCAAACCGACAAGAAAGGGAAGTTGGTATGCGCCAAGTACACCACCGCTCGTCCAGCCGTCCCAAGGAGTTCACGCAAACCCCGACGAGGTGCGCTACACTAAGCACATCCCACCTAAGCCCAAGCCCAAGAGGAAGAGAGAGCTGCACCAAAGCACTAGCACTAGAAAAGGTTCCTAAGCGACAAACTTTCTCTACGCATTCTCGAGAGAGGCTTGAAGGCCTCTCTAACACCGTCAAAGGCTTAGAGACATCCGACAAGCTACGGGACAAGATAATAGAAGACATGGCTAAGCGGATAGAGATCAATCTCAAAGTTAATCCACTTGAGCCTCAAGCGCGAAAGACAAGCTCGAAACAGAGGTTGCAACCCTCAAGGAAGAAATTCAGGGCCTCAACAATGAAGGGCAGCCATAGTTGCCTATTTATCTATTAATAAGGCACAATTCCGCTAGGTTCGGTTAGTTAATTAAGTCAGTCAAGTCATAAATGTTTCTTAGGACAAAGCCTAATGAGCTAGGGAAGTCGTTAGCTCAGTCGTTAAAGCGTCTGTTGAGTTATAATATATCACCGCCATAAATGAATAAAGTGTCTTATCTTTTATATTAATGTTTTATTATCTACTCTACTCTCTATTTTTGGGTATGTGTTTGTCTCCACATGTTGCGCAGTATACAGGAAAACAAGTGTGGAGGAGGCACATTGCAATCACGGAATAAAAATTCGATCGGAGAAATAGCGTAATTTGGAACCATGACCACGCCAAGCAATAAGCGGGCCCAAATGGGCCACAAAGGCCCGCCGACCGGCGCCCCTGCACACCCACCTGCCTCCTCGCTCGGTCACGGTCAGGTTTGAGTCGAGTACAATATAATTGCATATATTCCATTCTGAATTATTATCCGAATTATAAATCTTCATATTAAATATTTTTAAGAGATGATAAAAACCATTTAATCTATGACTTGAAAATAAATCATATAACACTTTTCTAGAGTCATGATTGCTGTGACATTTATAGTACCTCATGAATGCTTAAGTTATTGTGGAACATGAGATAGCAAAATACTGAATGCTCAATTCCTGATAATTTGTCTTTGGAGATTTTATTTTAAAAAAAACAATTAGCTTCACTTCTCCTTGTGGTGGAAACAAATAATAATCAAACTACTCTAATTATGATGGCTTTGGTTGAGAGGTTTATCATATTCCCAGTATCATAAAATAAAATTAAATAAAAATATAATACACTCTCTTGAGCATTATTGTGAAGGAGGCATGAGCTATTCAAAAAGAAAACCGAGGAAATAAAAAGGGACAAGTGTTCGGAACCTCGATTCAATGAGAAAAGAAATGGGAGCATGTGCTCAGTAGAATTAGCTTAAAAAATAATAATAATAGCTCATGGCCCCTCTAACATAATATGCCTAGAGAAGATAAATTTTTCCAGATCTAGGAATATGATATTTCTCTCCCTGGTTATGAATATCAAAATTAATATCACAACCGCTGATGCCACTACAAATAAGAGAAGATCGAAGCTATGTTTTATTTGAAAAAACCATTTACTCTCCAATAGACAGAATTAAAGGAAAAGAGTAACCTGTTTCAAGCTATCCTGCCCCTCAATCACTCAAGAATTCATGATTGGCACTTTAAATTCCACCGTGCATGGTAACTAGACTAGTTTTATATAATTCAATTCTCAAGTTAAGCATTAAATGCTCATTTTTTATGCTAAAACCAACCTTTTTCTTGGGACGAGTAAAAGCCTAAGTGTGGGGGTAATTATTGACACCTATTAACATACAATCTTCATTAGCAAATATCCCTTTATCATACATGAATATCTATTAGAATAGGGTCATCACCGATAATTTCTATGAGTTTTGGTGAATTGTGTACTTTTCAGGGAATTATCCGAAAAAAGCTTAAAAGAGGGATTAAAGTGCATTTACGCCCGCGAAAACTTATCCGCGACGGAAAATATAGCAACAGGACGTGGGAAGCATCTAGAACACACCGGAAGCAACAGGACCCCGAGGGGCCCCGTGGTTGGGCCGGCCGGCCCCACTGCCACGCCGGGCGGCCCCCCTAGGGTTAGGGTTGGCCGCCCCCTTCTGGAGTCTTCCTCCACCGCCTCCGAGGAGTCATCTCAGCCCCTCCTTACGTCGGTTTGATCCAACGGCGCGTATCCATCCCACCGGGCTATAAATAAAGGGCCAGACCCCCCTGAGGGAGGCCAGATCAAGAGCTGAAGAGCCAGAGCATTAGATAGATATCCACTAGATCTAGGCTAGCAATCAAGATAGAAATTAGAGAGATAGAGTAGAGGAGTAGAGATTTGGAGGAGTCCCCGCCTGTCAGAGCTTCTTCGTAGCTGTATTCGTCTGGATTCAGCTCCCTCGCCCGGAGCTGCGTTCTGAGGTACTTTTGTATTCGCCATTCTGATTCAAGTAAACAACTTGTTTTTATTCGTTCTTTGGTTTGCAACTCATATTATATTGAGTACTTCGATTTGGGTAGCTTCTAGGTCGGAGAAGTTATTCGTAGCATAGACGTGGTGTCTGGGCTATGGTTGCTTGTAGATGTCCCCTGATTAGCCGGATAGTGGTAGCTCGCGAAGGTGACTTTATAGCTTCGTTGAATCCTCTGTAGTCCACTTCCCGTTGATAGGACTGATAGGCTTATAGGTGCTTGGTAGGAGATTACTCTGTTTCTTCTCCTATTCGGGTTACTTGTCCGATTAGACGATATTATACAAAGCTTACCGGTTGTCGGAACTAGAGTGCAATAGCTATTTCCTTGTTCTTGATAGTTTTCTAGATTGTTTGTACTCCCCTTAGATTAAGAGTTATAAACTTAGTCAATAATCACTGCTGTTCCTTTGGGTTCGATATTAAAACCGGGTTGATCTTGGTGAAGTGCTGATCAGTATATATCTGTACGCTTGCAGATAATCTGATTATAATTACTATATAGGGTGCGATTAATTTATACCAATAAATATGAATCAAATTATTTGATAGAGTAGGTGCATATATCCTGTCTACTAACAATCTATTTCATTTATTGAGTATGCGTGTATATCTCTTCTCCAATTACTTAGAGAAGAGCGTAAAAGATGTGGGTGTGTGAGCACACACACACACGCAAGATGACACTAAGCCTAATTCACCAAACTGAAAATTTAGGCACACCACACTTCAACAAGTACCAGCAATCAATACATAATATAAAGTACATCAAAAACAACAGCAAGCCTCTAAAACAATTGCTTAAAAGCTTATCATTTCATGTGAAAACAAACGCTCAAACTGTGACCTATACATAAATTGTCCAAAAAATTCTACAAAAATTACAGTTGCTAAATCATGCATACTAAAACTCATGATAAAATTTTTCATCACATTTTAATGGAAAACACAGCCTACACAAAAATAACAAGCAACATGGCAGAGATACACATTTAAATACTTTGCACAGTGAAATGTGTGAAACAACAGATTTCATATTTTTTCTTAAGAACTTAGCACAAGAGCGGTCACCAAATTATCAAGTCATAACTCCTCATAATTTATTTATTACAAATTCCTAAAAAACAGCCTAAAATACATTTAAATCATATCTCAATATTTTTACACAATAACTATATGGCATATATTTTTTCTAGAAAGTACATCACAATACAAAAATAACAAAATAAGAATCTCATTTTTCTGAAAGCAAAGATATAAATTACTATGAATTAAATTAGATTCCAAAGATAAACAAGAATTAAATAAATCTACACAGAAAAAGTATCACAAAAATTGCATTTCATATTTTTTTGCTAATAGGTCTATTTCATAGAAACCTAACAAAACTAGTTTCACTAGATTTGGATCATAAATACACAAGATATGATTTTTGGAATATTTAACAACATTTAAGAATTTTTTCAAAATAAAACAGCCCTAAAAGCTGGGTGCACCGGTGCAAGGCACACGGGGTCGCTGACACGCTGGGACCCGGTGGTCAACCGGACCCACCGGTCAGCCGGCCAGAGAGATGGGGCGGCGGCGAAGCGGCGGATCTCACCGACGGTGAGGTCCCCCCTGGCGCCAAAGGGCACCGCCGGCGTGTTCCCCGCAAGGAGGCGCATACGGTGATGCGCCGGGTTTGACCGGCGAGAAGCCCCAAAGAGCGGTGACTACGCCAGGCGGCGGACGGCGGCGCTACGTGGCGGCGCTCTTGCCGTCTCCGGCCACGGAAATGACGGCGAGGAGCGCATAGGTACCAGCAAGCTAGGGGTTAAGCACCCCGATTGGGCGACCCAGAGCCTACGACGGCGTTCATGGCGGTGGCGGCATGCTCAAGATCGGCGAGGCTACAAAGACGGTGGGGCTAGGCCCTAATCTACCCAACCGAGCACACCGGCGGCGAAGCGCGCCCTAACGGCCCCCGCTGCACGCGGGGTGGCGAGGAAAAATGAGCGGCGGAGCAGTGTTGGCTGCGTAGCCGCGAGCTCCAGTGAGCTCCGACAATGGCGGCCGCCGTGAAAAAAGGTGAAATACGCCCTCACCTTGCCTCGGCTAGGCTAAAGAACACGACAACGGCGTGGAGGGTGCATCTGCGGAGCTGGGGCGGATTTTGGTGGGTGGTGGTGCTATAGGGCGAAGCTTTGCCGGAGAGAATGGCGACGGCGGCGGTGCTCTCCTCTCCTTCCTCTACTACTCAGAGTGAGAGAGAGACGAGGCAGGGAGAATGGGAGCGAGTGAGGAGGGGAGCGGGGTCACGGGCGGCTTAAGGATGCGGCCACTGGCCGGTCACCCGGTGTCTGATCGCCCGGTGGCGACCGATGCCTGACGGCGGTCGGCCACCACAAGTGCGGCCGGCGGCGGCGGTGTGCGTTCGCGAAGCAGGCGAACAGGAAGCGGGGCAGCGCGCAGCAGCCCGGCTGTTTGCGTTAAGTTTTTCTCTTTTTTTTGAATTTTTGCTTTTAAATAGAACAACCCCTAAATTGCTCAGTTTTGGCAAGTTTAAAAGCTTTTTCATGAAATCTGCCCAAAATGAAAATTGTAGAGTTTTTCAAACTGAACACTTTTTATTTTAGAGTCAAGGTCAAATTTTGAATAGATTTTGAATTACAAAAATCAAATTAATAAGGGCCTTTAAAAAGGAATTTCAAACTCTTTTTCTTTTTTGCTCTAAAATTCCTAATTCTTTTCAACAAAAATTTGCCAAAATACTTCGGTGCATTAAGCATAAACTTTAAATAAAGATCAAGCAACACAATCAAGTGCTAATTATCTAATTAATAAGCATGGCAAGCAAGATTAATTTAAATGCAACACACATGGAATGATGGACTTGCAATTAGGGTTTTCACTCGATGATGCTCATGCTTGTACTTAATGATGATTATGAAATGGTCTAATGATGGTGCCTAATGCATGCTTAACACCTAGGGTGTTACAATTTGCAGGAATTAACTATTAATGACTCGCTGAGGGACAACATGCTATTTAAGGTAACAAAATCAGATCCTTGGTACGCGAATATTGTCAACTTTATGGTTGCAGGTTATGTCGTTCCAGGGGAGAATAAAAGAAAACTTGTTTATGAGAGTCATCTCCATGTATGGGATCCACCATACCTCTTCAGAGTCTGTGCTGATGGCTTACTCAGAAGATGTGTACCGGCGGAAGAAGGCATTCGGATCATTCAGAAGTGCCATTGATCACCATATGGAGGGCATTATGGGGCATTCCATACTGTAACATCCTAGGTTTTTCAAACACCAAAAATCTGAACTTTTTAAAAATTTTCCTGTAACATGTGAATCATGTAGTTTCTAGGTCAAACGTGGAAGAGTTTGCTACCGAATCGTTGCATACATGTCGATTTGGTTGTAGGGTTTTGCCATCGTGTTTGAGTTGTTTTGAATTTCGTTTGGAGTTTAGAGTGCACCAATCCGTTGCAATCCTCTTGAGTCGCAAAAAGGAAAATCCTTTTTGCCTTCTATCCGAATAAATTTACTCTCAACCTCCTTTTTGCTTCCCTCTCAATCTTCACTCTCAAGTTATCACTTTGAAATCCTTCTCGAATCCAAATCATCAAACAGATAAACTCTTTTGGTTCTCTCATAAATTCTCTGAGTTTTTGCTTCCTTTTACCCTTTTGAAATCACCTCGAACCTTGGCAAAAATAGGAAAGCCATCACCTAACCCCCTTTTCTCTTTTTTCTCCAAACCAGCCCAACTCCTCTTTTCTCCCTCGGCCGGTCGGCCTGCTCGCGGCCCGCTAGCCTAGCAGCCCAACCGCCCCTGCCTTCTCTCGGCCCGCCCACCTTGCCTCCCCTCCCCGCAAGGCCCGCAGATGCTTGGCGGCGGCAGCTTGCGGCCCACGATGGCCCGCTAAGCGCGCCCCTTCCCAACCCTAGGAGTGGGTCGCGCTCCCGGCGGAGCCGCCGCCGCCGCCGCCTGACCCATTCCCGTCTCGGCGTCCGTGCGCGACGCCGCGGGATGGCGCCGCGTGTCCCTGCCCGCGCGCGGCGAAGGATCACCGGCACCGGGGGAACCCCTAGCTGGGGCAGCGTATAAAGGAGACACCGCCGCTCCTTCTCCGTTCCGCCGGCGATCGCGACCGCTGCTGCTCTCTGCTCCTCCTCCTTCCAAGCCGCGCCGCCCCTTTTCCTTCTTCCCGCTCGCCTTCCTCCCTCCTCCTGATCGACCGCGCAAGCGTCTGCCGTCCCCGCGCGCGACGGCGGCCAGCGCGCCGATGCGGCGCCACGCGCAGCCGGACGCCACCCCGGCTGCGCCCGCCTACTGCCTCCCCTCCACGCTTCGCATCGTGGGTAGTCACCGTAGCCGCGGCCTGTCGCGCCGCGCTGGCAGATTTATGGCTGCGTCCCGGCTCCCGTGGCGCGCCTCACCCGTCGTGCCTACGACGCTGCAGCGCAACGCGCGGCGCCGCCGCCGCCTGCGACTCCAACTGCGCCCGGCTCGCGGCGGCTTGCCGGCTCTCCGTCTCGGCCTCGCGGACTCCCGGAGCTGGCGCGCTTCGGCAGCGCCCGTCACGCGCCCACACCCCGGTCGCGCGAAGCCCCACTGACGCTGCGGCGCTGGTCGTCCGAACATTGCCGGCGAGAGCCTCGCTCCAGCGCCGAAGCGGCCCAGCGCCGCCTCGTCTCTCCTCCCCACCCCGTGGTCCAGCGCCAACAGCACCCTGCCGTTCGCCCGTGGGAGCTGCTGCGCGCCCGGCCGCTGGTTCGGCGTCGGGCCACACCAGCGGTGGGACCGCGGCGGCGAGACCATGCCCCTCGACCACCTCGCCGCACCAGCGTCGTAGCCCACGGCCCGGCCCAGGCGCGCTGCTTCCAGGCGTCTCCACCCGCCTCCGTCGCGCCATGACGTTGCCGGCACCACGCAGCGCTGCGTGCAGCAGCCCCGCGGCGGCTACCGCCCTATGGTGCGTCAACGTCGTGCCATTTGGACCTCCCATCAGCCCGACTCCCTCGCCCGACCGACAAGCCCATATCATTGAGATCCCCCACCACGGTGAGCCTCCCAGCGCCAAAGCCCCTTCCTTTCTCTTCCTTTGTTGACACCCAACACTGAGGCAGGCCGCCGTGCCGTTGTTTGCACCTCTGCCGGGGGAAGGTGTGGCCTTACGGCACACCGTCCACCGGTGCTCCAGAACACCTTCCAGCTGCTCCCGGCCATGCCTAGCCCCGCTGGCCAGCCATCAGCAGGCCCTGGCCAGCCAAGGCCAGCCGCGCCCAACGGTAGCGAGCAGCCGCCGCCCAGCAGCCATCCTCTGCTGGCTAGAGTAGGCCACGGCTGGCCACAGCTGGCCGGAACTGGCCAGAGGTGGCTGCGGTAGGCTACTGCCGGCTAGGGGCCAAGCTCGGGTTGGCCGTGGACCTTCTACCACTTCCGGCGTCGCTCCATGAAACCCTACCGGCCTCGCCCTTCTCCTCCGACAAAGGTCGACACTTGAAACCCCCGCGACGCCATCCTCGTCGTCGGCAAAAGCTCCCACTTTTTCATTCATGCTCACTCATGTCGCATTTCATCTTTATCTATACATATATATGACTGCTGCCGTGCCTTCGGCGCCCGGTCTACCTACGCTATGGGTATGTGCTACTCCGTGTGGTCAATGTTTTGTGTTCGGTTGTGTGTCGCGTGTTTGTCGTGGGACCGAGCCTTCGAGCCGGGCCGAGTGAGCGACGCTGCGTTGAACGTGCGATCGCGAGTTTGTCTCGCCATGGTCGTAACACCCGAACGAGGGTCCCTTTTCTCGTGTTTAGTTAGCTCCGTAGTACTACGATTGCTAGCGACCCCATTCGACCCTAGGGCGTGGTCGCCGAGGGCTCAACTCGATGCAGATATCACCCGTACACGAGCCTTCGCGACCTAGTCTGGTGGGAGACGAACTAGGAAGCAGCTATCGTGGGACGACGCGAGCCAACCCGTGTAGGTAAAGCTTGTGGTCACGAGTCGTCTCGCCATGACCATCGAGCTCTACCTCTTTTTTTTTTCTCTCTTTTCTTTCTTCTTCCTATCTAGTTCGTATGCTTGCACCACCTAGACCAAAGCATTCCTCGGTTCACGTGATGACAACCGCATCGCTACGAACTAGAGGAATAGCATTTGCCGCTTTAGTTGCACGGAGGTCGTGGTGCCCTACGAGATGGTATGGGTTGCGAAATCGTGCGGGACTGTTCTCTTTTCTTTCGACCACCGTCCCTTGCCATGACGGGTAGGTCGAGAGAAATGTGGAATCATTCTCTTCTTTTGCTCTTTTGATTCTCGCTAATCCAAAGGAGGCGTGGATCGAGTCTCTTGTTACGGGTTCTTCGATCGGTGACTATTACCATGTCATGTGGATCGAAGTGCCGTGGAAACCACCCCCTTTTTCTCTGATTTTTGCACCTACTAGTGTTCTCTTATTCGCCTCTCGGTTCCATTCCCTTGATTCCCGTCAATCACAATGGCGAGTGGATCAAGGGAAGGCGAATCCTGATTTTCCCCCTTCGAGGTTCTTTTCGTGCTTAAGCTCTAGTATGCTTGTACCTATTAAGACCTAGCATTCCTTGGGTTCTCGCGGTGACAACCGCACCGCTAAGACCATGGGGAATGTTTTAAGTGCATTGAGTACACCTTGGTTGAGGTACCCTACTAGCGGAGAGGGCACTCGCGCTCTCTTGTGCGTCGCTCCTCTCCGATGCCCTGCCTTCTTGCCATGGCATGTGCATTGGAAGGAGTGGGCCACTCCCGCTCTCTTTTCTACTTCCTTTCTTCCCCCACTAGCTCGCTCTGCTCGATCCCGTCTTGACTATGACGATTGGATCAAAGACCGGGCTATCTCTTCTAGTTAGCGAAGCTATGGTCTATGTCTTATTCTTGGACCCGTGCGAGTCGACCCGATCGACCGTTGGAAAACCATCCTCACCAAGGATGAGACCGAGACCGTGACATGGACATGCCTAGCTAACTCTCCTTCTCTCTTCCCCCCTGTGCTACTCTTCCCGGCTCCCGACGTTGTTGTGTCGTCTTGGGTCGAGAGGACCTGTAGCCGCTCCTCTGTCGTTTGTGTTCCAATCTCTTTTGCTACCGTCGGCTACCATGACGGGTAAGCTAAAGAGCCTCAGAACCAAGTCACAATTCCTCTGTTCGTGTTAATCGTTCTTACTCGAATCTTATGTGGTAGTTGTGACTTGCGGGTTAAAGGCCACAAGGGCCAAACCCTATTGTTCCTATTTCCCTTTCCCTCTTGCTTGTGATCCCCTGGTCCCCGCCAAATTCCATGACGTTCGGATTGGGAGACCACAAGCCGTGGTGTCTGTTTAAGATAAGTTAGGATCAAGGCCTCCTCTCTTGGAGCCGTACAGGTCGACATGGTTGACCCGGGACATACGGACTATTTCGAGGCCTCGATCTGAGCTTATGCTTAACAAACAACCACCTCTGTTTGTTTAGAGCCCAAGGATTGGACACTCTCCACGAGGGCTAAGTCCTTTTAGTGTTTATTCGGAGTTATCTGGTTCCTTCCATATCTTGTTGCCTTTTTGGGGAGTTCTGGATTTTGGTTAGGGATTGATTGCTCTTTTGCATTGTTTGTCGCTGTATCGAGGTAGCTGCATCGCGGTGACGATGGTTAGACTGGAGAACCGTTGGAGGGAGGAGACACGAAGGTCAACCGGATGTGGATGACTATGGATTGCTATGAACAGGTGCCACGTCCCACCCAACCTCGTAGAATCCTATTAGACATGCAATGTGTAGTCGCTAGCGCTTTACTTTATGCAAATGAACTGTGATAGGATGCATGGTAGATTGCTTGATAAGCCATTACCTTGACGCAACCTTTCTCCCCGCACACCCGCCGCTAGGATAGACGCCGCCTACCTCATGATACTTGCTACACACTTACACTTTACTCATACATGCTTGTGTGTGGCTAAGGCACGTGGTGCCGTGAACTGAATAACTTGGGGATAACGTGGGAGAGATCTTGGCGTGTGTCTTGGGTGTGTGGTGAGGGTTGTGTCGATCAAGCGGGATCTACGACGAGTCGGGGACAACAAGTCTTGCTTGAGGAGTGTGATCCGGGCACTCCCTATGTGAGAGAGTACCATGGCGGGTACATGTGATGTGAGTAGATTTCGGGGAGGAGTGTCTTTGTGGGATGAATCCCCTCTCGAATGGAGGTGCCGTCGAGGCACGGGCGCCGAGCCCCTTGTGAAGATATCCCCGCCCGGTCCTACTAAGGACTGGTTTTGGCGTTCCTTCGGTTCCGCAGGACCTTTTCGTGCACACCACTCGTCTCTCGAATGGGCGGGGTCCGACTTGACGACTAGGCCGGGCCCCCCGCCTACTACTACTAGGTTGATAGGTGATAGTGTAGGGAGGTATGCAGTGCCGAGACCCACACCCCCCCGAGACAGCGTGGTATCCATCGGGATCCGGTACCACGTCTCCGCCCGGTCTCAGCGTGCCGGTGGATCTCCTGGGGTGCCCCGGCTGAGTGGTAGAGTGGCATCGGGCCGGTTAGGCGGCAGCTTGGTATCGGCCTAGACGAGGCATCGTCGATGATGGTGATCTTGTGGTTCCAGTGTACAAGCTCTGCAGAGTTACTAAATCTATACGTATAGCCGTGTCCCCGGTATGGACATTCCCCGTGAGTACCACACGTTCGTTATAGTGAGAGGTGTCCAATTCTCTTCTCCCCCATGGGTGTGGTTGGTTTCCGGCTTAGGCCGTTGAGGCAAGGAGGAGGGCGGGAGTCTTCCTTGCCGACCGCAGTGAGAGTGTGGTGAGATGTGTGGACATGGATATGGATATGGAGGGGATGGATGGATGTGTGGATGAGATGGGTTAAAAACTTGATGATCTATATTATATTTTACTTTATGAACTGGCATAGGAAACTACAGCCAAATATAGGCCTTTTTCTCTCTACCTTTGCATTCCACTTTCCACATAGCAAAGCAAGGCATAGGGTGGGAGCCCGTGGCCGCATAAAATCGTCTTGATAGAGTTGAGCAGGTTTGGTACCCGAGGAGGACTACGATGATAATGGAGCTTGGAAGAATTAGGTGGTCTCGTCCCCTACACTCAAGTTTGGTTAAGAAGATCAAGTCTACGCCCGCTGATACTCTACCCCAACTCTGATGATTCTCCGTGAAGGAGGAGCCTTCACCCGCTATGACGCTACGTCTACTCCGATGTTGATCCGTGTGTGTTTATCGCTAGGATACGATGTACTTGGGTGTGTTACAAGTGTTGTAATACTGTAATTTGCACCTTTCGCGATGTATGAACTATGGTATCAACTCAGTATTCGATGTACTCGTGGATTTCCCTTCGAGGAAATCGCGGTCGCTTCGGTTGGTATCGAGCCATACTTGACCATAGGACGAGACCTTAGGACCAAACACTAGTATAGAAGCCAACAATCCTGTTGTTATAGGTGCTAGAAGTGAAAATAGTTGTTTCTCCCTCCTCCTTGAGTTCTGTAGCTTTCTGACCGCCCGGATATGAGAAAATGACCCTTAGGAATCACTCCCTACTTCTGCCCACGCTAGATCGGTAGATTGTGAGACTTTGAAGGCATAGGAGTCGCCTCAAGTCAACACTATGCTTATAGGAGTTGTAATGCTGTCTGATTGCCTGGATCTTGTGTTGTTATGCTTATTATGCTTCTTAATTGTCTGCGTGTGAAGAATCCATAGTTTATTTTGTATATGTGACTCAGGAAGCCCGGGTAACCTAGCCCTCCAAAACCTAAGCCTACCCTATAACTGAAAATAGAAAGTCAATGCATCAAATTTTTGTCAACCTCTTTAAAATGATTCTCTTGTCTTTCGATCCAAACTTCTCTCCCAAACTGCCCCCGATTCACTTTCAAAAGTAAGACTTTGTTTTCCAATCAACGAAATGATTTCAAAATAAAAGACTCCTTTGGCTCGATTTTGTTTTAAAAGGGCTTTGGTTTCACCTTGAGAGCTGAGTTCTCCTTTTTTTGAAAGCAACCATCTCTCGATTTCAAATATGTTTTATATAACTAGTTTTATGAAACGACATGGCTTTAAAAAGGTTTTTGTCTTCGAATTTTCCAAAAGTTACTTTTACAAATCAAAATGCGCTTTTAAATCCGAATTCAAAAGGTGTTTCTCAAAAATTGAGTTCCTTTTTGCGAAAGCTTTACCTTCTGATTTGGAAAATGACCTTAAATCTTTTGGCTTGCACTCCTTGTTGAACTTGTTTTACCGCAAAATGAGACTTTCCAAAAGATTTGAGTTTCCAAAAATCTTTGATTTCAACCCCTTTTGAAAGCGCATATTTCACCTATAAAACTAGATTTCAAAAGTGTTTCAAACAACTCTCTGCCTTGTTCGTATGGACTTTCAAAAAAAAAAAAAACGCTCACTTTTAAAAGCTTTGGAAAATCTTTGGCATTTGCAAAACCTTTTGAAAAAAAATGGTTTTGAACCCCCGTGAACATGGTGTCTTTTGAAACCCTCTTTTAATTAAAAAAGAGAGTCGGCGCGCAAGTCTTCACAGGGATTTGGATCTTAAACCCCCCACTTTTCAAAAAAATAAAGGTAAAAAAAAAACTAACTAAAAGTTTTGATTGTTTCTCCAATTTGAAAGTTTTTCAAACCTTTTCAAATCTCTCTTTTTTTTAGGTTTGCTTTAGCTTGGTAAAAATGAAAACTCATGATTTACAAGTTTTTGAATCAAAATGGGTTGCAACCAATTTTAGATTATTTGAGTAGTTTTAAATCAAGGGTTGCAACCTTCTTCCTCTCAAAGTTTGCAAAATAAGAAGGTTTAAAAACCTTTGCTTTGGAAAAACACTTTCAAAATAGTTTACAAAGGCTTTCTCTTTAAAACTCCCTCCTCTCCCTTCAGTTTGAGATTGGGGCCTTGTTGGTAACTTATTGGGGATGAGCCACGATCTTGAGCTATGGTGCCGCTACGAAACTTGGGGCCCCATGTGTGAGGCCTCCGCATGGCTTGCTGCCGAGCGTCACGCTAGAATCAAGGAAAGTGATTGTGACTGCCCTAATCGAGTACGGCACACCACCCAAATCTCAAACCCCTCCTCTTTTTGAAAATCGACTCCGAAAAAAAAAATCCTTTGAAAGAAGTTTTGATCCCATCAACTCATCTTGCTTTCAAATTATTTAGACTTTGCAAATTCCCTTCTTAACTCACCATCTTGTTCTAAAAAGTGATTTCAAAATCTAAAAATTTTACTAGGAGCAGACCCTGTTTTAGAAAGATTTATCTTTTGCAAGAAAATCAATTTTGAGAAATGTTTTGGTCTTGTGAAAACACCCTCTTCCAAACCCTTGCCCTTGTTTCGATGGTCTCAAAATGTTGAACCAATTTCAAAATGTCTTGTGAAAACATCTTCTCTTTCAAAAAATCTCCCTCCAAAGGATTTAGGAAAACCTATTTCAAAAAGTTCCTTTCAATATTTATAAAAAGTAAATGAATTTGATTTTCAAAATATCAAGATGTTGTTCGAAAAAGCGATTTGAAGACCCGTGCGCTTTTCCTTCATATGGTGTTTTTACGAAAAGGATTTGCGAAAATAGGATTTCAAAAAAGTTCTTCAAGGGCTTTGCAAAATAATAAAATATTTGGGGTTTCAATTAAAAATCTGAGTTTCCAAAAGGTTCGAAAATAATGATTTCTTTTGATAGGCCTTCTTCAAAAAGAATTCTGTTCAAACAAAGGCTCTTCCCAAAAGTTGTTACTTTGTTACGAAACCCCCAAAAGTTGTTGCTTTTATTTCAAAAACCGTTGCATATTCTCAAAAAGGAACCTCAAGTGGCATTTGGGCTTTTCACAAGATCTTCGTGCATGGAAAATACTTTCAACTCGTTTTAAAAATCTTTTACTAAAAAGTTTCTTTTTGCAAAAAGCTAGATGCAGTGATGCTTGTAGCACATCCGGCAAGAGCTATCAACCCTAGACAACCCTTGAATCTCGGGGGCGATTCTGGTAAGGGGGGTAGTCTGTAACATCCTAGGTTTTCCAAACACCAAAAATCTGAACTTTTAAAAATTTTCCCTCGTAACATGTGAATCATGTAGTTTCTAGGTCAAACGTGGAAGAGTTTGCTACCGAATCGTTGCATACATGTCGATTTGGTTGTAGGGTTTTGCCATCGTGTTTGAGTTGTTTTGAATTTCGTTTGAAGTTTAGAGTGCACCAATCCGTTGCAATCCTCTTGAGTCGCAAAAAAGGAAAATCCTTTTTGCCTTCTATCCGAATAAATTTACTCTCAACCTCCTTTTTGCTTCCCTCTCAATCTTCACTCTCAAGTTATCACTTTGAAATCCTTCTCGAATCCAAACCATCAAACAGATAAACTCTTTTGGTTCTCTCATAAATTCTCTGAGTTTTTGCTTCCTTTTACCCTTTTGAAATCATCTCGAACCTTGGCAAAAATAGGAAAGCCATCACCTAACCCCCTTTTCTCTTTTTCTCCAAACCAGCCCAACTCCTCTTTTCTCCCTCAGCCAGTCGGCCTGCTCGCGGCCCGCTAGCCTAGCAGCCCAGCCGCGCCCTGCCTTCTCTCAGCCAGCCCACCTTGCCTCCCCTCCCCGCAAGGCCCGCAGTAGCAGCAGCAGCAGCTTGCAGCGGCCCACGATGGCCCGCTAAGCCGCGCCCCTTCCCAACCCTAGGGTGGGTCGCGCTCGGGGCGGGCCGCCGCCGCCGCCGCCCGACCCATTCCCCGTCTCGGCGTCGTGCGCGACGCCCCAGCGGGATGGCGCCCAGCGTGTCCCTGCCCAGCGCGCGGACGACGAGATCACCGGCACCCGGGGAACCCTAGCACGGGCGCGTATAAAAGGAGAACACCGCCGCTCCTTCTCCATTTCCGCCGGCGGTCGCGACCGCTGCTCTCTGCTCCTCCTCCCTTCCAAGCCGCGCCGCCCCTTTTCCTTCTTCCCGCTCGCCTTCCTCCTCCCTAACCCGACCCGCGCAAGCGATGCCCGTCCCGCGCGGCAGCGGCCTCGGCGCCCGATGCCGCGCCCACGTCGCGGCCGGGCGCCACCCGCGCGCCCGCCTCTGCCTCCACCTCCCACCGCGCGCCGCCGTGGGTAGTCGCCAGCCGCGGCCTGTCGCGCCGGCGCTTCGCAACCATGGGCTGCGTCCCTCCCGTGGCGCGCCTCACCGTCGTGCCTACGGCGGCCGCGCCCCGGCGCCGCCTTCGCCTCGACTCAACCGCCCGCTCCGCGAGCAGCAAGGCTCTCCGTCTCGGCCTCGCGGACTCCGTGGGCGGGCTGCGCTTCGGCAGCGCCCGTCACGCCGACACGGTCGCGCGAGCCCCTGCGGAGGCGCGTGCGCCCGTCGTCGAGGCCTGTGTCGCCTGCGAACCTCGCCCGGCGCCGCCCGAAGCAGCGCGCCGCCTCATCTCTCCACCACCCCGTGGTCCAGCGCCAACAGCACCCTGCCGTTCGCCCGTGGGAGCTGCTGCGGCGCCGACCCGGCAGTTCCGGCGTCGGGCCACACCGGCGGTGACCGCGGCGGCCAGGACCATGCCCCTTGACCACCTCGCCGCACCAGCGTCGTAGCCCGCGGCCGCTGGGCGCTGCCGCTGCTTGGCGTCTCCACCCGCCTCCGTCGCGCCGCTGACGTTGCCGGCACCACGCAGCGCTGCGTGCAGCAGCCGCGGCGGCTACCGCCACCTGCGGTGCGTCAGCGTCGCGCCCGGCCCAGACCTCTCCATCAGCCCCGCTGACTCCCTCGCCGGCCAGCAAGCCCATATCGCTGGAGATCCCCACGCTGGTGAGCCTCCCAGCGCCAAAGCCCCTTCCTTTCTCTTCCTTGCCGACACCCAACACTGAGACAGGCCTTCGTGCCGTTGTTTGCACCTCTGCAGGGAAGGTGTGGCCTTACAGCACCGTCCACCGGTGCTCCGAACACCTTCCAGCTGCTCCCGGCCATGCCTAGCCCGCTGGCCAGCCATCAGCAGGCCCTGGCCAGCCAAGGCCAGCCAGCGGCCAACGGTAGCGAGCAGCGGCCCGCCGCAGCCATCCTCTGCTGGCTAGAGTAGGCCACGGCTGGCCACAGCTGGCCGGAACTGGCCAGAGGTGGCTACAGTAGGCTACAGCCGGCTAGGGGCCAAGCTCGGTTGGCCGTGGACCTTCTACCACTTCCGGCGTCGCTCCATGAAACCCTACCGGCCTCGCCCTTCTCCTCCGACAAGGTCGACACTTGAAACCCCGCTGACGCCATCCTCGTCGTCGGCAAAGCTCCCACTTTTTCATTCATGCTCACTCATGTCGCATTTCATCTTTATCTATACATATATATGACTGCCTGTGCCGTGCCTTCGCGCCGGTCTACCTCTGCTATGGGTATGTGCTACTCCGTGTGGTCAATGTTTTGTGTTCGGTTGTGTGTCGCGTGTTTGTCTGTGGACCGAGCCTTCGAGCCGGCTGAGTGAGCGACGCGTTCGAACGTGCGATCGCGAGTTTGTCTCGCCATGGTCGTAACGCCGAACGAGGGTCCCTTTTCTCGTGTTTAGTTAGCTCCGTAGTACTACGATTGCTAGCGACCCCATTTGACCCTAGGACGTGGTCGCCGAGGGCTCAACTCGATGCAGATATCACCCGTACACGAGCCATCGCGACCTAGTCTGGTGGGAGACGAACTAGGAAGCAGCTATCGTGGGACGACGCGAGCCAACCCGTGTAGGTAAAGCTTGTGGTCACGAGTCGTCTCGCCATGACCATCGAGCTCTACCTCTTTTTTTTTTCCTCTCTTTTCTCTTTCTTCCTATCTAGTTCGTATGCTTGCACCACATAGACCAAAGCATTCCTCGGTTCACGTGATGACAACCGCATCGCTACGAACTAGAGGAATAGCATTTGCCGCTTTAGTTGCACGGAGGTCGTGGTGCCCTACGAGATGGTATGGGTTGCGAAATCGTGCGGGACTGTTCTCTTTTCTTTCGACCACCGTCCCTTGCCATGACGGGTAGGTCGAGAGAAATGTGGAATCATTCTCTTCTTTTGCTCTTTTGATTCTCGCTAATCCAGTGAGGCGTGGATCGAGTCTCTTGTTCTGGGTTCTTCGATCAGTGACTATTACCATGTCATGTGGATCGAAGTGCCGTGGAAACCACCCCCTTTTTTCTCTGATTTTTGCACCTACTAGTGTTCTCTTATTCGCCTCTCGGTTCCATTCCCTTGATTCCCGTCAATCACAATGGCGAGTGGATCAAGGGAAGGCGAATCCTGATTTTCCCCTTCGAGGTTCTTTCGTGCTTAAGCTCTAGTATGCTTGTACCTATTAAGACCTAGCATTCCTTGGGTTCTCGCGGTGACAACCACACCGCTAAGACCATGGGGAATGTTTTAAGTGCATTGAGTACACCTTGGTTGAGGTACCCTACTAGCGGAGAGGGCACTCGCGCTCTCTTGTGCGTCGCTCCTCTCCGATGCCCTGCCTTCTTGCCATGGCATGTGCATTGGAAGGAGTGGGCCACTCCCGCTCTCTTTTCTACTTCCTTTCTTCCCCACTAGCTCGCTCTGTTCGATCCCGTCTTGACTATGACGATTGGATCAAAGACCGGGCTATCTCTTCTAGTTAGCGAAGCTATGGTCTATGTCTTATTCTTGGACCCGTGCGAGTCGACCCGATCGACCGTTGGAAAACCATCCTCACCAAGGATGAGACCGAGACCGTGACATGGACATGCCTAGCTAACTCTCCTTCTCTCTTCCCCTGTTGTGCTACTCTCTTCCCGGCTCCCGACGTTGTTGTGTCGTGCGGGTCGAGAGGACCTGTAGCCGCTTCTCTGTCGTTTGTGTTCCAATCTCTTTTGCTACCGTCGGCTACCATGACGGGTAAGCTAAAGAGCCTCAGAACCAAGTCACAATTCCTCTGTTCGTGTTAATCGTTCTTACTCGAATCTTATGTGGTAGTTGTGACTTGCGGGTTAAAGGCCACAAGGGCCAAACCCTATTGTTCCTATTTCCCTTTCCCTCTTGCTTGTGATCCCCTGGTCCCCGCCAAATTCCATGACGTTCGGATTGGGAGACCACAAGCCGTGGTGTCTGTTTAAGATAAGTTAGGATCAAGGCCTCCTCTCTTGGAGCCGTACAGGTCGACATGGTTGACCCGGGACATACGGACTATTTCGAGGCCTCGATCTGAGCTTATGCTTAACAAACAACCACCTCTGTTTGTTTAGAGCCCAAGGATTGGACACTCTCCACGAGGGCTAAGTCCTTTTAGTGTTTATTCGGAGTTATCTGGTTCCTTCCGTATCTTGTTGCCTTTTGGGGAGTTCTGGATTTTGGTTAGGGATTGATTGCTCTTTTGCATTGTTTGTCGCTGTATCGAGGTAGCTGCATCGCGGTGACGATGGTTAGACTGGAGAACCGTTGGAGGGAGGAGACACGAAGGTCAACCGGATGTGGATGACTATGGATTGCTATGAACAGGTGCCACGTCCCACCCAACCTCGTAGAATCCTATTAGACATGCAATGTGTAGTCGCTAGCGCTTTACTTTATGCAAATGAACTGTGATAGGATGCATGGTAGATTGCTTGATAAGCCATTACCTTGATGCAACCTTTCTCCTGCACACCCGCTGCTAGGATGGACGCTCGCCTACCTCATGATACTTGCTACACACTTACACTTTACTCATACATGCTTGTGTGTGGCTAAGGCACGTGGTGCCGTGAACTGAATAACTGGGGATAACGTGGGAGAGATCTTGGCGTGTGTCTTGGGTGTGTAGTGAGGGTTGTGTCGATCAAGGCGGGATCTACGACGAGTCGGGGGACAAGTCTTGCCTGAGGAGTGTTATCCGGGCACTCCCTATGTGAGAGAGTACCGGGCGGGTACATGTGATGTGAGTAGATTTCGGGGAGGAGTGTCTTTGTGGGACGAATCCCCTAATGGAGGTGCCGTCGAGGCACGGGGCCGAGCCCCTTGTGAAGATATCCCGCCCGGTCCTACTAAGGACTGGTTTGGCGTTCCTTCGGTTCACAGGACCTTTTCGTGCACACCACTCGTCTCTGAATGGGCGGGGTCCGACTTGACGACTAGCTGGCCCCCTGCTGCTACTACTAGGTTGATAGGTGATAGTGTAGGGAGGTACGGGTGCCGAGACCCACACCCTCCTGAGACAGCGTGGTATCCATCGGGATCCGGTACCACGCCTCACGCCTCGGCGTGCCGGTGGATCTCCGGGGTGCCCCGTAGCCGAGAGTGGTAGAGTGGCATCGGGCCGCTTAGGCGGCGGCTTGGTATCGGCCTAGACGAGGCATCGTCGATGATGGTGATCTTGTGGTTCCAGTGTGTACAAGCTCTGCAGAGTTACTAAATCTATACGTATAGCCGTGTCCCCGGTATGGACATTCCTGTGAGTACCACACGTTCGTTATAGTGAGAGGTGTCCAATTCTCTTCTCCCCCATGGGTGTGGTTGGTTTCCGGCTTAGGCCGTTGAGGCAAGGAGGAGCGGGAGTCTTCCTTGCCGACCCAGTGAGAGAGTGTGGTGAGATGTGTGGACATGGATATGGATATGGAGGGGATGGATGGATGTGTGGATGAGATGGGTTAAAAACTTGATGATCTATATTATATTTTACTTTATGAACTGGCATAGGAAACTACAGCCAAATATAGGCCTTTTTCTCTCTACCTTTGCATTCCACTTTCCACATAGCAAAGCAAGGCATAGGGTGGGAGCCCGTGGCCAGTACAAATCGTACTGATAGAGTTGAGCAGGTTTGGTACCCGAGGAGGACTACGATGATAATGGAGCTGGAAGAATTAGGTGGTCTCGTCCCTACACTCAAGTTTGGTTAAGAAGATCAAGTCTACGCCCGCTGATACTCTACCCCAACTCTGATGATTCTCCGTGAAGGAGGAGCCTTCACCCGCTATGACGCTACGTCTACTCCGATGTTGATCCGTGTGTGTTTATCGCTAGGATACGATGTACTTGGGTGTGTTACAAGTGTTGTAATACTCTGTAATTTGCACCTTTCGCGATGTATGAACTATGGTATCAACTGTATTCGATGTACTCTGTGGATTTCCCTTCGAGGAAATCGCGGGTCGTTTCACATACTCATGCAAAGATTTAGCAGAGTGGATTCTTTTGGCCAATCATATATGAAGACACAAAAGACTATGTCCGGAGATGTGGATCATGTCAAAGGCATGGGAATATTAATTCACGCGATGCCATGCCACTAACCAACAATTTCCAATCAAACTCTCTGATGTCTGGAAATTGACTATATGGGACCATTTGTGAAATCAAAGAATTGCGAGTACATCTTAGTGGTAGTTGACTATATATCTAAGTGGATAGAAGCCATACCATGCAAGAATGCTAATTCAAAATACTCTAGAAAGATGTTTGAAAAAATAATATTTCCAAGGTTTGGAACTCTAAGGATGGTGATTAGTGATGGAGGAACACACTTCACTGATAAGAAGTTTCACAACTATTTAAAAAGTCATGGCATCCGTCATAATGTTGCCACTCTCTATCATCCTTAGACAAGTGGCCAGGCGGAAACATCAAATAAGCAAATCAAAAATATTCTGTAGAAGACGACGAATGAAATGGAAACTATGTGAGGAAAGATCGGTTACCCAAAGCACTTTGGGCTTACCAGCATCGCTACAAGACACCATTAGGCATGTCACCATATCAATTGGTGTATGGGAAGACTTGCCACCTACCTGTGGAATTAGAACACAAGAATCACTGGGCTATCAAGCGTTGGAACATGGATTTTAAAGCCGCTAGAGAGAAAAGAAAATACAATTATCAGAATTAGAAGAATGGAGAGAAAAGGCTTATCACAATTCAAAACTTTATATAGAAAGAACCAAAAGATGGCATGACAAGGGGATCAAGAAGAAGGAATTTACAGCTAGAGACAAGGTATTACTTTTTAATTCTAGGGTCAAATTATTTGGACTTGAGAAGCTGCGAAGCAAATCGAAAGGACCGTTTACGGTGGTTAACGTGTCATCGCATGGAGCGGTAACTCTGTAATCACACGAAGGTATATTATTCAAGGTAAATGGTCATCATCTCAAGATTTTTCTAAACCTACTAGACCCCCTGAGATAGTTGATGGGCTTGACTTTATCCAATTACCCTAATTACGCCTCTGCCATTCATCGTATCGATCTAATTTTTAAAACAAGCTTATTTGGGAAGTAAACAGTATAGAACCACCACGAGAAAGGGCACCACAAGAGGATACATGGTGGGGCTGGCTGGCCCCATTCATGGTGCTGGGCGGTGTGCCGCGTCGCGACGCCCCAACTCTCTACATCTTTCTAGAGTCTTTCTAACTACAGTCCTGTAGGTTTAAGCTCCTTTCAGACATGCGATCATACAAAATCTTTAGGGGATAGATCTAACCCTCGTTGCAGTCTGACACCCATATAAATACACACCTAGACCTCTCTCAACCTTATTCCATCCAAGCCTCATCTCTCTCCTTCAGAGAAAACCTCTCCATCTAGTTCTAAGTTCCAATGGCCAGGAAGGAGATCGTCGTCTTTGGTGCTGACTTCAATGAGATCCCGAAGGACTAGTCGCTGGCCATCGTCCTTGCTCAGCCCAAGCCTCTCGTCATCATCCCATCAAAGCAGCTAGCATCGGTACCACCACACTGGAGCTACGAGGAAGCTTACTATGCTTAAGCTCAGCTCTCCCTGCCTGCACCACCAGCACGACTGCTCTGGAGGATTCATCAAAGGGGAAGCAGATCGCTCTTCCCCAAGGTACCCAACTGCTACCCTCCAAGCAAGGAGAAGAGCTCGTAGGCATAAAGACCGACAAGTTTGGAGACATGACATGCATGAAATATGCATCTAATCGTCTCACACTTGGAGGAGTTCAAGCTAATGAAGGCCAAGTGCGCTACACCGATAAGAAGACACCGCCACCCAAGAGAGCTGCTCCATTTTCTTCTTCATTAGGAACTGAAGCTAAACATCCTAAGCCAACCATAGCTATGCTCGAGGAGAGGCTCAACTCTCTCTCTCATGTTGTCTTAGCCCTGCAAACATCTAGCAATCTTAGGAACGCTACGATGACTACTATGACTATGCAGATCGAGACAAATGTCAAGGAGACTCGTGTGCTCAGGAAAGATAACGAGAAGCTTAGGCATACGATCGATGCTCTTAGGAGGACGTAGTTACTCTATCTATCTATGTAATAAGGCACCAGCTAGTTAAAAGGAGTCAGTTAGGTTAAATGAGTCGGTTATTAAAGTTAGGTTAAAAGTTAGGTCACGCCTAAAAGTTAGACTAGTCGCCCTAAAAGTTAGGGCAGCTTATCAAGCTCAGTTGTTAAAGCATCTATTATATTGAGTAAAGTGCCTTATTCTTATTGACGTTTTTGTTATAATTATCCACTCTATTTCTCTACTCTTGGTATATGTGTTTGTCTCCATATGTTGCACAGAAAAGTTTATAGGAAAAACAAGTGTGGAGGAGGCACACCGCATCCACAGAAAATAATTTGCTCGAAAAAATTACACAATTCAGAAGACAATCGACCTAGGACCACGCAAGGCAAAGTGGGTCCCGAGGGGACACCACAGGGTGCCGCCCGGCCTCCCTTGATGGGCTGGTCAGCCCATCACTTCCTCCTCTCCTGTCCTGCTTCGTCCACGGTCAGGTTTGAGCCCAATACTATATAAATACATATATTTAACCTGTCGTTTCGATCCAAATTAAAAATTACATGATAAAACACTTTTAAAGAGATAAAAAGATTGTTTAATTCATGACTTAATAATAATTTCATATAACACTTTTTTGGAAGTCATGTTGCTATGGGAAACTTTTTATAGGGACCCCATGATTGCTTAAGTTGTTGAGGAATACGAGATAGTAGAATAATAAGAATTTAATTCTTGATGTTTTGTCTCTGGAGAAATTTTATTTCAAAATTAAAAATAATTAGCTATACTTCTCCTTTGTAGTAAAAGCATTGTCCTACCAGAGCCATATATATAGGATGGAAACTTTCTACGTATTTACTTTCTTTACATTAAGTTTGGTCAACCTTTGTGACCCTAAGAGAGATTTGTCATATTATTGAATCAAGTGCCACATATATATATCCACATATGCACTGCTCTACTCTAGAGTAGGCACAATCATTTTATTCCATGTCATCCCAGTTAAAAATGTTTTGCTCTTATAGTGAGAGTAAACACCAAAAATATTCTCATAGGATAGCCACCAAATAAATACTCCAAAGCTTTGTTGTTACCTCTCAAATATTTATCAAGGCCAAAAAGGAGGTATAAGCTATGCAAAAGTTAAAGTTTTGAAAAGAAAAAGAAAGGGAGTATGAAAAAAATAGACTAGTGTCCGAAAAATGAAAACAATGAGTACTTAGATGCTCGCCTCCCAAGTAAAAAAAGAGAAGAAGAGAAAAAAAAAAAAGATAGCTCATACTCTCTAGCCAAGCTTCAAAGAGAGATGTATTTCAAGGAGCATAGTAGAATTAGGTCCATCATATTTCCACCATATAGCTTGATCCAATTTTATGACTCATTTCTCTTTGGATTCATTGTTTGACTTTACAATATATGCAACGCAAGTATATCTATATACCTACCTAACTTTTAGAAGTCGGATGATAAGGATCCCAAAATACCAGATATAAGTGATTTGAGAGTGCTGCAAAAGAAGAAGGTAAAGGCCATGCTTTATTTTTAAAAATTCATACTTATTCTCCAATTGACATTACTAAGGAAGAGAATGATCTGTTTCAAGCAGTTCTACTCTTCAACCGCTCAAAGATTCTTGGTAGACACTTTGAATTCCGTAGTACATGAATGACTAGGGATAGTCTTGTATTGAAGATGTTCTAAAGTTGTGTCTTAAGTGATCTATTCTCTCTATACTATCTTAAAACCAATCTTTTCTCGAGGATAAGTAAAAGCCTAAGTGTGGGGGAGCTTATTGATGGTAGTTAACATCTATTTTTAATCGTCAACCTTCCTTGCAAAATACATGAATATCAATAGAATAGGAGGTTATTACCGACAATTTCCACAAGTTTTTATGAATTGTTAATTTTCCGAGAGTCACTCAGAAAGCATACAAATGAGGATTCAATTGCATAAAATGAACAAAACTTAACCGTGGTGAAAATCTATGCTAGAATACTCAGGAAAGTTCCAAAATACATCAGAAGGAAACGGAGACCGAGCCACTTCGAGGTGGGGCTGGTTGGCCCCACCTGTCATGCCGGTCGGCCCCAGAGTGGGTGCCACCTATCATCTTCTATGAGCCTCTTCCACCACCTTTGAGGATGCATCTTGGCCCTACATTAAGTCAGTTTCATCCAAATGGTGGTCGTTCCTCCCACAGGGGCTATAAATACAGCCCTGCACCCCCCGAATGAGGCCGGATCAAGAGCTAAAAAAGCCAAAAACCTAATTCATATCTAGTAGAGATCTAGGCTAGCAATCAAGAGAGGCTAGTTCAATCTAGAACTAGTTCTTGTTTAGAGATTAGAGAGATAGAGTTGGAGAGTAGAGTTCTAAAGGAGTTTTGGCCCGTCGGTGCTTCTTCATTCTTTGTATTCTTCGAGGATCAAACTCTCTCGCCTGAAGTTTGCATCTTGAGAATTCTTGGTAGTCAACTTCTAATTCAAGTAAGCATCTTGTTTATATTGTTCTTCTAGTTTGCAACTCTTATTGAGTACTTTGATCTTAGTAGCTAAGTTGTATTTCGTAGTGTGAGCGTGGTGCTTGGGCCAGGTTTACAGTTGAATGTCCCCTGATTTTCTGAATAGTGGTAGCTCACGAAGATGACTTATAGCTTCATTGAATCCTCCTCTGTAGTCCACTTCCCATAATAGGTTTGGCAAGTAAAAGATGCTTGGTAGGAGAGAACTCTGATTTCTACTCCTATCTTATTAAGTTATCGCTCGTGATCATATATAAAACAAACACTTACAGAGATCGAAATTATACAGTCCTTGGTATTCTCCTTGTTCCTGGTATTTTATAACTTGATTGTGCATTGGTTTAAGTTAATAGACTCAGTCATCGTCGCTCTACTGTTCCTTTGGGTTCGATATTTAAAACCCGAATTAATCTTGGTGAAGGGCTACAATGGTATTATATCTGCGCGCTAAACTACGGATAATCTTATACTCTAAAGTGCATTTAATTTATACAAACAGATGGTATGTTGTTGCGCCTACTCCAGCGTGTAGAGTAGTGCATATTTGGATGGAATGTAAGTGGATCTTGATTCAATAGCTTGAGAAATCTCTCATAGGGTCACAATGATTGATAAAACTCAATACAAGATAAGCAGCATATATATAGGAGTTTATCTGGTCTATCTTATCATATTTAGCTTTGGTGGGAATATAAGCTTTATCATACAAGAACTCATGATGCATCATTTTGCATTTTTTAAAGATAAATCTCTAGAATTTTAGCTTCACTTAGGGCAAGATAAATAATAGCTCAAATTTTATCAATCATATCAATCAATTATCTAGACTTAGTCCAAGCATGTGCTACCCACAAATTTTAGGCTCAAAGTAAATCTTTATGTCAAAACAGTTGGAGCCAAAACTAAAAAAAATTTTATGTCTAAAAACTTAGGCACTTGAGAGACATTACAATAGATTAGCTTTTCATCTTTAAAGATCACATCAAGAGCTCGTCTATTTATTAACTCAAACCTAAACCTAGGCACACATCTTTGTTTGATTTTTTAATTTTAATGACACAGATTATAGAGACTCTACAGACATGGACCTTCATGTGCCCATATATTTTTGGTATTTTTAGATTTTCTTATGATACTATGGTGAACCTTCATGTGCTCACATATTTTTGGTATTTTTAAGGACTCTATAACAGACTCAATAATCGCGTAGGTATACTTACCTGGATACCTAGGGGATGCCTTTCCCCAAGCTAGTTGTTGTCGTGGTTGAGCGTTGAAGCTACATGATCCTCACAGAGGAGCTCATGTCTTCTAAGAGCGAGTGTTGCCTGGCATCATCCATCAAGAAGTTGGTTCCTTCACACAATGAGTACTGTGTGTCAAGAGTTGTACTTCAATGATGATGCCTGAGCTAACAAGCTCTTGGAGTCATCCTGCAGAAAGCTCTCACAAAACACCAAAACTCATGGAACAGGTTAGGATAAAAAGGTTAGCGGTTGGCTGTTTTAGAGGATTGGGTGTTGTGGAGGTTTCAAATGATATTTCTATAGCAGCAAAAGGTGCAGCAGGATGCTCATCAATTATTTTTGGATTTTCTATTTAGTATGCAGAAAAGAAATTATGCATGATTTTTTTATTTTTATTTTTAAGCCACCACAGTGAGTACTCCTACAGCTTTTACACTGCGGGGGTTTCACATGGGGCTTCAAGTTTTAAAGATGCATGAATGCAGCATGATGAATGCATAATTATTTTTGTTATTTTCTATGCAATGCCAAAAAGATAAACATGCAATGCAAGAAGTAAATATAGATAACTACCATTGTTATCTCATGGCAAGGGTTCAGAGTTTAAAGTCCTCCGGATAGGACTTCCCGCCATGTCATTCTTGGGGTGTTTCGTCGGATCCCAAGGATGGGGACCCTGGTGATGGACCTCCTTGTGATGATGACTCAGTTGAGGGGGTTACCTTCTCCTTCCATACCTTCATAGGTTGTGGACTTCCTTCAGGTGTAGTAATTTCTTCTTTGATATCTTCTTCCTCAACTTTGCTCTTTGGAGAGCGATTCCTTCGGTGTTGACTTCTCCTCTTAGATTCGATAGAATTTGGCTATTCAGAATTATATTTGCTATTGAAATAATAGTGTACTTTCTCCCCTAGGAATTAGAAATGGATTTGGCCTGATCCAGTGTAGATTATAGCATTGGTGGTGTTGAGGAATGTCCTTCCAATGATGACAGCATGTTGCCTTCTTCTCCCATATCCAGGATCATAAAATCGGTGGGGGACATAGTGGTTATGAATCTCGACCATGATGTCTTTTGCTATCCCCTCCAAAAATTATATTGTATTGTCCACTGCAACTGCATATATGGAGGGTATAGAGGTGCATCAAATAGCATGTCTTATGTTACCTTTGATATTATGTTGACAGTTGATCCGATATCGCAGAAAGCGTTGAAGAAGGAATTCTGTCCAATAATGCACTCGATGGTCGGCATGCCTAGATCTTGGTCGGGAATGAAGCTAGGAAGTGGTCTTGCTTGCTTTCAAGTGCTTTAACTATCTGGACTGATTTTCTTCCTTGTCTCCTGTTCTTGTTACTTTTCCCTTTTGGAAGGGTAGTAGGCTCCCTTTTGTGGATCTTGCGCAGAGCTTCAAGAATCTTGTTCTTGAAACTGAACTTTTCCTTATTGCCTTTGATGGTGAAATAGATCTTAGCACTATCCTTGTAGATATGATCGGCCCAACATGATAGGACACTTAGGATCTCCATCGATTTCCAAGACCACAAAGTCTACAGGGACATATGAGCATCCGACTCGTATACACACATCATCTAAGATTTCTTTAGGGTACTTAACCATCTGGTTTGCAAGCTGTAAGCACATATTTGTATACAACAAAGATACCTATCGAAAGACATGGTCAAAAATTACCTTAGGCATAATGTTGACACTGGCACTGAGATCGCAAATGACTTCAGGAAAGGCGTATTACCCAATAGAGATGGGGATGATAGGTCTCCCTGGATCTCATCTCTTGAGGGGATAAGGACTCAACCTTCCATTCTCCTGATGATGCATCAATATAGTAACCTGCATGCACATCTACAAGATTTGCTATTTCAGGCTCTAGGGGTTGCCTAAGAATCTTACCTTCGTTGATTGATGGAACAGCAACTGCCAGCTGAGCTAATTGTTGCTCTATCATTTTATTAAAGCTAAGCTAGTTCTTAACAAACAGAGGCAAAGCTATCTATTTTAGTGTTTATGTTTTCTAGCATTTTATCATTGGATGCCCCTCCTAGATAAGCTCTTTATAATTTTATTTTTGTTGGAGATTACTTTTCTTAAAGGCAGTTGAGCATAGTTATTGTAATTATTATTGCCTTGAAAGTTACCTTGGTAATTACCTTGGTAGTCGGGCCCTTGCTGATTCCATCCTTGATTTGAGGACGATAGTTGTTGTTGATGAAGTTCACATCCTCACACTACTAACTTTTCACCCTTATGCCATGCTTTTTTAGCAATGGCAAGATTTGGTTGCAATAGTGGGGTGTTATGGCAACCATTTACACTATTGGTTGCGGTAAGTGGGTTTTTGGCCACACAAATTGTTTCGTTGCATTGAGTGTGGAGATTGTTGCGAAAGGTTAGTGTTATCGCAACCAATTCTAGAGCGGTTGCAATAGGTGGTCATTATTGCCACGATTTCATTTGCGTTGCAGGCAGTTTCATTGTCGTTGCAAAATTGATAAGATATTGCAACACGTTTTACATAATAGTTGCAATAAATGGTCACTTTTGCTACGATTAGATTAGCGTTGCAGTAGTTTTTATTGGCGTTGCAATATCGGTAGATATTGCAACTTTTTATTGATGGTGATTATAGATATTTGTTGCAACTCTTTTTTGACCGTGGCAATACCATAAGTTCTGAAGCACAATGGTTAAAAAATACACAGAAAAAGAAAAAATTGACATAAGCATAGCACAACCAGGTTTTGAACCGGAGACCTCAAGTCCTATACTGAGGATACTTACCACTAGAGCATTCGTCCATTTGTGATAGAAGGAGCACATAAATATATACAAATGAACCTAGGAACTGTTAAGGAGCATACGCAACTCCATCAAATCTTCCCTAACCACGGCGCCGCCACTTCCCCCGTGACGCCCACTCGCCTGCCCTTCCTTGCAGCCACGCTGGCCGCCCTTCCTGCAAACTGCAGCCAGCGGCGTCGCCGCCGCCCTTCTTTTACGGCGGCCAGTGGCACCGTGGCCCTTTGTACCATCTGCAGATAGCGTCATGGTGCCCTAGCGTGACACTCGCGCACTCTCCATCATCGGCCGAAAAGAGAGCGCCCATCGGCCGGCCCGGACACATCATCGACCAGCGAGGGGATTGCACGTACGTACACATGCATGAATTGTTGTAGTGCCGTAATATATCTAGGCACTTATAGCGTTGCAATACAAATTATGTCAACGACTTGCTATATGTGGCAATAGGGTCTATGGCAATGAGAAAGAGCGTGGCAAATGGCATTATTGCCACGACAGGACCATTGTGGCAAGAACAAATGATCTTTTGCAACGAATGAAATTATGTTGCTAATGGTATTCTTGCCACAACACAATAACCGTGGCAATAACATATGATCTCTTGCAACGAATGAAATTACGTTGCAAATGGTACCCTTTGCGACCACACAATACTCGTGGCAATAGCATATGATCCCTCGCAATGATTCAAATTGCGTGGCAAATGGTGTATTTGCCACGGCATGACGATTATGGCAATAACTCCTTATGCAACAAAATTGTTGTGTGGCAATATAAACTATTGCAACGACATTATTTGTGGCAAATGCCTCTATTGCTACGCTATCCATTGTTGCATATACCACCTCTTGCTACGAAGATGGTCATGGCAAGTGCTTATATTGCCACGACCATGAACGTTGCAACAATGTCCTATTGCCACGCCTAGCAACGAACAGCTATGGTTGCAACAAACCCTAATAGTTGCAACGCTAATCTAACAACGGTTGCAATATCTTTTTGCAACGTGACTTATTGCAACCATTGGCAACGAACATGATTTGGTTGCAACATCTAACTTTTGCAACCAAATTGGACATATTGCAACATTTTCTCATCATTGCGCAAGGGTCAGAAATTAGTAGTGATCATGGGTCTCAGGGCAGTTATTGCCCGAGTGTCCCATATTGCCATAGACTTCAAATATCATGTGAGAATCATTGATGAGCATGACATCTTGCTTCTGGTTGACTTGGTCTTCTAGCTTCTTCATGAGTGTTGGTATTTCTTAGCGTCATCACAAGACAACGACAAAAGATGTATAATACTGATTAACTTATCGTTAGCAACTAGTCACCTACCTCTTACCTAAACTCCTAAGTATTGAACTAGATTGTCATCCCCAATTATATAGCTAGAAATAATTAACGGTACTAAATTAATCTATAATTGTATGTGACTAGGCAAAAATAACAATGATGAATATATAGCGTTTAGCTAGAGTATTACTAGGTGTCGATTTATATTTATACCACTAGGAAGGTCTAGCTAAACGGGAATTCTATAGTATTGATAATACTTATATGCAATGAATGAAAGATTTAACCAATGTCATATAATCTATCATACCAGGGGTAAGTCACAAGATAAAGATATATATATGATAAGTATTGATCAGTCGTCACTAATAATACTAATTCACTCAGAGCATTCTAGTCATTACAATAACAATGTCTAACCTAATTAATAGAGAAATAACTTCTAAGCATTCAACTACATGTTAAAGCTATGTCATCTAGTGCAAGTACATCTAGCAATCATTATTAAGTAATACTACTATAGTTTCCAACCACAACGGAGCCATGCACAGGAAAAGTTGAGATTAGAAACCTCTGATATATGAATATATCCTTAATCTGCCAATCCCACTCTACCAAACCATTGCACGAGGGAAGGCCTACAAAGGACTCAATGGATCTATCACATCCACGATCTACCTCACGACCCGGTGCAACAGGAAGCATCCGCAGATAAGCAAAGTACCTAAGCACCACACCTATATATTGCCTACCACTTATTATATGATCAAATAGATGAGCGTTATACAAACATGTGCGTGAAGATAATAGCAACCTAACTATACTAGATATATTGAAGTAGACAATGAACATAGTAATCAAACTAAGATGAAGAACAATGTTGCCAGTAATAGTCATACAAAGGCAGATATCACAATAAGAGAGGAGAGCTTAAGAACTATATAGAACTCCAAGCTCTTGACAACTTCGGGAATCCAAGATCGATTGACGAACTTGACTTCCTCAAAACTAGATCTAACTAGGTTGAAGCTATGTAGAAAGGCTCTAATGAACTATGGTTTCTGGCTCTGGATGACTTGATCTCCAAATGACTTGATGAATGAATGAATGATTCAAGGGGAGTCTTAGCCCTATATTTATAGCCTGGTGGGAGAGACGACGGCCGTTAAATCAAACCGAGTTCACATAGGGCGTAGATGCATCCTTGGAGGCGGTGGAGGAAGACACCGAGAAGGGGAGAAGAAGGCTCCCCCTAGGGGGCCGGCCCGACATGACAGTGGGGTCGGTTGGACCCCACCCGGCAGCCCCTCCTTGTTTGCTCCAAAGTCTTCTAGATCCTTCTAGAGTTCGGTGGAGTATTTTCCACCGCTGAATAAATCCGATATTCCATTTGATAATTAAGTCCTTCTCTCCGGTTTTCTAGAATAATCTCTAGAAAATAATAATTCACCAAAAACTCATGAAGATTGTTAGATAAAACCCTAGACTTCTATGTTTTCATGTGTTTGGATCATTTCTTATGTTTATTGTACCATTAAATATTGATGCTATCCACCATCAACAATGAGCATGTAACACCCCAACAAGTTACAACTTTTTTCTAGAGCTCATCTTGAAAGAACTCGGGCTTAATAGGATTAATATGATACTCATACCAACAAGTTATAACTTCTTTTCCTATTAAAATTTATCGAAAGCGCTCATCTTGAAATGGTAGAACTCGAGTTAATTCGTGCATTGGCCTGGAGGATCCGTCAATTTCAGGATGGGTGACCGGCCAAGAGAATTTTCGTTCGGGTGATCAACGAGGACGTCGATCTCCTAAGGGGTGAGGACAAAGTGGGGAGGCTTAATAGGATTAATATGAAATACCAACAAGTTACAACTTCTTGGTATGTTGAAAGAACTCGAGTTAAGAGTGCTTGGCCTAGATTTCGGGATGGTCCTATTAAAATTCGTCCCAGTGATGAGTGGGGACAAAGTGCGGCCTCAAGGAGACGGGGCGTTCAAGGGCGGAGTTACAGCAGCAGTCTATCTTGGCGGAACAACATGTCTACCTCCTTGAACTGATGCATTCCACCACTCCTCTTGCGGGGCTATTGGCATTCTTCATTAAAACCTTGGTTAGCAGCCATCATCTCCATAAGAGCAGTAGCTTGTGGGATTGTAAGTGACACAAATGGACCTCCAAAGAAATGAAGATCAACATTCTCACCCTAAGTCTTTGTTGGTGAGCCCATCATAGAAAGTTTTTATGAGGAGCCAATTCTCCATCCCATGATATGGATAGTCTGAAATATAATCTTGAAAGCATTCCTATGCCACGGGGATTGACTCGTCATGTTGTTTGTGGAAACTTGAAATCTTCCCTCTTAAGGCATTTGTCTTACCCATAGTAGCTAAAAACATAGTGGAGCATCTGTCCCTAAGTAGTATGATTATCTTTGTTGGCGTAGAACCATTGCTTGGCCTTTTCTAGCAGTGAGAATGGGAAAAGACGCAGCAATATGGCATCTTTGGTAACTCCTTTGATGGTGAAAGTGCTACAAATCTCCAAGAAGTGTTGAAGATGAGCACTAGCATCTTCATGTGCCTTTCCACAGAATAGGTTGGCTTGCACCATGTTGATAAGGGCTGGTTTGAGCTCGAATCCATTCTCCCAACATTAACTTCAGGTCCAGTACGGATATTATTGGTGGTCGGAGCAGAGAACTCGCGCAGCGTCTTGTTGGCCATAGCTTCAAAAGCTGGTGCTAAGTTACCTTCCTGTTGTTCTTCTTCCTCCGTTATTGGAGCTTGCTCTTCCAAAGAATAAACCTCAAAGCAGGTGGGTATTCTTGATAGTGATTCAAAAATATCCCTTACTTACTAGAATTTCTTTCTTTGGGAAAGACTTTCTAGATTTTCAACGTAATTATTTGGCAGATCAAAACCACTCATTCATTACCCTGCATAAGATATCACAAGTAGAAAAGAACAAGGGTAAGCCTGCTTGAGTAGGGGTCTTTGGTTTCCTCGATCACATCAGTTAGTAAAGTCATTAACATTCCTTTTTAATGCCATAACCTTCCCCGGCAACGGCGCCAAAAATGCTTGTTGACATCTCTTAACGTCGTTGCTAAAGATAGAGATAAATCCCTACCTCTAGAAACAACGCCTAGAATACTCAAGAGAGTATTCTAACATTACTTAACACTAGGTTGTCATCCCCAAGCATAATATAAGAAATACTAGCATATTAATATGCAAACTTGATCCAAGAGATGTACTAATAGGTATCATAGCGCCTGATAATACACCATTGTAGCATTTTCCTAGGAGCAGTCTAGGATCATTATTTATATTTTACCACTGGGAAGGTATAGAGGCATGTTCATAGGAATGTAATGACTTTACTTATGATGGATGAGTATAACCATGTCTACACTACTCATAGCAGGGGTAAGTCATAAGATAAATAATAATATAAGGATAAATCATCAGCATAAACAGATAGAGACTCCTAGCTATATCATTAGGGTTACTAGTAGAACATCAAGAGATATTCCTAAGTTATTCCTAGCTACATGTCAATGCATACTATGATTAGTGCAATTATACTTAGTAGTCATCGCTAAGGTTAGCATCATATCTACTCATAAGGGACATTACTAGGAAAGTTTGAGAACATAGCACGCCCTTCCTTCGCAACCACGTCCTACTAGTCCTACACTTGGGGGTGGACTACATAGGACTCAGCCGGGCTTGTCACACCTACGGTGATCTACCACCAAACCCAAAATATAGGGTGCATCCGCAGGTAAACAACGTATAAGCACCACGCTTACACAATGTTGACCACTCACCCAATGTACATTTAGATGAGCGCTATACGATCTTATGAATAAGTATGATGATAATCTAGCTATACTAAGGATATAATCAAAGTAGACAATGAACACAATAACTATGAATAAAGACATGATGAATAACATCAATTCAATTATAGCAAACATATAATGTATATGAGAGAGAACAAAGGCGAGAGGAGGTAAGAATTATACCAATCCAAGCTCTTGATGAGATCAGGAATCTAAGCAAGTGCTTGCCTCCCTCTAGTTCTAACTAGCTACCTAGGCCCTAGCTAAGGAGTTCGATTAGGATTTCGATTTGATGATCCGACTCTAAATGAGATGAATGAATTCTTTGAATGAGGGGTCCCCCACCTGGGGGTCGGCCTTTGCTTTTATAGCCCTGGGCAATAAATCATGGCCCTTAGATCAAACCCGACTTAATTGGACAAAGGAGATTAATCCTCAAAGATAGTGGAACCCGTGGGACAAAGTGGGCCATGAGAGGGCACCGGGGGGTGGACCCGGTGGCCCGATAGTAGGGCGGTCGATCCCCCCCGAGCTTGATCGTTGTCCGCTTCGGCGTGGTGTCTTCTAGATTATTCTTTTATTGCCATTGCGTCCAATATCGTGTTATATGCTCCCAGATAGGTCTGGACATGCGTCTTTTCTAGTTTACTCTGCAGAAATTGTAATACCAAAACTCATGGAATTCTATCAATGCAAACCCTATATCTATATTGGTGATCGCAAATATGTCCTTTTCGATAGCTAGTTGATGGGTAATTTTGGTACTTAATGACCGTCACCAATATGATTCCATCAGCCATGTCTTCTGTTCAACTTGAGCACTGTGGCATTGTCTCCAATTCGTCAGACCTATCGGGTTGCTCTTGCTGACCCAATAGGACAGCTACCATGACTGAAGATTTCACTACTTTCTAGTCCAACGACACATGTGATCTCATTCCATTTCCTTTTGGCATCAACATTGTCACCTTCAAGTGGGACTTTCATCACAAGTTTCACCCTGATGGATCTCTCGATCACTACATGGTTCGGTGGGCACTTCGTGGTTTCACTTAGCGCTTTGGTGTCGATTTGACAAGACTTTCAGCCCAGTGGTCAAGCCTGCAATGATCCGCACTATTTTGACACTGGCTCTCTCCTAGGACTAACCTATTCAGCAGCTAGATGTCAAAAAAACCTTCCTTCATTGCACTCTCACCAAGAGAGTCTACTATGCTTGGCCATCTAGATTTATCGACAGCACGTGCCTGATAATGCCTGCCATCTCAAGAAGTCCTTGTATGGTTTGAAGCAAGCCCCTCGAGCTTGGCACATGGCACATGTCAGAATCCTATCTCCAGGTTCCCTCTTGTGCCTTCCTGTATCAGTCTTAGATCAGTGACTGATATGCACAAGCCATTTCGAGTAGTATGAAAATCATACTATGAAATATAATATGTAAATAATGACTAGAATATAGTCTTACATCGAGGGCCAAGTGGCCAGTGGAAGAAGAACAACGGAAAAACATGTAGATCACCCAATGCCATAGGCAACATAGGTATGTATGTAACCCTAGCGTCCTATCCTTCATCAGCACTGTTGGGCTCCTGATCTGAATTCAACAACAGCAGCATGTATGAGTACATAAGGTGCTCAACAAGTCCTACCACTACAACAAGGTTGAATAAGTGCATATGAGATTATTCAAGGACAAGGCTATAGGGTTTAATAACTTTTGCGGAAAGCCAACTTTATGCACGTGATTAAGACAATGTAGCAGATTTTGAAAACACTCAGGAAAAGATCAAGTTAAGTCAATATTGGGGGTTATTGGCCCAAAGGGATACACTATACCAAAAAAGTTTATCAGTGACTATCGATTAGTGACTTAGAAAAGAAACGCGTCACTGATATTCTATTAGTGACGCGGGTTGACAATATGCGTCACTGATTAGTCGCTAGCCATGGTCTCCGAACAAAATGCGTCACAAATAACATTCTATCAGTGACACTTGAACAGAAGACGCATCACAAATAAGAACTGTGACGCGTGTTGTTAACCCGCATCACAGATAGATCGATGTATTTGTGACGCGTGTTAACGAAACGCATCACTGATAACTAATGTGACGTGTTTTATCTAGACGTGTCACTGATAGAAAGGTATATTAGTGACTCTGGTCGGCAAAAACGCGTCACAGATCCCGTGCCCGGAACAAATCCAATGGCATCGAATCGTTACCTTGTGATGCGTGTAAAGCATACACGTCGGTGTTCCCTTTATTTCGGATCCGAGAAAAAAATACGAAGCTCGCATCCGTCGGCCCCTCCCCACCTCTCATCTCCCTAAGTCACATCCTTCTCTTCTCTTATCTCCTCTCATCTCCTCTTCTCTCCTGCTAGGGTTAGTCGCCGCCGCCCGCTGTCTAGCATCAACTTCGCCACTTTGAGCCCCATGCCACCGCACGCTTGTGGGAACTTGCCCCCGCGGACGAATCCACGATCAACAACTGCGGGGCGGAGACCGGCTTTCGGCAAGCAGCAGTTCGCCCGGCCCGGTGGATGGCGACACTATCCTCCCCATTCTCTCTCTCCTCCCTCTTCTCTTTCCTCTATCCGTTCCCCCTTCTCCCCAATCGCGCGACGGCCGCCTTCTCCTCCCCCGGCAGGGCGAGCTCGGCGCGGCGGCGGGCTCCAGCTCAGCGGTGGGCGGACTAAAGGGAGCTCCGCGCGTGGCCGGGCGGCTTCGCGCGGGCGGGCAAGCTCCGCCGCGCGGAGCTCCGCTTGTAACGCTGCCGGACGAGCTCTGCGGGCGGTGGCCGGGCGAGCTCGCTCCGCGGGCGAGGCTCACGCGACGGGCGCTTTTGGGCACGGCGCGGCGGCGGAGGCCCCAGCGGCGACGGCCCTTCGCGGGCGCGGCCTCCCCCCATGCGCGTCCTCTCCAGCGGCGGGCGGCGCGGCCACGGTGCGGTAGAGCTCCGCCGGCCACGGTCCTCTCCAGCGGCAGTTCCGGCGCAAGGCCCAGTGGCGGCGCATCAGTTGCTAGCGTGGTTTCCAGCCGCGCCGGGAGGTAGGCAACGACCTCCTGTACCTGCTACGTCGTCGACAGGTCGGGCTTTGTCTACTGCACCTTGTGGTTGTGCTTCGGGATGTCTGAAACAATGATAGGAACCTGCTATTTGTTAGCTGCATCCACCAATTACTGATTTGTTTTGAACTCTATCCTCTTCTACAGCTCCAACCTAATGAGATGCAGCAGCAGCAGCAGCAGACTGCTTCTGCTTGCTGTTTTCTGTAGCACGGATGTGGAGCGGCAGGGCCAGCCAGCCATTATGCTCCCGATTAAAGAATATACACTGCTTCTGGCCTTTCTGTTTTTGTGTTTGGGCAACCAGTAGAACCTAGGAACGGGTATCCTTGTTTTTATCTCAGAAATTGGATTTCCTGTTGTTACTTTTCCATCCAAAAATCTTTTAGGTAATTTGGTGCTCCTGCATACAGTATATTGCAGACAGACAGTGATTAGGAATTTAGATTGTGGCCGGTGAGCTTGTGCGAGGATGGCTTTGAGAATTTGTATAGACTTTATCTAGTTCTACGTCTTTGCTTGTGAATATATAGGCAATTACATATTCGGTGAAATGTAGCTTGTCCTGCTCTTGTATCACTGTGACTGTGATGCTTTAAGTTATCTGATCTAAATATTTATTTAGTAGCACCAATTTTGCACTTGCTAGCGGTGAGATGTTAAAATCTATCTGTCAGTACATACTCTTCAGACTTTGTTAGGCTAATATTCCACTCTGTCAATACATACTCTTCAGTGTATGAAGTTCTGTACCTGTTTTGGGTCTTTCTGTACATGCCTGAAACATTTGTTGGGACTTTCTGTACATGCCATTGTCAGCGTTGTGGGAGCTTGATGAGGAAATAGTTAGTGCTGTTGTGGATATGCAGATTTCAGAGTATAGGTATGTCATGTGTGCCCTGCCCTGTGGATGCGAGCTACTGAGTGGAGGATCGGATGGTGACTCTATTTCAGATTTATAGTATTCTAGTATTGGCTTCAAGGTAGGAGCTAATTTAATTTATGTAATGTGGTGACTCTATCTTTTGAATCTTTAACCTTTATGATTTGGATGGTTGTCTTTATGTAGCATGTATATTACATATACATTTGCATTCTTGCCCTTCTATGATCAAAATAATTCACTGAACATACGTACAGAAGTTATTTTCTTCTCTGTATGTCCTGATTACAGGGTTATTGGTGGGAGTGTAGGTGGAGTCCGAACAGAAGCTGAGCTGATTGCTGACTACTTTTTTGTTTAGTGAAATACCTCTTTGCTATGGAAGTAATGCCATTTAAAAAAATTTTGAAAGAATTTTGCCATTGGTTCATAGCCACTCAGCTGTAACTGGAAGGCTGGATGTGGCATAGAAGCTCACCTTGTAAATTTTGTAGATCTTCAATGCTGATCCAGAAGTACAGAATGAGTGCTCATTGTTGATCTGAAGAATTTTGCACCCTCCAAACCAATCCTCTGATTTTTGCGTTGACTTCCTTTCAGCAAATGGTAAGAATGGTCACTCCTTTCTCTGTTTCGTGTTCCTTCCTACGCAGGATATTCCTTCCTTCATTCAATTTTTGCTTATGTTTGTAGCTTGTCAGTTTAATATTTTCTTCAATTGCGGTTGCAGTTCTTAGTATTAGTTCTTTCTTGCATGTATGTTTGTCCAGCACCTAATTGTGGCTGCAGTTCTTAGTATTAGTTCTTTCTTCATCTTGACTTATTCATGTTTCCCTATGTTTCTTTGATGCAGTAATTATGAGAACAGAGTACACAAGAAATCATTTTCTACAAGTGAAAGTTAGTTCTGTATCCTAGAATTTAACATGTGAAAGTTAGTTCTGTATCCTAGAATTTAACATAGTGTCCAGCCAGCAACTGAGTATTTTTGCTCTTTGGTGTGCAGTAATTCAGTTTGGACAGACCTGGCCTAGCGAGGCTACCGTGGATCCGCTGCTGGCTCAGTTCATGCCAGCTTGAAAGAGGTGTGTGCCTGGACAGTCAATGCCTACTTACCTTTGTCTATGTTTGTAGATTTCCTAGACTGAATATTAATTTTGCAAGCTGCCTAGTAATACTAATTGGCAAAAAAATTTCATGTGTAAGTAGGCTTATTTGTGGTAGTGTTTATTTTCGGTTTTTGCCTAGAAATATCATGCACTGTTGATTATTGTAGCAGGTATCGTACTGCTGCATGAACTGCTCCTGGACAGTGTGCACATTATTTTCAGTATAATTACAATATAATGCACATTATTTACAGTATAATTACAATATGCTGATGGTTACTTTTTTATATGTGAACAAACCCATGTAAGATATCTGAGTGTTCTGGCATGTACAGAAAGAGGAAGAGGTCTGATGTAGTAGATGTGGAAGTGATAGCAGCTCAAGTCAGACAAGATGCTATCTTTCTTGATCAAGCTCTATGATGATGAGGAAACACAAGGTTTTACTCTTCTAGGATTATTAAGTGTATTTTTCTCTTTTGAGCTCATCAAGGCCTATGGCTGATAACACAATTTATAGTACAATTTGTATCTAAAGTTTGTATAAAGAATTGATTGTTGAAACGGTGGAACATGTCTGATGTGTGTATTATATATATATAGGATCATTGTATATATATATAGGATCATTGTATTTTTTTGTTTTCTGAAAATATTTATCGCTGACACGTATTGGCTGGCCGCGTCACTGAAAGATGGCTATCACTGATGCGTATTGGCTGGCCGCGTCGCTGATAGATTCTATCAGTGACGCGTATTGGCTGGCCGCATCACTGATATATGACTATCGGTGGCTGACGCGTATTGGCTGGCCGCGTCACTGATAGATGGCTATCAGTGACGCGTATTGGATACACGCGTCATTGATAGATGGCTATCGATGACGCGTAAAAATGCGTCACTGATGTGCCCTTATCGAGACGCAAGAACAGTGACGCGTCTTTTTTACGCGTCCACCGATGACTGTCTAGACGCGTCACTGATAACCTTTTCTGGCATAGTGATACATCGATCCCGCCAATTCCCAAGTTTTAATAGTTGGTGGACACATGGTCCCTGCCAACTCACGGCACATGGTCGGCACTTCCAAAACCATGGGCACATAGCCCACACACACACCACCAAGAAGTACTCACACCATAAGACTAATTATTGAGACCTCACCGTAGCGATGTCCTTGACCGTGGACACGGCTATCTAGATAGTTTTACTCTCAGTAGAGGTGTACACTTTACCCACACAATATACCAGTCACCAACCATTCATCAACAGGGGAGTGCGGCGGCGACGGTGAAATCAAGCGGGGAAAGGTGGGAAGGAGGAAGGAAGCATGGTGCGGAGCTCGGTGAGGCTGCAGAGGAGTCCGCCGCTAGCCAAAGAAAGGCGGTGCGGGGTGAAATATCTCCTGCACATCAATGGCGGCAACTGCGCGTGCATTGTACGCTGGATGGAACAGGGCAGCGGCAGAGGTGCGTGAGGTTTACGTGTGGGCGCGGACAGGACGGCTCAAGGAGAAAGACGAATGCCGGGTGAGGATGCCAATAAGCGGATGGGAATGAAACGACGGGTGGCAGTGGCATGCGTGTGACGGGCAGCGGGCTGGCTGGGCTGGCCGGGGAGAAAGGATAGGCCATGGCCCAAGCGTCGGGGAGGGAGAAGGAAAAGGGTTGGGCCAGCAGGGGGAAGGGAGGATGGCCAAAAGGCGAGGAGGCGGCCTGGTAGGGGGTTTAAAGTTTTAACATTTTCCTAGGAACTAATAGGACAGGAGCAAAAATAAAATCATAAAATCGTAAACACACCAAATCAACAAGACAATTTGTTTGTTTTGAGTTTGAGTTTTGAAAATATCAAATTTGAGTATAAATTCATGTGTCTAAATTTCTAATTAGCTCGTTTTTATTGTAAATCCAAAAAGTTCAAACTTTTAGTGATTTTCAAAAAAAGACAAAGACAGTGTTATAGTACAGTCGGTTTGACTCTTACATCCTCTTGTTGGGGTTGTGAGTACTAATCCAACATGTCGCTGTTCATCTACCGGTGTGGTGCTGACACTGTCTACCTACTGCTCTATGTCGATGACATTGTTATGAAGGCCTCTTCTTCAGCCCTTCATCATTTTCTGGGACTGTCTGTGACTCGCAGTGGTGGTGGCCTTTTCTTGTCGCAGTGACGTACATTCTCGAGGTTCTTGAGAGTGCTGGGTTGTCTTGACTGTAAGCCGTGTACCACACCAGTCGACACTAGCTCCAAGCTCTCTGCAGATGGTGTGCCTGTCTTTGACCCTACGCACTATTGTGACCTTGCTAGAGCTCTCCGGTACCTCACTTTCACTCAGTCAGATATTGTTTATGCAATTATGCTGTTCCGCAGGTGTGTTATTCATGCATGATCCCCATGAGCCACACTATGCCTTGGTCAAGCGCATCCTGCGCTATCTTTGAAGCACGCTGGATCAGGCTTGTAGCTTTTCACAAGACATCACAGACATCTCTGGTAGCTTATTCCGATACAAATTAGGCAGGCTGTCCTGACACTCGACGCTCCATGTCTGGTTATGGTGTTTTTCTTGACAACAACTTAGTCTCTTGGTCCTCCAAGCGGCAACACACTGTGTCCCGCTCTAGGGCTGAGGCTGAGTATCGGATCATTGCAAATGCCATAGCTGAGACTTGCTGGTTACGTCAATTGCTTCTGGAGCTTCACTGACCTCTTCAGCGCGCCACCCTCGTTATCTTTAGGTTGTGCTGAATGTACAAGTGGCAAGTGACTTTACATTAGTTGCTCACTAAACGAAAGGCAAATCCTAGTAGTAATTAGAATATTAGAGCTCCACTGCTCGGACTAAAGGCAAAGGTGAGCTATGATGAAAAGATGATAAAATGGTTACGCCATGTACACATGATTAGTCGCTGGTTTAACGTTGTCTCAGATTATCAGATATGAGCTTTTTACAGTCCTTGAAGAGGTATTAGGAGGTACTACTGAATTTAACATCAGATATACTTAATTTTTTGGTATGAGGTACTAAGCTTATGATGTAATTTGGTACCTGGGTACTTAATTTTTTGTACCTTTCTAAGGATTGTAAAAAAAAAAAAAAAAAACTCATTAGATATGTATATGTTGGTTATATTCCCATGCATGATCACGCTATCCTGTGTTCATCATTTGATCCACTTTATATAGTTGTAGACTAACTGCGGCTTGTGCATAGCAGCATATATATAAGCAGGTACTGCCCTGGTACGGTGTCCATCCATTAATCATGGCTGCATAGGCAGTTCTGTTATTATCCCAAGACGGTGGAGCCTGATTCGGTGTGGCACAGCGGCTCCGTTGGGACGGAGCCCCCGCCCCGGTCGGCCAGGTCGGCGGCGGCGAGGTTTTGGCTGGCCGCAGCTCATGCCACGGCGGAACTCCGGTGGCTGGTACTCATCGGCGAGCCTGCTATGGCAAGCGGTGCAAATAAGCAAAAACAACATCTGAAAGAGTAACATAAGCAACAATGCTACTCTAAACCGGTTGGGGTTATATAAACCATTTTCGCAAAGGATTAATACTCACCATTTTTTCTTCAAGGGATTATGTGACTGCTTTATAGTTAATCAATACAGGTTTAAATCGTGCAAATAAATACATTTAACTTAACCTCCATCCAAAAATTAAAATGTTCTATGTTATGTACGGAGTGATTCTAGCCAGAAAAAATTTACTTTAACACAACTGACAGGGTAGTGAGAAATGTTGTTTTCGAGCGGTAGAAATCTTTCGGCCCTTATTTTTTTTTTGTGTCCACTTGCCAAGAACATATGGAAAACAATGCCTATAGCTTTTGGTCTTGGACCTCCTACTAGCATATCAAATATATATGTTTGATCCTTGGTTACATGGTGTATTAAAGACTAGAAATCTCACCCTAGTTGAGATGAGTGCTTAGTCTTTCTGGCTAGAGATGAGTGCTTAGTCTTTCTCGCTAAGATGTAATGACATGGTTAAAAAAAGCAAAAAAAAAAATCCTTCATTATGCATATATAATTTTCAAGGGAATATATTGGAGCCGCTTCTGGTCCGTGTTGCTTGAATTTTGGACCATTCAATTTAAGACTTACTCTTCCATGTGATATTAGTAGTAACAAAAAAAAATTGGGTGAGATACACTTCAATCACACCTGATTTTTTTTGCAACAATGTTACTAAACAAATTATAACCAAAATAATTGCAATTCTATGTAAAGTAGCTTTAAATCCAAGTGAATTGAGGTGGATCTCATATGATTTTTATTTAAAAAAAAGCCTAACCATCTAACACAAATCTATATACAGATTCAAAGGGAAAAAAATTAGAGTCACATCACCCATATGTCACTCGGGCAAAGATTAACACAAGGGATAAGGATGTTTAGAAAATGTTTGTACTACCGTCCTCAATTTTTCTCATGCAAAATGTGCAATTCATATGTGTGATGGCCTCCGTCCCTCGCCCCAAGAGACTCCATACACACCAAGAGTATATTTTGGATAACAGCAGGGAAGGCTAGAATTAAACGACCTTTTTTACGGTATCAGGGAGTATATATCACTTAAGGACTCCTGATTCAGGTAAGCTTCAACATTTTTTAACCTTTGATGTAAACAACATATTGATGTGTTATATTTGTCATAAAAAATATTTTCGTTTAGCAGTACTAAATGGTTAGGACTAATGATAAAAGACGTGTAGGACCATCCATCTTCAAACTAACAAGTTATTAAAAAAGGGTCCTCAGAAAACAAGTTATAAAAAAGAAGCTTGCAGAGTACGAATGGAACTTGGAGTTAAAGGCTTTGCTTTGTTCACCCAGCTGGGCTGCTGCCTGTTTTGGGTTCCCTGCATGGATCGACAAAGCAACAGGGTGCACGCATGATGTCCTACGCTTCTTCTTCTTTTTCTTTTTCTTTTTTTTTTTTTTTGGTGGGGACTGGATAAAGAAAAAGCGTCAAACCCTGTTTACCTTTTGAGTCCGCGGCACCCTCTTTTTGCTTTCGACAGAGGCAACAAAGTGACAAACCCTGTTTACCTTTTTGTTCCGCTGTGGCAAGGCACTTGCCCCGGTTCAAGTTCTGGATCTCGCACCAAGAAAAGAAGTGCCATGGAACTGAATTTTACTGTAATAATCGTTTTTCCTTTTTCTTTTAACGAAAGAGACGTGTTATAATCCTCGACATCAAAAGAAGTGTAATCCTCGACTTTTTTTTTTTAAAAAAAAAGACAAACTAGCCGTGTGCATTACTCTTTCTATATTCCTCCGGGTCAGGACACTTGCCTACATACACCCTCGATCCAGAGCCGGCAACGCGGCTGCCAAGAAAAGGAAATTTATTCTCTTTTTTTTCTTTTGAAAAAGAAGGTGATTTGTAATCATCTCGACTTCCAAAAAAGCCTAGTCTTGCTTTGAAAAACTGAATTAATCTCACTACTCCCTGTGTCCATAAATACAAGCATTTCCCTCTATCTATAAATGTAAGTCTTTTCAGATTTGTCCTTGGCCAAATTTTTTAATTTTGATCAATAATATCTATAAAAAATAGATTATTTTAAAAAGAAAGAGTTACATATCTTCACGATAAATCTAGTTATATCATATTTACATTCTCGATCTTTATAATTTGTTTTGCTTTATTAGACAATCAAAATAAAAAGAGCTTAACTTAGGATAAACCAAAAAAAACTTAGGATAAACCACTTCAGCGCGCCACCCTCGTTTACTGCGACAATGCAAGTGTTGTGTATCTATCAACTAATCCGGTGCAGCATTAGCGTACCAAACATGTTGAGATAGATGGATCTTCACTTCCTCCGGGATCGTGTTGCTGCTGGCCATGTTCTTGTGCTCCACGTCCCAACATTGTCACAGTATGCTAACATTTTTACCAAGGGTCTGCCTTCATCTGTCTTCGACGAGTTTTGATCTAGTCTCTGAATATTCACTCTCCTGTCGTTCAGATTGAGGGGGAGTATTTGACAGATATGTTAGGTGGGGATTTTTCTTGATTGTAGCATCTCACCACCCTTTGGTATGTGATTAGGCTATATATTTAAACTGTACACCCATTAATTGAGGCAGACAAAACAACCGCCTCCGTAAGTCCAGATTAACCGTGACCTTTGCAATGACCTTTGCAATGTCCGTCTCGGTGAATACAAAATGCTAGCCTCCATTAAAGTTACTGTAGTAATGGTTATGCAATACATCGTGTGTTTCATTACGCTACCAAGAAACATTGTGCTCGAAATCTGTGCAAATTAAAGACCGTATCCTCACCAAGAGATGACTTCTTTCCCTTTTTCTCTCTTCTAAAAAACAAATAATAGTAGTTGGTAACTTTTAGCATGTAGCTCGGATATTACCCCTTGAAACACTTCTGCTAGCTATCTGCTCCTCCTCGAAGCTCCTGCGTGCTCACTATTAGGTCATATGCAGCCATGCATGCGTTAAGTAGCTAGCTTCGTGAGTGGAGCATTGTTGATGATGATTGCAAGGAAGCTACTCCCAACCCGTTCTATAGAGTACGTACTATTTCCCAGCCACACATAGATAGACAACCTATGGCGACTACTACCACCCATGTTCCTCGGAGGAGGTGGAGCGCCAAGCAGTACATCTTCGCGGCTCTTCTCGGAGTGCTGGTCGCCGTCGTGGTCGTCGCCGGCATCTCTGTCAGCCTCGCCCCGGCGCACATCTCCTTCTCCATCGCGAGCGCGACCATATCCAACGACACCAGTGGCGCCACCGACAGGTACTACAACTTCACCCTGGTGGCGAGCACCACCGGCGGGCACACCTCGGTGCTGTACCGCCACCTGGCCTCCGAGATATGGTACAGCCCCACGGGGTGGGTTCCGGTCGAGGTGAACTTGACCACCACTGCGCTGCGGGAGTGGCAGGGGCCGGGCAGCAGAGTCCCGGTCCCCATCCTGGCCAAGTACGGGCAGTACAGCGAGGCGACGAAGGACGCGACCATGGACGGCAGCGCCAGCTGGCCCAACAGCTCGGTGGTAGTGGCGGCGAATGTGTGGTTCAGGTTCGGACTGATCACCACGACGCCGTACACCGTCAGGGCGTCCTGCTGGCCAGTGAACTTCGTCAGTAAAGCTACTCCTTTCCCCTGTCGATTGTGTTAGCTAGCCCAGCGGCTGCTGGTGGTCGGTCGATCCATACCATGCATCTGCCATGGCATGCACGCATCTTTGTAATTTCTTCCCTTTTATTTGCTGCGGAGAAATGTGCATTTGGTTATGTGTGCATGTTTCCTAATATATATAGAAGAAAAAAAGAGAGGGTTATGTGTGGGTCGACAACAACAAATCGATCAATCTTGCTTCAAATCTGTTTATGTTCTTTGCATTGATTCAGTGTTCAGTGCATTTTTTTTAAGACCAAAGGTAATTTGTTATTACCCCGCCATAAGGCATCAATAGATTCACGAGGATACACAAAAGGAAAACAAACACACCCATGATATTAGGTTATTACCAGTTTACAAAACAAACAAACATCGACACATAAATGAGCTCACACCAAGAGCTACTCTTTCTGTTTCCGAAATATAGTTAGCTTTAGGCTTTTTCAGACAGATTAACAAAGTGAATTACATTAAGTCCAGTTTGCTTCTCACTAATTATGGAGGAGAGTGTAACATCCCGCGTCCAAAAACTGTTTATATGGCCAGCTCCGCACGTGGAACGGCCTGCATATGCATAGCACCTCGCTTACACTTTCGTGTAAAAGGGTTAACTCGGAGGTACTACGTTTGGAACGACAAGGCTTATAAGCTGACCCTTACTCTCCTAAATTTCTAAGGTGGTGCTAAACCCACCAACAGCAACCACACATGCATCACTTGAGCCACATGAGCCAACTTCACAACCACTACAGGCTTCTAACGGGCTGGGGTGTTACAGAGAGAGGGTGGGATAAGGTTGTGGGAGAATGAGGAAGGGTATTTTTATCTACTGACTCTGAAAATCCCTCTTTTAAACTCAAAACTGGCTATATTTTAAAGACAAACTTTTAACATTAAAACTAGCTATACTAAGAGACCAAGGGAATACAAAAGAAAACCATCGAAGTCATGACGAAGTACAATGCGCCATAGAAGCGATTGCCTGAGGACCGAAGGCACATCCCTTCAATAAACAGGAAACCGCATGGCCCAGAAGAGTATTTTTCCCTCTGCACAATGCAAAAGAATCCACTTACATGTCAGGATGTAAATTGGAATCAACGACAACCACAATAACATAGGAGGAACGTCATTGTACAAGCCTTCAAGGGCTCGGACGACCTGTTAGCAACACTTTGTCTCTTTTGCTTAGTATTGTTATTTAGATATTTAATAAAGTCAACTAGTCCTTGTACTGATCAGTAACACCGGTACGTGATTTTTTTTTTTTTGGCACATGGTATAAGGATTGTAGTACTTTTAGTCTGGATCAATTCCATGTGGTGAAAAATAAATAAAACGTCATCTTTTTGTAAGTAAGAACAAATCATTTCTCTGAATTTTTGCCTTTCTCTTACGGACGAGAAGTTTTGTTAATAGGCTACTGCCCCTCCCTATCGTGTATATAGTATGACCAGTTTATGTTTACGGTTTATTTATACATGTGATAAGTAGATAACACTAAAGATATCTTAATGGCATACTGATCCTTGAACTGCATCTAAATAAATTTAATATAGCTGCACGTGTAATTGGACGCTACAACCTGTAAGTGCATTGCGTTAGAGGTAGCATATGAGTATATTTCACTATTTAGTACTAGCTTTTCCCCACGCCATATATATAAAAAAAAAAAAAAATTCTGATGGAGCAAACTTTTAATAGCTAGCTGATGCAGGTGTCCAAATCAGGTGGAGGCAAATTAGGGTCACGAGGATATGGGCAGTGGAAGAGGATTTTCTGACTTTGCATCTGAGAGCCGTAGTATTGTAACTTCTCATTTACTTTTGGAACGTCCCATCCGAGGCTGAGATCTGTATGTGCTAAAAACACTTGGTACATATGCAGTCCCGATCCAGGAACCCAGATGCGTGAGCTCCACTAACTATTTCAATGGATTTGCTTCACCACGCAAGGTATAAAGGCTCGTTCCCAAGGATGTTGAGATCGTCCTAGACTGAACCATTGCAGAAAATTAAAAGAGTGCATCGAAAGCATCAAGCACAAGACTGATACTATATGTTACTGTCTACTTGGAACCTTCCTTCAGTAAAGAAAAAGCAGATGTGCCACCCACCCATGGCTCGAACCCTGGGTGTCGGTGTCGCACTTGTGCCCACCACCAAGCACAATGGTTGCGGAGGGTCCCAGGCTACAGAAGAAGAAGTGACGGTGAGCTTTAGGGTTGGATATAACAGGCCAGCTCGGTTGAGCTCGTTAACTAACGAGCTAACTCGGGCTCGGCTCATTAAAATAATGAGCTAAAAACTGAGCTCAGGCTCGGTAGGAGTTTAGGCTGGCTCATTTGAGCTTGCAAGCCAATGAATATGAAAAACACTACCACGCGTGTGGGTCTGATCGTCAACTCGTTGCTAGCTGGCGGCTGCTCCTCGTTCTCCATGGCTCGGTGGCGTTGCTCTGGCCTTGTTCTCGGAGGCACGGACGGACGGGGGCCTCGACCGCGTCTCCTAGTGGCACGGATGGACAGCGGCCCCAAGCGCGGCCCACATTGAGCCGGAGCCACGGAGGCCTAGGCTGGGGTTGCGCCTGGGAACGGCGAATGGCAGCTCTTTTAGTTTTTGCCTTGGGCCTTATGGAAATGATTCGAACTCGGGCCTGGCTAGCGACATGGGCCGTCTCCAATGTTTCTCTGCTCTGGCTTGTTGAGCTTGTGAGCTAGCTAGAACACGCTCGTTATAATAACAAGCTAATTTCAGAGCTCGGCTCAGCTTGTTAGGTAAATGAGCTCGACTGAGCCGCGCCGAATAAGCTAACGAGCTCCGAGCTATTTGTCTAGCTAGCCTTAACGGGCTTCCTGGCTGTCGGTGCTAAAACTGGCGGTCCTAGCACCAACGAGTAAATTTGTGGTGCGTGTTTTCAACCCCAGAAGGTGTGCAAGAAGGACACAAGGGAGACGTATTATCTTACACCTAAGTGCTTTTAGGTAGGGTGTACAAGCGAGTGGAGAGAGGGAGCTGGCCCCAAGTCTCGTGAGTGTTTGAGGCAAGTGCCAATATCGTGCTCGTGTACAAGTGCTCAAAGTTGCTTCTGTATGTCTGTTTTTGCGTCTGTTGGGCCCGTTTTATGCGATCAGTTTGGGGGGCCCTAATTTTGGTACCCGACAGTAGCCCCCGAACCTTCTGAAGGAGTGGGTGTACTCGTTCAGAGATTGTGGCTTTAAGCTAGGTTTCTGCCGGGCGCGTTGTTAGGCGTTTCGGGCTTTCTAACGCTGGGTGCGCGCAGGCGCACCCGGCGGGTGTAGCCCCCGAGGCCTTGGAGGAGTGTGAGCGCTCCTCTGAGGGCTTGTAGCCCGTTCATGCATTCCGCCAGTGTGTGCTCCTAGAGTTTCTGAATCACTATGATTGTGGCTTGTGAGAGGTCTAATCGGCCAACTGCATACTATTCCTACCCTAGAGTTTCTGAATCACTATGATTGCCCAATGCCATGGAATCTCTAGAGGAGTGTGGGTATTCCTCCGAGGGCTTGCGCGTGTCTTGGTTGGAGTGTTTCTACCGTTTGCTGAGCCCCTGGGCCCGTTGGCTCGGCCAGAATCTTGGTGAGTTAGTTGACGTTTCTCAATCTCAGCCTCTGTGCCGGGGGAGCCCCCGAGCCCCGTTCTGGTGTGGGGTGGCCGAGCGGTACTTGGTCGTTAGTTTTGTCCGCACCTCTGCATCCCTTCCGCAGGGCGGAGGGTGGATTTCACCATGCTGTCGTCGACAAGTGTCGAATATGGCTAGATCCGGTGAGCTGTTAACGGGTCAGTCCAAGTGGAATGCCTGTGCCCCGTTCGTTAGGGGTTGGCTGGGCCCGGAGGCGCATTCCATTAGAGCCCGCAAGGTGTGTCTGAGGCGGGGCCCGGGTCCCGTCCGCCAGGTCCCGAGGGCTCGGTGCACTCCCACGCGGGATCCCCCTAACTCAGACTGCCTCGCTGGCCTCGGACACGGCCTGGGACGGTCCCTTCTTGCGCAGGGCTAGGCTGTGTATGAGACCGTCCGAGCCATCCCTGACTCTGGTGGCCTGAGACGGCTGTCGAACCCACTGGTGGGCCAGCCTCCGAACCTCTGGACCGTAAATGGGCCATCGCCCAGGTTCCTTCTCGGGGAAGGAAGCCTATGGTTCATCTCGACATGGGGACGTGGGTGCGCCTTTTGAGGCGCCCTTCTCGAGGCGTTCGGCGTCGTGGCGCCGTCTGCTCGGGCCGGGAGAAGTGGCGGGCCCCCCACGCCTAGGGCGGTTGGAGTGCAGCAGCGTGCCCGTGGGTCCCACCCGGGACTTGACGGTGGCGTGTGCAGGCGCGGCGGCCGCCGGCCACGCTGGGCGTCGGGGTCCCGGGCTCCGTGAGCCGGATCCCTTGTGGGGGGTTAACCCCGCAACATGCGTGTGTTTTCCTTACCCCGTGTGGGCGGGCCGCCAGCGTCGGGCCTGGGGCTCCGTGTGAAACGCAATCGAGTAGGGAGATACGCATTAAATGTGGGAAGATGAACGGGCTAGGGTTTAGCCCGGTATAAATACCTAGGCGTGGCGCCCATTTGGCCTCCTCCGCTCCGGCCATTGCCTCTTCTCTTGCCGTCGTTGATGCCGGGGAGTTTGCTCGAGCGCCGCCAAGAGAGAGGAGGAAGGAGAAAGGGGAGAGATAACCTTACCGTGCCGCCGTCCAATCCAACCTGCCTTCCCGATGGTGCCGAGGGTCGAGATCATTGGCACGGAGGGATCGAGGAGTCGTGCTTTCGGTCACGGAGGCCGAGCCGGCGGCACCGGCAGAAGGGTCTTCTCCGTGTCCGCTCCGACATCCAGACGCCGGAGTGGATCGTGCCGCCGCCTGAGCACCGGTTCCCGATGCCGCCGGAGGGATACGTCGTGAGCTTCACGGCGTTCCACGAGCGTGGATTCGGCATGCCGGCGGGTCGGTTCCTCCGGGCGCTCTTGGAGTATTACGGCCTGGAGCTGCACAACCTCGCCTCCCAACTCGATCACGCAGGCGGCGGTGTTCGTCGCCCTGTGTGAGGGGTATCTTGGAGTCGAGGCCCACTGGGACCTCTGGCTCTACTTCTTTGAGGCCGCCCTCTTCTTGAAGGCTCCCAAGGGGTCGGAGAAGGGGAAGAGGCTAGCCGTCTGAACTGGGAGCTGCACGTTGCAGCTGCGGGCCCACACCCGGGATTCCTACATCCCGGTGAAGCTCTAGTCCTCCAATTGCGGCTGGCACGCCGAAGTGGTTCTATCTCCGAACGACTACTTCCATCTCCCAGGGTACACCGGGAAGTGGATCGACATGGAGCCACCGTCGTGGAAGGCGGAGCTGATTTCGTGGAAGGTGACGCCGGCCGAGGAAGGTGATCACTTTGCCTTGGCGCTGCCCGACCCGAGCAGGGTTGGACGCATCGGGGTGACGCCCGCTTCCACCAATGGCGGGTGCTGCCCCTCATGTCGAGGTGGTATTCCCTGTATGACATGAAGGCTGGCACCGAGTGGAGGGGCACCCGGATGGCGCCCGAGCATCTTGACCATGACGAGATCCTCGAGCGGACGAGGAAGGCGGCGGCGGCGGACCTCACCGTGATGTACAAAGTGACGATGCGGCCCGATAAGGGGTACATCTCCTTGGTAGGTGTTGTGCCTATGTTCGAAGCTTGCCCTCTGTCTCCTTCTCTGGCCTTACCCTTCCTTCTGTTCCGCAGGGGCTTTCCGGGAAGCTGACGTCGTCCAAGCCGCCTATCGCTGTAGAGAAGGAGGCGAATCAGGCCCACTCGGAGGCGAGGAGGAAGGAGAAGGAGAGCTAGAGGGAGCGGAACGTCCGCAAGCAGCGGGAGAGGGATGACTTGGCGAAGCGCCGACGCCGCCAGGAGCAGGAGGGCCTCCCGCAGGAGGAGACGCCGTCAGACACCACCGACGGTGACAACGACGACGACGCCGCGGAGGAGAGGTGGTACGACGACGACCTGAGCCGCTTCTTGGGGCTGGATCCCCCGGAGGAGGCGTCGCACCCCCAATCTTCTGGCGGTGCGCAACGCGCGCAGGAGGCGGACGACTCCGCCACAAGGGCCTCGGCCTCGGCTTCATCAGAGCCGAGGCTGCATGTTGAGGCCGAAGCTGCGATGTCCCCTCGAGGGGGAGGCGGGACGCCGCGGGGGAAGGAAGCTGTCGAGGCCACCCCAGGCTCGGGCGATGGGGGCGCAGGGTTGGTTGAAGTCGTGACTTCAGCGGAGGCCGCAGACCCCTCCGGGGCCATCCCACGCCGATGGGTCCGAGTAGCGATGGACCAGCCCGCCCCGGGTCAACCCGAGGCGGAAAAGGAGGCCAGTGCGAGGGCGGATGCGATGAAGGGGCGAGGCGGGCGGAGCGTCCCGAGGCCCTTGTCCTCCCCCGACGGGCATCAAGATCAAGGTGCCGGTTGCCGGGTAAGCGCTACTCGGCCTCGAACCCGTTTCCTAGGGTTGTTCCTCTTCCTTCTTTTCCTTCGATGCCCCCTTTCTCCTCCTCGCAGCGTAAAAGCGCGAGGCCGGCCCGGCTCCGGCTGATGCGAAAGAAGCGAGGCCGGGGTGGGAAGCGCGAGCCTCGGGCTGCCCTGCAGGCGGTGGCACAACCCGCAGAGGAAAGAGGGCGCTGAGTCATGGTGTCGCCGGCCAAGGAGGCGCCCTTGGCCCGACGCGGGATGCGGCGGGGCGGCCCGCCGGAGGTCACCATGGACGCGACCATGGTGGAGCAGGCGCCCGGCTCCGCCCCCGCCTGCCGTGGTGGACGAGGTGGTGGAGATTGCCTCCTCGGAGGAGGCCACCGAGGCGCGGGGAAGGAGGCGCTTGCCGAGGCGTGACTTCCTCCGACGGGCGAAGCCGGGAAGTCGTTGGCCGAGGCGTCCGCCCGTGGCCGGGAGCCGCCGCCGAGGCGCCCACCGTGGCCGAAAAGCAGCCGGCCAAGGCGCCTGGTCAGGTGAGGGGCCGCCAGCCAAGAGGCCGCCCGGCTTCAGGAGCTTCACGAAGGCGCCGCGGCTAACTGGTGGGACCGCCGGGATCCGGAGAAGCGGTCGGTCTTCATGCGGGGCGACGCCGCGGAAGGGCACAATGGGAGCAGGCGGCGTTGTGCCGGGATCGAGCGAGAGGTCACTTAAGACTCTCGTCGATCCCCTGCCCACCCAGCTCCCTGGCGCGTTGAAGGTAGCCGGCCTCCCGTGGTTTTCTCATTTCTAAGTGCCCTCTCGTGATGGCTGAACGGTTGGATCTGGTTTCTACAGGAGTTGGCGCAGGTGTCCCGGGCGAAATCGGAGTTCATCCGAGCATCGGCTGGCCTCACCAATGAGCTTAATCACCAGAAGGACCTTGCGGGCAAGCTGAGTGCCGACCTGTCGGCCAGGGACGAGGAGGTCAAGAACCTCCATCTCCTCATCTCGAAGCTGGAGGCCGAGGCTTCTATGGTGCGTGAGGAGGCCACTCTCTCGAAGGGGATTGTGGCGAAACACGCAGCGGACCTCGACCGACTCCGGGCCGAGAGGGAGGTGATGAGGGCCGAAGTTACCAGCTCGGGTGACTCCGTCCAGGCCCTGACTGAGAGGTTGGTCAACCTCGAGACTGACCAGTAGCTCCTTGCCGACGACAATGCCCAGATGAGGGCCGAGCTTCGGCAGGGGGTGTCCAAGGCCGAGGCCCTTCGCAACCAGCAGGAAGGTAAGCGTCGTACCTGTCTGTCGTACCATTGCTATCTTGCCTCGGAGCTTGACTCTCAGGCTATCGCAGGCCGGAGGGGGAAGGTGTTGGAGCTGGAGGTGGACCTTGTCACGTCGCAGGCGGCCTACAACTCGGCACAGAGCGAGCCTCGACGCTCTATCGCAGAGGGTCCGGCCGCTCCGTGATGTGGTTGAGGCCGGGCGACGCCGGCTGGGAGTAGTCTATTTGGGGCGGCCGGCCGCGCTACCTGTGGGGCCGGAGGCGCGCGCCCTGGACGCCCTTGGGATCGGGCGTGTCGCACACGCCCGCATCGACCATGTCCCACTACGAGCTCGATCTCCCTTGGATATCCGAGGGGCTCGTGGTTGCGGAAGAAGAGGTGGGCTGCGAGAGCGAGGTGCTCGCCGAGCTCGTCCAGGAGGCCGAGGCAAGCGGGGCTCCGTCCGTGCTGGTTGGGATCTTTGCTCCCCCCGTCGTCCCTCCCCCCGCCAAGAGGAGGCCGGCACCGCCGATGTCCCGGATGCCGACGCTTAAGGTGGCGGGGGGCCGACGCCCCCCCTAGTAGGTTATGCAACTTGGGCCAGAGTGCCCGTGTGAAAAAGAAAAACCATGTTAGTTTCTTTTTTAGAAGTACTTATGCTGATGGCCCATCGTGGCCTTGTGTTTTGTGTAGTTGTTTTCGTTTATTTTTCGCGCCCTTTTCGATCTCGATCCACACTTAGGCTTAGATTTTGCGAGACTATTTTGAATTTAGAGGTCGTTCCTTAGTTGAGGGTAGCGAGTGGAGGTACCGTAGCGCACGGGCATTGGTGGCCTCACGGCTCCGCCGACCCTGACATTCAGAACAACCCTCTCGTAATGCCTGAAGTAGTTCCTTGGCCGAGGGCGGCGAGTAGAGATTCCGTTGCGCATGGGCATAGGAGGCCCTAACCTCATAATGACTTTCCTAAGTGCTCGAGACCTTGGATATGAAAAATTCGCAAAAAAATGACCGATGGAAACGAAAAGTGTTTTTGGGGTGCCTTTCAGGAGGGGTTCCCCCCTTTCTAGCCCCTGAGGGAGGCACGATTTTGGTAGATCAAAACTGAGTCTCACTGACCCCTTGCGGGAGCGTTGCCGTGACTGAAGTCCTGAGCCCCCAAGGGCCTCGAATGTGCATCACGTTTGCGAAAAAATGAACAAGTGCTGGCTGCTTTTCATTTCTCCGGAAAAAAGCATATGGTACAAAAGCATGTACAAAGCTTGGAAATTTTAAGGGTAGAAGCGACGTAGCTGTTGTATGTTCCAAGCGTTGTTGAGGATTTGGCCGTCCTCATCGGCAAGCTTGTAGGTGCCTGGCTTGAGGACCTTAGCGATGATGTAAGGTCCCTCCCATGGTGGCGTGAACTTGTGGCGGCCTCGGTTGTCCTAGCGGCTCTCCTTAAGGTCTCAGATCCGGACCCGTCGATCGTGATAGCGTCAGAGGGATTACTGGTATCTAGCCGAGTGCAGAAGGGCGGCATCCCTTGCTTCCTCGAGCATATCCAGCGAGTCCTCCCGAGCCGTCTGGTTGCGCCGCTCATCATAGGCCTTGAGCCTCGGAGAGCCAAACTCCAAGTCAGTGGGGAGGATGGCCTCGAAGCCATACACCAGGAAGAAAGGCGTGAATCCTGTGGCCCGGCTGGTCATCGTCCTCAGGCTCCAAAGGACCGAGGGGAGCTCCTCGAGCCACCTTTTGCCAAACTTGTCGAGCTTGTTGAAGATCCGAGGCTTGAGTCCCTACAAAATCATACCATTGGCACGTTCTACCTGTCCATTCGTCTAGGGATGGGCGACAGCAGACTAGACAATGCGTATCTGGTGCTTGTCACAGAAATCCTGAAACTTCTTCCCCATGAACTGGGTGCCGTGGTCGGTGATGATGGAGTTTGGGACCCCGAAGAGGTGGATGATGTCGGTGAAGAACAGCACCGCCTGCTCGGATCGGATGTTGGTAACGGGGCGCGCCTCAATCCACTTGGAGAACTTGTCGATGGCGACTAGCAAGTGGGTGAAGCCCCAGGGCGCCGTCTTGAGTGGTCCGACAAGGTCAAGTCCCCACACAGCGAACGGCCAGGTGATGGGGATAGTCTGAGGCGCTGGGCGGCGGTGCGTCGGCGGCGTAGTAATGGGCAGCCCTCGCAGTGCGCACCACGTGAGTGGCGTCGGCGACGCGGTAGGCGATAAAAGCCTGCCCCACTTTGCCGATGAGGGAACGGGAGGCGGCGTGGTGGCCCGCGAGGCGCCCGGCGTGAATCTTGCGAGACTAGCTTCAGCCCTTCCTCGGTGGAGATGCATCGTTGCAAGATTCCCGAGGGGCTTCGCTTGTAGAGCTCATCTTCTACCACGACGAAGGACTTTGCTCTCCTCGCGATGCGTCGGCCCTGGTTGAAGCCTTCGGGGGAGCACCCCTCGGACGATCCAATCGAGGTATGGCTTCCTCCAATCTTGCTTAGGCTCGGCTTTGGGGCCCTCCTCGTCAAGCTCCATGACCTCGGCGTTGGCTGCCGAGGGGGCCTCGGCCTCGGAGGCTGTTGTAGCCCCCGAGAGGGGTCGGGCTCGTCGCCTGCCGCCGTGCCTTGGTCTTCGAAGCTGACAGAGGGGGCCGCAAGGTCTTTGGTGAAGACGTCCGTGGGACGGGGGCCCTCCCGGCCGCAATTTTGGTGAGCTCGTCGGCGGCTTCATAGTACCTCCGGGCGACGTGGTTGAGCTCGAGGCCGTCGAACTTGTCTTCCAGGGCACGCATGGCCTTGCAGTATGCATCCATCTTTGGGTCGTGGCAGCTCGAGTCCTTCATGACTTGATCAATGACGAGTTGCGAGTCCTCTCGGATGTCGAGGCGCTTGACGCCGAGCTCGGTGGTGATCTTCAAGCCATTGAGGAGGCCTTCATACTCTGCCATGTTGTTTGAAGCAGGGAAATGGAGACGGACCACGTACCGCATGTGTACACCGAGGGGTGAGACGAAGAGGAGGCCGGCGCCGGCGCCGGTCTTCATCAGAGACCCGTCGAAGTACATGGTCCAGCACTCCGCCTAGATCCGAGGCGGTGGAAGCTGGGTGTCGGTCCACTCTATGAGAAAATCTACCAAGACTTGAGACTTGATGGCCTTCCTTGGCGCGTAGGAGAGAGTCTCTCCCATAAGCTCGACCTGTCCCCGAGACTTTTTCGGTTACGGAGGATTTCCCCAATAGAAAGAACCACGATCCACCGGGTGAGCGTCAAAGTAGTGCCGGAGCTTGCGCCGGCTCAGGACCACAGCGTAGAGTAGCTTCTGGATCTGCGGGTAGCGGATCTTGGTCTCGGATAGCACCTCGCTGATGAAGTAAACCGGCCTTTGGACCGGCAGGGCGTGGCCTTCTTCCTGTCTTTCAATAACAATGGCCGCGCTAACCACTTGGGTTGTCGCAGCGACGTACAAGAGGAGGGGCTCTCCTTCGGCCGGAGGGGGCCGATGTCGGGGCGCTGGTAAGGGCAGCTTTGAGCTTGTCAAGAGCCTCCTGGGCCTCGGCGGTCCAGGAGAAGCGCTCCGTTTTCCTCAGGAGGCGGTACAAGGGCAGTCCCTTCTCACCGAGCGCGTGAGATGAAGCGGCTAAGAGCCGCAAGACAGCCCATGACCCGTTGTACCTCCTTCAGATCCTTGATAGGCCCCATGCTTGGTCACCGCAGATCACCTTCTCCGGGTTGGGCTCGATGCCACGCTTGGAGACGATGAACCCCGGGAGCATGCCTCGGGGTACCCCAAGATGCACTTCTCGGGGTTGAGCTTGGCGCTTTTGGCCTTAAGACACGAGCGGCAACTCAAGATCAGCGATGAGGTCATCGGCTTTCTCTTGGTCTTGACCACTATGTCGCCTACGTAGGCCTCTACGGTTTCTCCGATGTGATCCCCAAAGACGCCGAGCATGCACCCTGGTACGTGGCTCCGACGTTTCTGAGTCTGAAGGGCATTGTCACATAGCAATACATGCCAAAAGGAGTGAAGAAGGAAGTCGCGAGCTGGTCGGACTCCTTCATATTGATTTGGTGGTAACCAGAGTAGGCATCAAGAAAGGACAAGAGTTCACACCCCGAGGTGGAATCAACAATCTGATCAATACGTGGTAGGGGAAAGGGGACCTTTGGACATGCTTTATTTAAGCTTGTGTAGTCTACACACATCCTCTACTTCCCACTTTTCTTCCTAACCAGTACAGGATTAGATAACCACTCAGGATGGAACACTTCCTTGATGAATCCGACCGCCAAAATCTTGTTCACTTCCTCGCCGATGGCCCTGCGCTTCTCCTCATTGAATCGGCGCAGACGCTGCTTCACCGGCTTGGACCCAGCCCTGATATCAAGGGAGTGCTCGGCGACATCCCTCGGAATGCCTGGCATGTCCGAGGGACTCCACGCAAAGATGTCGATGTTCGCGCGGAGAAAGTCGACGAGCACAACTTCCTATTTAGGGTCGAGGGAGGCGCAAATCTTCACCGCCTTGCCAGACGGAGAGGCGGGATCCAGCGGGACCTCCTTCACCCTGTCGGACGGCTCAAAAGTGCCAGCGTGGCACTTGGCTCAAGGGCCTCGGAGACCGCCATGGCCTCGGTGTGCTTGATTGCCTCAACATCGCAGTTAAACGCGTGCTCGTAGGAAGAGCCGACGGTGATGACGTCGTTGGGGCCCGGTATCTTGAGGAGGAGGTAGGTGTAGTTGGGGACGGCCATGAATTTCGCATACGCGGGACGTCCGAGGATTCCATGATAGGTTCCTTGGAAGTCGACCACGTCGAAGGTGATGACCTCCTTGCGGAAGTTCGATGGCGTCCCGAAGGAGACCGGAAGGTCGATCTGCCCGAGGGGCCAGGCATGCTTGCCTGGCACTATGCCCTAAAAAGGAGAGCTGCTGGGCCAGAGTTGCGGGCGCTCAATCCCTAATAGGCTGAGGGTCTCGGAGTAGAGGATGTTGAGGGCGCTGCTATCGTCCATCAACACCTTGGTGAGCCGCACGTTGCCGATGATGGGGTCAACCACAAGCGAGTACCGTCCTGGGTTCGGCACATAGAGCGGGTGGTCGTTGATGTTGAAGGTGATGGCGTCGGTGGACCATGGAAGGTACGGCGGAGTGGTGGGGCGCACCGAGAAGACCTCACGACGCTCGCGCTTGATCTGGCGTGGAGTGAGGTTCGTCGGCAGCCCCCCGATGACCATGAAGACGTCATGGATCTCGGGGAATCCCTCGCCCTTGCTCTCTTCCTCCTTGTTCCTCTTGTCCTCGGGCGGGGGAAGCTTCTGGTAGAAACGGCAGGCCAAGTCACACTCCCCCATGGTGTGCTTGACGGGGAACTTATAGAAAGGGCAGGGCTTCTTGAGCATGTCGTCGAACGCCCCGGGCCCAGGGGGCCTCGGGGGGCCTTGCGATCGGCTGCGGCGACAATGTCATCTTCGGAGTCCTCCTCCTTCTTTCCCTTCTTCCCCTTGTGCTTGTTCCTCTTGTTCTTCTTGGGGTTGCGGGATGCGTCCCCCTCGACGTTGCCTTCCTTCCGCTTTCCCTTGTTGTCGGTGTTGTGAAAAATCGCCCCCACCGCCTCCTCGCTGGAGGCGAAGTTTGTCGCCACCTCGAATAGCTCGTTGGCGGTGGTAGGCATTTTTCGGCCCAGCTCATGGATGAGCTCCTTGCAGGTCGTGCCGTCAAGGAATGCGCCCATGACGGCAGTGCCGGCCACGTTGGGCAGCTCAGTGCACTTCTTCGAGAAGCGCTGGATGAAATCTCGCAGTGTCTCGTTGGGCTTCTGGTGGCAGCTGCGGAGATCCCATGAGTTCCCAGGGCACATGTATGTGCCCTGGAAGTTCCCCACAAAAACCTTGACCAGATCGGTCCAGTCGCAGATCGTGTGGGCGGGAAGATGCTCCAGCCAAGCTTGCGCCGAGTCGCCCAGGTGAAGCGGAAGGTTGCGGATGATGAGCCTATCGTCGTTGGCGCCGCCTAGCTGGCAAGCTAGGCGGTAGTCATTGAGCCACACCTCGGGGTTCATTTCTCCCGAGTACTTGGTGAGGTTGGCCGGCTGGCGGACCGGAAAGGAAACCGGGCGTTGCGGATCTCCCGGTTGAAGGCACGGGGCCCCGGGGATCGGCATCGTCACGGTCTTCATCGCTGTCGTGCCTGCCACCTCTGCGCGGCTGGCGGTCGTGTCTGGCCCGTGCTCCGGCTCCTCTCGCGGCGTTGTTGATGACGTTGCGCGCGTCGCCGTCGTCGAGGCTGCCGCGGTTGTCCTGGATGCGCTCGCGGACCGGCCTTCATGACAGATCCTGATGGACCAAGGCTTCTCGTTCGCGGCGAGGGGGTACCTCGTCCTCCTCGTCCCTCTGTGCCCGATGCCGGGAGGCCGAGCTTTCGGGCCTGCTAGACAGCAGCGGTCTCGATGTAGGCCCGCATTTCATCTCGAATCCGTCGCCCCTCTGGGGTGGATGGCTCCGGCATTGCTCGGAGGAGAAGGGCCGCCGCCGCGACGTTCCGGCTTGCACGCTGGAAGATGGGGGGACGTTCCCCTCCCTCGTCGTTGACGATCCTTCGATTGACGTCGCGGGCGCGCTGTCGGGCAGCGGGGCTCGGGTTACGGGCCGTGCGGCGCTCACGCTCGAACGCCTCTATCTTTTGCCGTAGCAGAAGACGGTCGTGCTCGAGCTTGTCCCCAAGCTCCCGAATTTGCTTGATAGTGGGACACTGTGGCCCCTGAGGGGTAGCCGCTGGATCGCCGGTCCTTGGGGGACCCATGCGCGCCGGAGTCTGCTGCTCCTGGCCCGTGGGCTAGGACGCCGGGGTCCCGAGGCGTTGCGCTTCCGGAGTCGGCCTTGCTGCGTGCCTGGGGTCGCGGGTCCGATCGCCGCCGCCGTTGCCGTCGCCGCCGTCGTCGAGGTCGCCGATCTCCACGTGAAAGCACTCGCGGGTTGGGTCCTACACATCATCCGGCGAGTCCGAAGTCGGGTACCCGAAGGCGTATGCTTGCGCCGCATAAGCCCACAGGGCTCCGTGGCCTCCGTGTAACGCCGTGTGCGTGGACGTGAAGGGACCCCGAGTAGTCTACTCCTGCCCACTTAGTCCGGTGCTCCTCAAGGTCGGGGTAGGACGCGGCCGGAGCTGACGTGCCCGGATCCTGGTTGAAGCGCAGCTGCTAGCCGGGAAGCTCACCATAGGCCCCCCAAGCTGGTGGAGACTAACGACGCGTACGTGGAGGCGTCATTGGTGAGGCCAAACGGCGGTGGGGGTGGAGCTGGTTGCGAGGCGTTAGGGCGGCCCCCGCTGCCTAAATGCAACACGGCCAGATCCTCCTCCAGGTCCCTGGCGGCGCGACGCGCCTACCGAGTACGGCGGGCGTGTGCGCTACGGCGCCTCCTGCACCGAGCCCGTGACGGGGCCACAGGAGCCTCGTTGGGAGACTCCTGGGCCCTGGGTGGAAGGAGCTCCATGTCATACTGGGTGCCCAGCGACACGAACTCGAGATCCCCGAACCGGATCACGGTGCCCAGCTCCAGCGGCTGCGCTGGAGGAAAGTTGGGACTGGAAACGTCCCAAGACATCTCGTCGCGGTTGTCGGCCATTCCAAAGTTTTGGTGGGAAGAGAGACGAAAACACGCACGTTCCCCTACCTGGCGCGCCAACTGTCGGTGCTAAAACTGGCGGTCCTAGCACCAACGAGAAAATTTGTGGTGCGTGTTCCCAACCCCGGAAAGTGTGCAAGAAGGACACAGGGGAGACTTGTATTATCTTGCACCTAAGTGCTTGTAGGTAGGGTGTACAAGAGAGTGGAGAGAGAGAGCTGTCCCCAATTCTCGTGAGTGTTTGAGGCAAGTGCCAATATCGTGCTCGTGTACAAGTGCTCAAGGTTGCTTCTGTATGTCTAGTTTTGCGTCTGTTGAGCCCGTTTTATGCGATCAGTTTGGGGGCCCTAATTTTGGTACCCGACACTGGCTTAGATCAAATATTGAAAATTTGAGATTGCATCCATGAAGGTTGCCCAAAATGGTAGCCCTTAAACTTCAGGGCACGTGCCAAAATGCCACATGGACATGCGATGCTAAGTAACAATGACATCACCAAGCAGTTCCTTCCATGAAGGTGGGTACGAGTAACCATTTCAAAAGATAAATATTTGTCGCTGCAACCAACATAACAGTGCACATAGCATGTACAAAGGTGATATATGAGCCTACGAATGGAGGGAATGAAGCATCTGTTGCCAATTGTCTTCTCGCATGGTAGAGTACTTGGGATTACTGTAGGTAACTGAACGAGAGAGGGGATTGATGGGCAACAAGAAATATTAGAAAGTGGTAAGAGTTAAATGGGAGGGTAAGGTGATGATGACATTTGACACTCATAGCTATATATGTGGGTGGTCATCGACGATTGGTGAACATAAAATGACAAAAAAAACTGAAAGTCGAAACTCGAGTGGTGACCATCATCAACACAAAATTGATAGATTTCGAAAACTGGCTGGTGACCATTAATTAGTCCCCTCCTGATTAAAAGCAAACCGTATTGGAATTAAATTATTAGGTTCCGAGTGCCAAAGGCAAAGGTAAAGAGTAAAGACCATGTAAACATGATGAGCATCTGAAAAGAAAATTATAAAATGCTTTTATATAGTTGTAGGTTACACTAGTACATAGAACCTCAACACAGACAGTTCCCAACGTATTTTTATAGGCGTTTTGGGGAGCCGCCTATGCTGGAGGCCAGTGAAAATGGTGCATTTCCACAGGCGGTTGCTTGAAAACTGCCAGTGGAAATGCATTTCCACAGGGAAATACCGTTTCCACCGGCGGTTCACATAGTAAACCGCCAGTGAAAATGCAATTTCCACAGGCGGTTCCATTAAGTAAACCGCCTGTGTTATTATTTTCTCGCCCAAATTAATTTGAATTTTCAATTGTGAGCTGCACCCTCTCCTCTCTCCCTCCCTCCTCTCTATCCCCCCTCCTCTTCCTTCCTCCGTCCTCTCTCTCCCCCCTCATCTTCCTTCCTTCCTCCTGTCCCCCTCTCTTTCTCTCTTACTATGATCAATTCAAAGATTATTTAATTATGACAAATACATCAAAAAAAAGTAATTATATCATACAATTATATACATATATACATCATTAACAATTTAATTACATCGTATATTATATACATCAAAGTTGTTTTCCGGCCACGATATCATAATAAAGTTTATATTCAACATGAATCTAATAATCATTTCGACTTAATTTAAGAGCTTTAATGTCCCTTAGCGCTCTGAACTCCGGCCTCCCTAAGGAGCTTTCTGCATGGTGATATTTTCTCTCTGTAGAAATGATTTCTCTCAAGATAAATGAGCACAGGTCCTCAATTATTCCATACAGAGTTTTCTCGGTGAAGTTTTTTGTCTTCGATTCTTGGTATGCCTTAATAGAAAGTCTAAAAATATAATATATATATTTGCACTTTGTCTACAATATGTTTGCATATTTAACGACATAAATATAGACATAATAATTAGTTGTACCTTGTTAGGGTTCCTAATGTACCGTCCTTCTGTTCTCATGAACTCGCACATATAGAATCCATAGTGCACGGAACCGGCTGGTTGCTTGTGGCACTACATAAAGGGCATCCAGTTATTTACTTGCAACGTCGTCTTATGTACTATATATACATGCATGATATGGATTCATAAATTTACGTACCGGCCACTGTGAAACATGTTCAATGCCTCCCCCTTCATGGACGGGTCAAACACTTCATCTCTTAACTTATAGAATCTATAACAACTATGATCCCAAAAAGAATCTGTTAGTAATTCTTAAACTCTCATCGATAAAAGGATGCATGCTAGCTTATGTCGGCTTATCGTTCTAAGATGGTCGTAAATTTTGCATATCTTTTAGAACTGTAGTCTGCGGAGTCAAAGACCAACATCCTTTCATCCCTAGGATAAATATAGAAGCATATCCCATGGTCGCTGCACGATCAGACTAGAATTGTTATGCGTGTTTATAAAATAATACTTAATTTTATGTATGTATATAAACTCATACTTACTTAAAGTTATAAGAAGCAATTATGACTTTCCTGTGTTGGATCTGAAGCATTGTATGTCCTATGTAGGTAGCGTATTTTGTTTCATGTTCCTTCTCCAGTTGTATCTTTTTCTTCGTAGCTTCTTCTTTTGATAACCCCTTCAATTGATCGCCGTCACCAATCCGGAAGGTGTGCTCGTTCTCACATATTTTTTCGGGCTAAGGTACCCAGCCCTTTGGCTCTTATTCTTGCTTAGTCCAGGACCGTAAAGCATATCATCTTGATCATATTACTGCAAGGCACAAGTGCATGTTAGAAATTCAATCTTAATACAAGTCAATAATAATAAACGATGTTCGTGTTAGTACGAGAGCAAGACTTACAACGCAAAAAGCGTTACGAGCTGAACGTCGAGCCGCTTGAGGTTCATCATCAACCACATGTCCTCAAAAGCAACGAAAGCCGTATCTCGTTCACTTCTGAAAGCCGACGGTGGTATATTCACTTAGATTGCATCGATGCCGACAGAAGCTGCTCTTATGTGCCAGTCATGAAGTCTTTTAATACCAGCCAGGAGCTTTTTGAGTTTATCCCAACTCAGTAGAGGCCTGCCCGGTATATATGTATCAGGGACGTTTTGATAATCATCCCATGTTGGCTTCCTGATCTCCAATGCTCTGATCTCCGGACCTTTTGCTGACTTCTCCTGCTCAGCTAAGTCCATGATATGAGACTTGCGAGTCTGCGTAATCTGTTCTAAAAATTTGGCGGTGCCAGTAGGTTTTTTCTTCGGCTCGTAAGGGGAGACCAATTTGGGTACCGGAAATTTCCTAGCCTTAGATTTTGGTTGATCTTCTTTGGTGGTGACGGTGGTGTCCAAGGCGAAGCTTCGACATCTTGAGGTGGTGGGGAAGAAGCAGGCTCATTGAATGGTGTAGTTTGTGTCGGAGATCCTGCTGATTTTGGTGTTGACGGTGGGGTTCGAGATGGATCGGCAGCATCGGGTGATGGTGGGTTAGTAAGAGACTGGGCAGATAAGGATGGTGTTGGATCCTGATGACGGTCGAGAGGTGCTGACTCCTGAGTTTCTGGTAGGGCTTCAGAGGAAGGTGGTGGTGGCTGGTTCAACTCGACGTCTCGTTGAGGCCATAGGATGAAATTCTTAATGGCCTGTCCAAGTGTCTCAACACTCCGGGGCCAGATATTTCTAGCACCTCATCCTCGTAGCCTAGGACGACCGTCACCACTTCTACCCTGCAGTACTCTTCTGGTATAGTAGCACCGTGGTAGTCACGTCTGGGGATCGCAAAGCCCGTGGCTACCTCCCTTGTACGTTGATGCTTCATACCATATCGTATGAGCAGTTTGCAAGATGTCGGCGCATTAATGTCATCCACTGGGTAGCGGTGTGTGTTTCCCATAGACCCCACACTACTTGCAAAGGGAGGAGATTGAGTGGACTTGGCAGTAATCATCTCCTGAGCTCCAGGCAAGGGTTGTGCTGGGACGAGCTGCATCTATGGGCTTGCGTGCTCATCTGCTGAACAGATATTGCACTAGCTAAGTTCTGCATCAACTGAGGATTAGGATATGTTAGAAAATCTAACATCATACTTTTGAATTGTTTCTTAGCCTGTTCCTCAAAATATTGCTTCATGTCTTCCTTATATCGATCTCATTTCTTATACATGCCCACCCACTCCTCACCAAATCCTTCTTTCCATCCCTTCTTTGACGAGATACCTCGTACACGTCCAGGATGCTCAGGGTTGCCCAGACCAAGACTCAAGATGTCCCTCTCCCTTTGTGGCTTCAATCTCTCTTTTTTAACCTCCACTGCCAGTTTCAACATCCTGTCAGCTGGAAGTGTGATTTCTAAGGGACAATTCACATCGGTAAGAGTTTGTTTAGTTCCTCTTCATCTGAGCCAATTCGCCGACCTCTCGCCAACTTCCTCTGAGAGCACAGACATGCCTTGTTTCTTTAGCTCCTCTTCCTCTGCCCGCCATTTTAGAATCTGCAGCTTGTACCCACCCGTGCCAAGGTGATGGTGGTATTTGTTCCTCTTTGCTAGTTCTAAAGCAGCTTCACTCTTGGCTTTGAAAGATAGGTCATTCTTCTATGCCTTGAATATTGTCCACTGCCCAGGGGTGATCTTATACTTGCTCGTTGGGTCCAACCCATACTTGAGAAATTTAGTATTTATCTCAGATCTATAGTTATGGAAAGATGTTGCAATCTGCTTGAAAAAATACTCCTTCACAAGTTTCTCCGTCCCCATAGGGAAAACAAACCTTTCGATGAACTTGTCCCATAGCTCTTTCCTTTTATCCACGCTCACATCCATCCACCTAAGGATTGTGATGTCCAATTTATCCCTGACCAAAAAACCAATTGCATTCCGTAACTTGGCAGCCACCTCATCCGACACTATAGGCTCTCCTTTTGGGCCGATGTTGGGAATAATATACGTCTTCTCTGGCCACTTGTTTGTTCCTCGATCACCGCATTTTTAGTCACTTAGTTTCTTTTTTCTTGATTTGGAAGTGGTTGTCTCAGTCATTTCCGGTGCTTCGCTGTATGGTACGTCTTCTTCTTTCGCCATAATGTCCCGCATTTGAGACAAAACCTCCTGTCTGAAGGAATTCAAGAGTGTAAGGATCGGCGCGTATAATACTATGATTGGAAGTATTGGTTTTTTATGTACTAACTATACCTCATCAGCGGGATCATAATCCGGGTCAACACTTTGTTGACGTGGCCTATCTATGCTAGGGCATGGATCATTTCAGTTGCCGTCATCTTCCTCTTCTTCCAACATGTCACCATGGAAATCATCTTCTTCTTGTTCTTCTTGTTCTGGAGAATTTTTCATTCTAAATGCAGGGGCAATAACTCTGTGAGTTCATTTGATAGGATTTTACGTTTAAAAAAGAAATCTTCATAGATTTGTAATTGCGTGAAACTAACCGTTGTTCTGGGGGTGTGTGAGTCTTATTGGGCGACTCTGCACGCTGGTCATCAGCCTGATGGTCTCCAGATTTTGGAGACGTCATCTTCTCACTAACTTCAAATATAATAAGCTAATATGAGTACTAATTGTTACGTACAATAACATTATTACTAACAAAATAATAGAAAGTACTGTTTTGCGCCATGCTCTTTTTGTCCCTAGAAGTGGTACAAAATGTGAAGCCACAAATGTCATAGGTGTGTCATGATGTGACCTGGCGAGATGGTCCAGCTGCCAACCTCTTAATAGTTTGTTGCTCAATTGTTTCTCCATTTGAAATGTTCTGCTCCATTAACCATATGGTGAATCGACGCTTATGTTCCTTTGATACCCAATCCTCTGTTTGCCTAGGGTTATGATCGCCTAGCTCTTCTATGTGTTGTTTGATCAAAGGCTCTATTATCGAGAGCTGATGTAGGATGCTATGATGCGCCTCGAGGACAATATTATAGTCTGACGGGATAAATGATTTCTAGCCCATCCTCCCACACCCATATAGTCTACCCTCATGTCGGGACGGAGACAAACCTATTGCAATCTGGTCTTTTAGACAATTGTTACAGAATAGACCTCCGGACTCAATGGCCTCTTCGGTGGTGTATCCCTTTATCATGGATGCCTCAGGACGAGCACGAGTGGATACGTACCCATTCAGTATTGACATAAAATGCTCATATGTCCACATCTTATGTAAATACATGGGACCCAATGCCTGTATTTGTGGCACCAAATACATGATAAGGTGTACCATTATATCGAAGAAAGATGGCGGGAAACACATCTCAAGCTGTGACACTGTCTCCACTGCGAATTCCTGAAGAGACTCCAACTGCTCGCGGACAATTATCTTTTGTGATATCTCGTTAAAAAAGAAGTACAACCGTGTGATTGCCATCTTTAAGAACACCGGACTTATAGCCTTGATGGTAATAGGGAGGAAAGTTGTCGGCATTACATGGCAATCATGTGAGTTATAGTTGGTGAGTGTAAGGTCCTTCATTGACACAATGATCTTAATGTTGGAGCAGAATCTAGCTGGAACTTTCAATTTCTTCAACCACACACACATCACATATTTCTCATCCGTGCTCAGGCTGTAGCTTGCTACCAAGAGATGGTACTTTCCATTATCTAGCAAAACCGGGTGAAGTTCAGGTTTTATCTTTAAATTGACTAGGTCCTGACGTGAACTCAGTCCTTCCTTTATCTTACCCTTTATGTCTAGCAAGGTACCAATTATGCTTTCAAACACATTCTTCTGAATGTGCATACCATCGACTGCATGCCGTACGTCAAACTCTTTTCAATATGGCAAATACTTGAAGAAAATTGACATCTTCTTGAATGTAGCCCCAGCCCGGTTGGCTTCACATCCTTTAGGTGCTTTTCTATCTTTTGTCTTATTGCCAAATACAAACTTGATGTTCTTAACTATCTCGTACACTCAAAGTACCTATCCATCTTTTCTAAGCGGTACCTATGTCCTTTCGATAAGAAACGCCTGTGTCTCATGTACACTATCTTGTTGGATGCACTGAGGGACACATAAAAGGTTGTTGGCATTTCTAAGCGTCATTACCAAGTTTATGACCCCGGCAATGGCGCCAGAAAGCCTATTGGTATTAGTAACGCAAATAGAGAAATCCGTAAGCGCATGGATACCGTTGTAGCTTTCACCCGGGAGTATTCCGTAGTATCATATTTATCCTCGGGGAAGTAATGGTTAAAGGAACTGATAATTAACTGCTAGCTAGTGTACCGACTAGACTTAAGGCTGGGCGCAAAACTTCGAAGCTTCGTTAGCTCACTTTCGGCTCGTGGCCGGCTTCGGCTCGGCTCGACTTCGGCTCGTTATCCTAACGAGCCGAGCCGAACAAAGTTTTAGCTCGTTAGGATAACGAGCCGAGTCGAAAACTTAGCTCGCGAGCTGCTCGCGAGCCTAACGAGCTAAGCTTGAAACCAGTATATATGCTATATTTATGCATACGATGGATCTAATTTGTACAATATATTATTATACTTGTAAATATGCTAGCACATATTAATTTTTGTTCGATTTAAGATTATTAGATATGTTATTTTAGTATTATTACTATTCTCAAGCTTTAGATAAATACAAATATTATATTTTTGTATATTTTTATACCTGGCTCGCGAGCTTAACGAGCCAGCTCGAGCTTGTAACGAGCCGAGCCGCTAGCTAGCTTTCTAGCTCGTTGAGATAACGAGCCCGAGCCGAGCTAGCTCGTTATCTTAACGAGCGAGCCGAGCGAAGCCGAGCCGAGCCGAGCTGGCTCGTTATCTAGCCTTAACTAGACTATAGTGGAGGTTAACAGTGAAAGATTTGATTTTTGAATAAGCGACACACACAAAGGAGAACTCCATAAAGAGATAAAAAAAGAGTAGACCGGCTAACCCGAGAGGACAACGGGGGAGACTTCAAGATTCCTAGTGACTCTCTATTACTGTGGTTCTATTCTAGCTCATACTATAGAAGATAACTAAGCAAAAATTAGACATAGCGATCACACCATGACACTTCAGAGCAGCAGTACCTTTTCGGTTCTCGAAAAGACTGAAAAGGGGTAACCGGGAGAAGGCTGCCAAAAGCTCTACAAAAACATCAACCCTAACGTGGTGGAATACAAAGGCCTAGTCAGAGCTGTCACCCCCGGGGCTGCCACAACTATCCGGAGGGTTGGACGCAACATCAGGTAACCTATAGTCTAGACACCACGTCTACACTATCGATTGCTACTCTAGCCACATATGATAACTAGAGCATTCGGTCGAACGGGGATCCCATGCCAAGGTATAAACACTATACTAACTATACTTAGCTAACTACTAAGGCATGAACAAGATAACCATAAAAGATAATTCAGCAACTAGAGAAAATGAATGTATGAAAGAATTGAGTCTTACAGCAAAACGATACAAGATCATACGGGACCTCTGAGGAGGGAAACGGTATAAGATCATACCGAAACTCCGAGGACTTCCCTGGAACTTGAGCACCTCTTCCTAACTCCCAACTAGCTAGTACTACTACATCTTGGTAATTGGAATGGAAGAGCTCTTTGGTGGAGTGTGTTACAAATGAGAGAGGGTCTCAATTTATAGTGGAGAGATGGACTAGGGGCTACTCCATTACCATATCATCAATTCTGTGCCTTACATCCTCCACCCTTGATCAAACCATCATAAAATGGACATTCATGATTATTTGCATGGCTCAATGCACACACGGTCGGTGCAATATCCTGATCCTGGTCGCCACCGCCTCTCCATCTGCATGCTCCGACCTGTGGGCCAGCTGCTGCACCTGTCCCCTGCTGCTTGTGTGGACGTTGTTGTGCTGTAGCGTGCACACTAGTGTGCTCGTGGGCCAGCTAGGCCGAGCAGCTGACTCTGCCTCCGCTTCTGAACTGCACAACGGCAAGTGTACTACCCGGCCTGCTAGTGCTGATCCTCTTAGTTGAAACCTCTTTGTTGAAATGCATGCCGTGCATTTGGCCAGGCCCCATGGCCATGATACTGTTCCTACTTTTGATTGCTAATCACGTTGACAAGAGGATGCTACACTTCCGCTTGATTTGTGAAATAAATATTCTTTGTCATTTTAGTTTGAAAATATATAAACAATATAGATATTTTAATCCTCTCAAGGATCTCTTTCCAATGGTGTCCTATAAACATTTATTTAACATTGTTTTGCAGCATCTAATATTTAAATATATTTTTTTATATGTATTGTATATTATCTTTTGGCATGCAATTGATATGTCCTGCCAAAACTTGTGGATCGTGTTAGATAAAATAATTATTTTGTCCACATATACTTTATTTATTGTCATTTTAATATGTTTTGGTGGGCAAAATTTTGACTTAACGACCGCCAACAAAGGTTTCATCCGAGCATACTATACAACCAACCTTACCCTTGAACTGTCCTGACAATACAAAGAGAGCTGGGTAATCGTTGATCATAACAAAAATAATTGCTCTCAGTGTGAATGACTCTTTCTGGTATTCGTCCAACATGTCAACATCTGTATCCCATAATATTCTCATTTCCTCCATTAATGGCTCCAAGAATACATCCACGTCAACACCAGGTTGTGTAGGTCCGGAAATAAGAATGGTTAATAAAAGGTATTTGCGCTTCTGCAACAAGTGTGGATGGAGGTTGTAGATGGTGAGGATAACCGGCCATGTGCTGTGCTTGTTGCTCCTTTCGGCAAAGGGATTCATTCCGTCGGTACACAGTGCGAACCTAACATTTCTTGTCTCCTTAGCAAATTCTGGGTGGTCATCATTGAATTTTTACCATTGCTTCCCATCGGCAGGATGTTGAAGCTTTCCATCTACTTTGTGCTTATCAGAAGCATGCCAGGTCATAAGCTCTGCATCCTCAGGGTTTACGAACAAACACCTCAACCGATCTCCTACCGGAAGGTACCATATCGCCATAGCATGAACCCTTCTCTGTGTGTAATAGTCTTCTTCTTCGTTTTCTTTGCTGCAAGGTTTTGAACTCTATTGGGTCTTCTTTCTTTTCTTCCCTTTAGAAACGAAAGCTGCATTCTCCTCTTATAGATAGTCTTTTTTCGACTTGTACCGACTTGCACCACAATTTGGACAGTTGTCCAAGCCTTTGTAATCATCTCGATATAGAATACAGTGATTTCTGTACGCGTGGATCTTCTGGACACCCATAGTAAGCGGACTGATTAGCTTCTTTGTATAGTAAGTGTTAGTAGACACTTTGTTCTCCTTTGGAAGCACATCTCCGAGAGTACTCAATAATGCATCGAAACTGACATCCGACCATCCATACCTAGCTTTCAACATCAACAATTTAAGCACAAACCGTAATATCATGAACTCTTTGGTATAACCCTTACTCTCATCATACAATGGCTCTGCTGCTGCCTTCTCTAAGGCCTCCATACCTTTCATAAAAAACATTGATGGATCCGTATGATGATGTAATAGTGCGGCCATAAATTCTGCGTCTTCATCCTCCACTTGAGTTACATTTGTCGTCGGTTCCTCCAACATTTGCGTCATCATGAACATCGGGCACAACATTTTAACTCTCTGGGGGACAATGGTGTTGTGTCTCATGTACGAACTAGCATACGTCGTCAACAAGCATGTCTCTGGGCCATTGGCGCCGATGTTAAATAGGGTTTCCAGCTGTATACGGTGCAGAGCTGCCCTCTTCATGCTTTGTCTAAATCAAGTAATCCTTTATAAATCCACGGCAGATCAGATGAGCTATGATTGGTTTTGTGTCTTCAAAAACAACAAGATTTCTGCGATGCATTGCAAGGACAACATATGTGCTTCGTCTGTGTTCTCAAAGCATGGTTTTCGGCAGCATCGATAAACCTATGGACCTCGGGTATGTATGATGGATCTACTCTTTCTAAGTTATACATCTAGAATCTAGAATGCTCTGTCCATCATTACCTGTTATAGAGTTTAATAGATTTATATATTGTAATCACTAAAAAGAAGACATGAATATTTTATGATATTTATTAACTAACCTTTGGATGATCAGCAAACTCCTTCAAAGAATTGTAGATCAAAATGACCCCTTACTTCTATATTTCTCAATTAGTACACCTCAAGACTAAATTGCATATAGTTAAAAGAACTAGTTAAATAAATATGCCTCTCACTACTTAGTTAAAATTCTAGAAATAATTAAATCCATCCCTATTAATTAAAGCAACAATGTATGGATGAAACCCTAATAAGAAAAGCAAGGCTAATTAACAAAATCCTAATTAAAGCATCAGTAGTACTTAATTATGCTAAATAACTAAATAAAACAAAATAATTAAAGCATCAATTTATACATGAAACCCTAGTAACTAAAGCAAGACTAATTAATGAAATCCTAATTAAAGCATTGCCACTACTTAAATAAACTAAACATAACTAAATAATTAAACAAGAAATAATTAATTAAAGCACCAATTTCTAGAAAAACTCTAATAACTAAAACAAGATTAATTAATAAAAAACTAACTAAAAGCATCACTACTACCTAATTAAACTAAACATTACTAAATAATTAAATATAAGTAACTAATGAAACTCTAAAGATTAAGCTCTAGATCCAAAAAAATGAAACCCTAGATCAAAAAATGGCTACAATTAATGAAAAAAAGACAAATAACCTAGCTACTCTTCTCTCTTCCTAGAGGTGAAACCCTAGATCCAAATAGTAGCTAGAATTGAGCAAGAATGGTTAAAAAGTGGCAAGAAACACATAAACTAACCTTTCTTAGCAACTTCCTTTGAAGAAATCAAGATCAAAACCTCCCCCCTTGTATCTTCTCCAATCTAGACCTCCAAAATCGCCTCTAATGGAAGGTGGCTGCGAGCTATAGTTCTGTTGGGGGAGGAAGAAGGGAAGGGGAAGGGGTATATATAGATGGATCAACACAGGCGGTCCTCTTAAGAAACCACCTGTGTAAAAGAATCAACACAGGCGGTTCCTTAAGAGAACCACAAGTGTAAATAGCCTCATTTACGCAGGCGGTTCACTTAAGTAACCGCCTGTATTGACCTCGATTAACACTGGCGGTTCCTTAAGTAAACCGCCAGTGTAAATGCTGCTATTTACACTGGCGGTTCTCTTAACTGAACCGCCAGTGCTAATCTATTTACACAGGCGGTTCTGGTGGTGGGATCCATCTGTTGATTTTTAGTGGCGTCCATTGGCTAAAACCGCCAGTACAATGTGTACTAATGTTAGATTCCCATGTATGATCACGTTATCCTGTGTTCATCATTTGATCCATTTTATATAGTTGTAGACTAGCTGCGGGCTGCGGCTTGTGCATAGCAGCATATATATATAAGCACGTACGCACTGCCCTGATGTCCATCCATTAACCATGGCTGCGTAGACAGTTACGTTATTATCCCAAGATGGATTACTTCAATTCAAGCAGCGACTACTGCAGTCTTACACTACGACCCTATGTGTTCAACCTCACTTCCTCCTATGCCAACCAGAGAAATGAGGCCTCCATGGTGGCCACTTCCATCATCATGTTCGTCCTCGCCGCCGCCATCTTCATCCTCATCCTCTTAAGTGCATTCTCCGACATCAGCGCCTTCCACAACCCGAGCATCCGCCTCCCACTTTCCACCTTGCTCTCCCTCTTCCTCCCCGTCATGACATACCTCTTCTCCGAGGCCAAGAACCAAGGCGCAGCTGCTGCTGGTGGGCAGGTCACCGAGCTCTCCCTACGGGCCCGGACCATCCTCACTTGGATGCTCCTCGTGGAACTCCTCCGCAAGAAGGTTGAGGCGATTGCAGGCATGCAGGGATATTCGGGCACCATTGAGCAGGCCGCCAGAATTTCCTGGCTTGGCTATCTCGTCTTCTACAACATTAGAACCGTCGGGAAGAAAGCATTCTATGGGACCCTTTGGGTCCTTGCTGCTGCCAAGCTGGTGCAGCGGTTCGTCATCACGGAGCTGTCGAAGCGTTCCTTCGCCTACGGCAAGAACCCCCAACTCCTCGCCTCCTACATGGCCCAGATACTAACAGGAGAGCACCACACAGGCAGCGACTACGCCCAGCTGTGTGGGTCGGAGCTCCTGAAGCAATGCAACTATGTCGTGATGGGCGAGGAGGAACTGCAGAAGAAGGCTGGCCCCGATGGCTACCATTTTGAGCTGTCAGTGGAGGCCATCCCGGATCCCGTAGTCACAGTCGGCAAGGTCTGGAAGCTCGCTGAGACCGACGAGCTGCTCCAGAGTGAGCACAAGCTCAAGAGGCTATGCCTCTCCTTCGCACTCTACAAGCTGCTGCGCCGGAGGCTCGAGGAATTCCCCATCACCTCCCTGGAAACCCGCAACTGCCATGATCTCATCTTCAAAGGCCTGTGCCAAGAAGGAGGCACGGAGGAGGACAGCACTGCCATTGCCCTATTCCAGGTGTTCCACGACGAGGTCCAGTTCCTCTGCGAGTGCTACCACTCCGTTCTTCCGGTTGTGTTCGCCAGCCCCTTCTTCTTCTTCATCAACTACATCATGTTCCCAATAGTCGTAGGGGCCTTGTGCGTCCTCACCATCATCTTGGGCAGCCATGGGGATGTGCCCTACGCCTTCCACAGCTTCCGGAAAGACAACTACGGCATAACTGTCGGTGTGATGACCATCATCACATGCCTGCTGAGGAAAATCAATAAGTCACCAATGGCTCTCTTCTCCGCCATCGACATATCCATCACCATCCTGCTCGCTCTCTCCTTCGCCTATGAGCAGGTCTGGGAGTTCGTTGTGTTCATCCTCTCCAACTGGTTCTTGGTGTCGCTGCTTTGCAGCTACGCCACCATGCCCGATTCCGAGGGGCACGTGAGGGCAAGGCAACTCTTAAGTCGGCTCATCCGCTGCATCCTATGGGTGCGCACCAACATGCTGAGCCAACCCACCGTCGGCATCAAGCAGTTCTCCATTCTGTGGTTCTACCGCCGGCGGCTTTCATGGGTGCTGCCGTACAAGGCCGTGCCGAAGGACGCCAAGAAGGCCATCATGCAACGCCTCCTCAATGCCAACGACGCTACCCCTCCTACCAATGGCAGGTCGGTGCTAATGCTGGAGGAGCGCGCTGATCTGTCAAGGGCCTGCGAGAGCGCCAGCATCGCCGACGTCATCCTTACCTGGCACATCGCCACTGTGCTCCTGGAGGCGGAGTACCCGCTACAAGAGGACCCGCTGCCGGGAGCTGACCGCAAGGTTGCCACGTCGCTGTCCGGGTACTGCATGTACCTGGTGGCCTTCCACCCGGAGCTCCTCCCGGACGACAAGGACGGGACAAAGCGTGTGTACAAGGACATGGAGAAGGAGCTGAAGAAGGAGATGGGGTGCTGGGGCTACTACTGCCCTCAACTGCCGCTGCGTAAGGGAGCAAGGTTGGGCAAGCTGATGGAGATCGGGGAGCGGGTCTGCGACGAGGCGGCAATAATGACGCTGCTGCACAAGGGAGCAAAGCTGGGCAAGACCCTGATAGGTAAAGCTGCGGGCGGGGCCGCCGCACGAGAGGGTGTGTGGAAGCTGCTGGCCGACCTGTGGACGGAAGTCATGGTGTACGCGGCGCCGACGGGCAGCGAGCTGCACGTGAATGCGCACAAGGAGGCCCTGGCGCAGGGAGGCGAGTTCATCACAGTGCTGTGGGCGCTGACCACCCACACTGGCATATCCCGTGGCCCAGCGTTGGTGACACCTGGGCGCCCTGTTTAGCTCGATCGGCATGTGTGTTTCGATGAGCATTTACTAGAGCTTGCACTATGGCGTGTCGTTGAGCTCGTTATGATTTACTATGTTCCGTGTTTGTCTGGTCAGCGTGGTGTGGTGGCTGCTCCTTGTCTTTAAAGCAAGGCAGTGCAGTTGGTATGCGTTGTGATACGAAGATATGTAACAGTGCAGTATACGTGAAAATATTATTTTGATGTGGTGGTAGAGTCGTGACTCGTGAGTGCATGACTTCATTCATGACTTCACCCAACTAGGGTTCAAATCCTGGTGCTCAAATATTTAAATATTTATGAAGTTTAATAGCAGTGTGCATCTCTAGTTGCTTTTTTTCTTAAAAAAATGGATCTTTGGGATCGACATCCACTGCAGGCGGCTCAAGTATGGCCAAGCAGACAGGGGGCACTCGAAGACAACCGGCCCAGCAAAGCGCAAAGTGGTTCCGTCAGTGCCCTTTAGTTTTCACCCGCTCACTTGTTCAACGAGTGCACGAGGTCCGGCTGCCTCTCCGCTTTGAGTCACACAATGGTGGGAAAAACGTGTGGCAGAACCGTCTAAATTAATACACTCTCAAGAGTACCTATTTTCTATTAGATATTAAGTACTCTAGTGAGCATATTAGTTCAAACAGATTCCGTCGAACACACTCCACGGGAGAACTCGAAAATCTATAATTTCACTAAGGATACATAATGAGTACGGAACTTACGTTACTTAGTTCATTTCATACAACCAAGTCTTGAAAATTTATTCATTATAATACCAGAGTTTCAGAGGCAAAAATTAAACAGCAGAATTTAAACAAACATCTAAGGGAACGATACAAGGATCCAGCTGTACCCACTAGAAGGATCCTCCATGCAAGAGCTACTCCTCAAGCTGCACCTGCAATAGGGGTAAAATAAACTCTGAGTATACTATGTACTCGCAAGACTTACCCAACTAGTAAGAACAATTTTCTGACTCTCAAGGATATGCTGGGGCTATATGGTTTACTGTTTGGCTAATTTGCAGAAAAGCATTACTAGGAATGGATCCTTAGCTTCAGATTATTAGCAGTTATTTTTAGTTTATTAGCTAACCCTTCTAAGTAAGTACATGTTCTACTTTTCCAGCAAGTGGTAAGCAATCAAATCCATTTTAACAACTTCCATGTTCCAGTTCTTACTACGGTGCTAAACCATAGCCAAGTCATTACCGTTCACAGAACGGCAATTCGTGAATCAATGTAGCCCAGCTAGGTACCACGAAACACATGTCTCATTTGCGCCCCAGACACAGATAAGACCACCTCACTCCTCTCTTGCCAAGAGTTCCAGATTCCCGTCCAAACTTGGACTCCAAGCCCCCAAAACTAAATGTCCAGCCATGATGTAGTGCTTAGAGCTCCACCTGACTTCACCTCTAATCAGTCGGTCCGGAAAGTCAAAACCATGACAAGAGAGTAACAAACCTTCCAAGCTCCCATAAACAAGTATGTGCTCAGGATAATAAATCTGTGACCTGGCTACCATCCACTGCAACGGACGGTCCTCAATCGGCACGACAGGGAAAACAGTGTAACCAAGCTAAGCCCCGTGGCTGTGGAACATATCTTATCACACCCACCAATACTCAAATCGTATCCATGCCCGGTGACTATTTTCTTTCCATGATTTTATCGTGAGAGTAATAATATTGCTCTGTTGTGAGTAACGGCAGGTTACTCACGCTACCGATAACCTAGCATTGCAGTTACTCGATTCTGTACTAGTAAGACTCATAGGATAAATATATATGCATGTGGTTTGATAAAATTCCTGCAACATAAATGCACAATATATATATATATATATATATATATATATATATATATATATATATATATACGGTGATTATAAAAAATAAGGGTTATGCACCGGGGCTTGCCTTGGGCAGGCGGGTCAGCAGAGTTAGTCAGCAATGGCCCCCTAGAACTCCTCCAAGACGAGGATCTCCTCCTCATACTTCTCTATTAACTCGTCGAACTCAACATCGCCATGGAGCAGAAGCACGAGCTCGTTTTCTATATGCATGCGATGATGATGCAATAATTATCATTTCAGCAACAGCAACTCTTAAAATAAGAATACACATATCATGCTAACGAGCTAGCTCTAATGACTAACATAATGGCTATGTATCATCTTCATTAATAAGGCATCATTTTCATCAACAAACAAACAAGTTCCTATCCATCTTATTTATCAACTACCATCCGGTGAGGAGTCATTTTATAAAAGTATTTAAGCTTATTCTTATTCCCAATAATGGACGAAAGTGTGGCTATTTTATTCACTAATCAAAAGGCCTATTCTGGAGCTACAAAAATCATAGAGAGCACCTAGTATTACCATGAGCCTCTTGTAAACATTTCAGGGCTAGCACTTCTACCAATTCATCACAAAAAGTCATTCTCTAAATAACTATCATCATAATAATAAGCATTTCAAAATAATAAAGTAACCCTAAATGCTTCACTGAACTCTAAATGCTTAACTGAACTGTATGAACTAAATACACTAACAGGTAGATCATGAATTTAGGATCCTAACAAAATTTATTTCACAATAAATAAATAAATTTAAATGAGCTCTAGAAATTATGAAATTTATATGGGAGATAGAGGTTTATTTTAAATGAATTTAGGAAGAAGAATCAATGAGATCGGAGTTCTGATGGTGAAGATATTGATTTTGTAATGTGGATGCTAATTAATCACTAAAGGGTGATTAAACTTTGGCTAGCTGGTCACAAATTTGGACTTCACGTGGTGGATGACTTCACATCTTTAAACAATGACCGTCAACTCCACCAGGAGACTAGATGCGACTAGGAGCACCTAGGTGTTTCATAGGCGAAGAGAGGAAGTAGTAGAGATAAGGAAGATGATAAAGAGCAGAGTCATTAATTTAGTGTTTACAATTAATTTAGTTAATTTAGTTTCTTTCTTTTTTCTTTCTTAATTGGGGTTTGCTAATTCGGGTTAAGTAATAGTTGTAGGGTTAAGTAATAGTTGTAATTAGGGTTTTATAATTAAGGTTTCTTTTTTATTTCTTAATTAGGGTTTCCTAATTAGCAGCCACTTTCCCTTCGTCCGCCACTGGAGCTCGATGAGTTCTCCAAGCAATGGCAACGAGGCAGATGCCGAAGGATACGTAGTCCAAGCGATCTGTGTCCTAGCTCAGATAGGACTCGTCATCCTGAACGACTTGACCCCGATTATGATCCAGCATTAGATGAGGTAAAACTAGTACACATCTGAAAGAAGTCATTCATAATGGTTATCTGTACTTATCCATGATGATTTCATGTATTACATATTGAAATGGACACAGGAGGTATTGTCTCAACTGCACGATATAGCTATGGAAGAAGAAGATGTGCCACATGGTTACGCACTAGAAACAACCGAGACAAGCACCGAGAAATCAAGAAAAAGGAAACATAGTGATCGGAAACGAGGTGACAAAGTAGCGAACAAGTTGCTGGAAAAAATGTATAGGGTTTCCGACGTAAGCGCAAAAGGAGAGCCTCTAGCACCTGAAGAGGTTCCAGCCAAGTTTTAGAATGCAGTTGGCTTCTTAGTCAGGGATAAACATGATGTCACAATCCCTAACTGGAGTGATGTGACAACTGCAAAGAAGATAGAATTATGGGACAAGTTAAAAGAGGTTTGTTTTCTGGTTAGGATCACATGACCTCTGGAGCAGTATGTAAACTTGCAGTTTGCAATCTCGTTTTGAAACTATAGGTCAGAATTGAATACCAAATATCCCAAGCAAGGGTTGGACCCGACGGGAAAGTATAAGATTACACCAGGCCAGTGAATGGTTTTCAAAGAGCAGAGGTCAGATCCCAACTTCATAAAAAAGAGTGAAGCTCCTTCTGAACTTGCAAAGAGAAACTACCACCACCACCTTGGCTCACGTAGTTACAAGCGTCAGACTCCAAAATGGCGGTCTGCAAGGAAGGTGTTGGCGGTAAATACCGACATACTCTAACCGCTAACTATCATCTAAAAAGGGAGAATTATCATAACCATATGCACATATGCTTTTACTATTGACCTATTTCCACTTGTATTGGAGTATTATTGATTTACAGAAAACATACAAGAAAAAGAGAAAAAGGTCACAAGAATATGCTTTCTAGCAAGGCGTATTTCACAAAATAAAGCAAAGCCCAAGACCAACCATCAATCTGGGCTAACACCCTACAGTGGAGAGGTCCAGGAGAAGCAAGAAGGCCATAGGCCAAAGCTAGCGCTGGGGGGCCCACCCCTGGTGCCGCCGCACTAGGGTGCGAGCGCACCCCCAGAAGGGCCAGCCTAGCCCAGCTTTCACAGGCGGTTCGTGGAGGCGGTGCTAATGTCAGTTTGGCTGGTCATAAGTGTCCTTGCCCCCTGAACTGACCTAGAGCAAGTATAAAGCAAGAGGTGGAGCTCTCCATTTCACACACAACACACTACATCTCTCACACTTGTACTCTCAAGTGTTCCTCTCCACTTTTACTTTATCCTTAGTAGTAGTAGTGGAGCAAGGCTCATCTTGTAAGAGAAGGAGACATCTTGGCTAGTCTTTGGTATGAATACAATTCTTTCCATCTTGTTCTTCCTCTCTTTTTATCAATATAGCAATATTCTAGAATTAGAGTATAGTTCTAGTGATATGAACTTGTTATATGAACTAGATGATAGTTTGTGTGATTTGATCATAGAACATAGGGCTTCTAGTTCATATGCCTTGTTCATGATATGCTTGCTAGTGTTCATATCATGTTCTTAGCATATAGAACTCTGTTCTTAGTTGTTCATACATTTAGATGATTAGAAATAGAGTTGTGTGAGGGATGGTGGTTCATCGCACAACATCCAAGTTCTTTACTCGTTCATCCGTAGGGTGAGAGACCCGGGGGGACTTGGGTAGTTTCTCTATATGTGGGCATGGTGCTTGGGTATAGAGGAACAGGTGAATGCACTTCATAGTCCATAGTTGAGGTGGTAGGTGGTAGATGGTGACAGCCCTGTCCGTCCTTTGTAATCCCCCACATTCCGCTATGGTGTAGGAGTCTAAATTGCCACCTATGCTTGACTGGCAGACCAGTGCCCAGTGGTCTCCTGATCCATCGCAAATACAACTTTATCTCTAACTCATGTATTTCTATGACTAACTATATTCTAGGCATTAGCTGTATTAGGATCATTGCTCCCATAGGATATTCTTTCATTCTTTATTCTTTTATTCTTTATGCTACCACCATCTTTTCCCCACTTGAGAGTCATTTATCTGTGTGTCCACTATCATAAAAACCGTTATTGTTTACCCCTGTTAGCCTTCTTTTGAGAAAATATAAATACGACACCTAGGAATACTCTAGGTTGAAATGATACAATGGTATTTCTGTGTGCCTGTGGATCCATATCCATAACTGCAATGAATTACCGTATCACCACTCTCTCTCTATTATAGTCAGGAATATAGTTTTAGCACTAGTGTTGAGGAATGTTGAAAGTGCGCCGTATAGCATCTCCAAGGCACTAGTCGCTAAGGCTATAGTCCTAACATTATTGGGGATATAACTCTCTTGATAGAGATAAGAATAGTCTCGGTATGCCACGGTGCCCATGTCAGGCTATCCTAAAACTATAATTAGAGGTATATTCACTGGTAGTAATAGAGGGAATAACTGGTGAGGTATAACTTGGTAACATGGCCAGGCCTCAACCCTGGTGATATGATACTAAGGTATACCAACAAGTGTTTCTAGCGCCATTGCCGGGGATGGATTCTACCTCTATTCTCTATGATGACATTAAGAAATGCCAACAGAAAGCGGCAGGAGCTCTGATGCTATCTGGCCTGCTTGGCGAAAGAAGCGCAAATTGGCTTCTTGCTCGACAAACAAAACAAGGTGAGACTAGTATGAAGGTTCCCCCTACAATCGAAGACCTAGCTAGGAATATTTTTGAGGCAGCATGCAAGGAGAAAGAATGAAAATTCAAGCCATAAAGGGACAAGGACATCCTTACTCTTGGTCTGGGTAACCCCGAGCATCCTGGTCATGTATGAGGCGTCTCGTCAAGGTTGGGATGAAAAGAAGGATTCGGTGATGAGTGGTCAGACGTGTACAAGAAATGCGATCGATACAAGGAAGTAATGAGGGTGCCATTGAGAAAGAGGCTAAGAAATAATTCAAAGTCATGATGTCCAATATGCTATAAAATCCTGATTCTGAATTCATACAGCAATTAGCGAGTGCAATGTCTATTCAATAGATGACCACATAGGGTACATAGATGCAGCACATCGCAACACAACCCTTGGGTGATGCTCAATAGATGGTGGCCTGCACATAGTCTGCTATCCTTCCAAGCAGTGTGGCGTCTACGGTGAACAAGGGTCACTACCCTGTGGATGATATTGATAGGCCGACACCTTGCATGCTACTCATAAGATATCGAATGAAGAATGTTCGTACAAAAAAAAGTAGCCAAAGGCATTGCGATCCTAGGATGTCAGTACCATGGTAAAGACGTTCCAGAAGAGTACTACAGGGTTGAAGTGTCGACGGTCATCGAAGGTTACGAGGATGACTTGCTAGAAATCCCTGGTCCCGAGGATCTTGAGACACTTAGACAGGCTATCAAGAATTTCATCCTTTGGCCTCGACGAGACATTGAGTTGACTCAGCCACCACCATCCTCTGAAGGTCTGCCACTAACATAGGAATCATCACTTGCCGATGCTCTTCCAAACCCATCACCGTCCTCTGAAGTCTTATTGCTAACTCAGGAATCAGCACCTCCTGATCCTCTTCCTAACCCCTCGTCACCACATGCTCCGCCACCGCCATCATCATCTAACCCACAAACTCCGCCGCCAAAATCGCCACTCAATTACCCAGCTTCCCCACCAACAAAAGATCATGAACAAACAACTTCGACACCACCTCCACTGCCGCCGCCAAAGAAGAGAAAAGCAGGCACAAAGAAATTTTCCCCTACGAGCCAAGGAAAAAAAATGCTAGCACGGCTAAATTTTTGAAAGGAATTGCAATGAGCTGCTGTTGGCATCTCATAGCGTCATTAAGATAACAACGCTACAAGACACATGGTACTGATCAACTTGTCTTTAGCAACTAGCCACCTATCTCTTACCTTTACTCCTAAACATGAAACTAGGTTGTCATCCGTAATTATAGAGCTAGGAATAATTATTGGTATTGATCTAATCTATCATTTTATGTGACTAGGTAGAAATAAGTAAAGGATATATAAACTAAGAATGATTCTCGCAGCAAGCGGACGTATAATTATACTATTCTAGGATTTTACCTAGAGTATTATCAGGGTTGTAATTTATATTCTACCACTGGAAGGCATTGCTAAACAATTAATCTAGAGTATTGATAACACTTAAATGCAAAGTGAATAAGAGATGTAGCCAATGTCAAACTCTCCTCAAAATAGGAAGGTGTCACAAAATAAATAAATAAATGATAAATGATAAATATGATCAGTCATGATATAATACTACTAATTCACTCAGAGCAATCTAGCATGTTAACGTTGTTCAACCCAAATATAGAGAAATAACTCCTAAGTATTCTAGATACAGTCAAAGCTACATCAACTAGTGCAAGTATATCTAACAATCATCATTAAGTAATACTACCATAATTCCCAAACACATCGGAGCAATGTACAGAAAAAGATGAGTACAGAAACCTCATATATATAAATATACTCTTAACCCCGACAAATCCCACTCTACCAACCCACCATACGGGGGGAGGCCTACAAAGAACTCAATGGATCTGTCACATCCACGATCTACCTCACTACTCGGCATAACTGGGGATATTCGCAGATAAGCAAAGCATCTAGACACCATATCTACATACTGCCTACCACTCACCATATAGTTGAATAGATGAGCGCTATATGAACCAGTGCATGAATATAATAGGAAACTACCTATACTAGACATATTGAAGTAGACAATGAACAATGTAATCAAGAACATAATGATGAAGAACAATGTTGCTAGTAATACACATACAAATGTAGATATTATAATAAGAAAAAAAAGAATTTAACAACTGTACCAAACTCTTCTCTTCTTGACAAACTCCAGAATCCAAGCTCGCTAAAGAACTTGACTTCCTCCAATCTAGATCTAACTAGGCTAAATTATGAACTGGAGAGGCTCTGGATGAACTAGGGCTTCTAAACTCTAGATGACTGGATCATCTGATGACTTGAATGAGGTATTGAATGAATTAAGGTTTCCTAGGGGGTCTGGCCCTGTTTATATAGCCCGGTGGAATGCAGGACAGCCGTTTGATCAAACCGACTTCACATAGGGCTGAGATTGATCCTCAAAGGTGGTGGAAGGTGCTCGCAGAAGATGACAGGTGGGGCCCACAGGGGGTGCCGGCTGGCCTGGGCAGTGGGGCCGGTCGGCCCCACCTGGTGACGGCCCGCCTGCCCTTCGCTGCGGTGTCTTCGAGATCCTTCTAGAGTAGTTTAGCGTATTCTTGAGTTGCGAATAATTTCATGGTGTAGATTTGTAGTTAAGCCCCTTTTTCGTCTATTTTTTGGATTAGTTCCTAAAAATTAGTAAATCACCAAAACTCGTGGAAATTGTCAGAGAATACCCTAGCCTTCTAGATATTGATGTATTTCTCATACCTTTTGATATATAAAAAGTTAGCGCTATCCACCGTTAACAACTCCTCCAAGCTTACCTTTTGCTAGTCCCTTAGCAAAACCTAAAGTTAGATCAGGAGTTGCTACAATGCTTTCATTCTAACAAGTACACATGCTCTCAAATAAATATTTTCCTCTGGATTAGACAAAACTGCTCTAACTTTCAAACTCACCCATATTACCTTTTAACTATGGAGCTTTTAGCCTTTACGTGAGTCTTGAGTCATTGAAAGACAGAACAATCAAGTCAAGCACTATGTCTCAAACTCTTTACTTAACTAATAATCCAGAATTTTGCAAGTTTTCGCAATAAAACTCAGAGCTTAATTGTATGACACCCTCAAGTCTCTCAAAGTATGTGATATTTATGGATCTCATTGGGGCAATCAATGATGTCATGCCTTCCTATAGCTAAGGATTATAGTAGAGTTCATAGAAGTGACAATAAAATAAGGATAAATATACTTGCAATTCATATATTGTAAAGTCAAACAATGGATCCGTAGAGAATCAAGTCATACAATCAAACCAAGATGTGCATGTGTATGAAAATATGGTGGATAGGCGTATATTTGGTGGCTAATCCTAATTCTATTTTTGCTCTTTTAAAATGAATCTCTCTTCTTTCTTAGATCTTGAAGCTTTCTAGGAGAACATGTGCTATCTTTATTCTTTCTCTCTCTTCTTCTTTTTCTTAGGGAGGCGGGCATTTGAGTACCCATTGTTTTGATTGCTGGGACACTTGTCCATCTTTTACTCCCTCTTTTTCTTTTTAATATTTTTGCATAGCCACATGCATCCTTTGGATACAATAATGATTGAAGAGATAGTAATTAAGAACTTAGAGCAATTAAAACGAGGGCTGTCCTATGGGTTCATACTTATTTTTGGGTGTTTTACTCCTAATGTAGGAGAAAAACATTTTTGAGGTGGATATGGATGAAAATGAAAAGTGGTTGTGCTTACTCTTAGGGTAAGAGTAATGCATATATAGATGGAGTGTGTGAGTGTGATCTTGATTTTAAAAACAAGACAAGACTCTCATAAGGTATACACAAAGGTTGACCAAACTCAATGCAAAGCAAGCAACATTAATGAGCAAGGGTTTCCTATTCTAAATATATATATCATATATGGCTTTGGTAGGAATTCAACTTTGTCATACAGGAGCTCATCATATAAGGTTTTGAATTTCAAAAGATAAATCTCCAGAACTTAGCATCGTTAAGAATAAGATAAACAAAGAAATCGGACTCTCTTATATCATATCCATCAATCATCTAGACTTAGCTCAAGCATATGCCTCCACAAGTTTCAGATTTAGAGTAAATTCTTATGTTAAATCAATCGTGTCCAGAACTTAGGAGAACTCAAGGTTGAAAACTAGGTACACAAAAAATTCCAAAGCAGAGCAACTATTCATCATTTCCACGATAAAATTCTCTAGCTCATAGTTGACTCTAGACATACTCTATATTAAGACCGACTAAAACTTTTTTATTGATTTTCAGATTTTATTTATTTAAGGACTCATAAAGACTTAACAGACGTGGACCTTCATGTGCCCACATATTTTTGGTATTTTATAACTATAAGACGTACTTCGATAAATTGTATAGGTATAGTTACCTGATAACTAGGGGATGCTCCTCCTCTAAGCTAGATGTTTGTCATATTTCAATTGAACGATGTTTAAGAGCAAGCTTACCAGTGGTAGCTCACTGTTGTTCTCACTTTTTAGTCATAGTGAAATCCTGCAAAATTGTACTCCACAAGAAAAACCAAAACTCGAGGCTCGAATGTAATAGGGGTTAGCGGTCAGCCAAAATAAGTAATTGATTACTTCTTAATGAGTAGATATAACTTTTTGATTTTAATAGAATTTTCATTTTTTTTTTTTGGATTTTCTATTTTTATTATGCAAAGGAATAAATAAGAATTTATTTTTGTGTCACCATAATAAACATCCTCATGGGTTTACCACAAATTTTGTTCATATGGGATTTTATAGTTATATAATTATGTGATACTGATATATATTTTTATTTTGTTTTTATCTACATATATTTTAAATGTAAATGCTAAGAAAAAAATTACTATAAAGATAACTACCATGGTGCCTTATGGCGAAAGGGTACGAAATTTGAAGTCTATCGATAGGACTAGGCAGTAAGGAGTACATGTGTTGGTATTTCTTATGCACAACTAAAATATAAAGGATTCTACAAGCGCACAGAATACCATTGTAGCATTTTACCGGGAGTATTCTAGGTATCGTTATTTATATTTTACCACTGGGAAACAATGGATGAAGACATTGATAGTTCACCATCATGTATCTACTAACTAATATACCAACTAGACTAGAGTAGGGGGTAAATGATAAATGACAGAGTTATGCATAAATGACACAAACACACAGAGAATTATATGATAAAAGATAGCTAAAGTGAGAGGTCAACGGAGAGTTCAAGGTTCCTAAATACTTCTCTATTACTGGGGTTCTATAATAACTAATTTATGGATAGATATAGCAATCACACAATAACACTTCGAACATCGGAACACTAGTCATGGAAATGGGTGAGAAAAGACTAGGAAGCTCCGACTACGGTCCTACAAACACCAACCCTAACATGGTGGAATGTGTCGGCCGTCGGGGCTGTCACCACCTAGGGCTACCACAACTATATGTTGGATTGGGTGCAATCTCGATAACCTATAGCTTAGACTCCATGTCCACACTATCGATTACTACTCTAATCACATATAATAACTAGAGCACCTAATACAAAGCGGAGATCCTATGCTAAAGTATAACGAGTATACTAACCAATCAAATGTAGTGCATAAAAGTAAATAGAGAAGATAAAATATATTAAAGCATAAGTCTTACAAGAATAAATATAAAGACATACCAAGACTCTGAAGACTCTTCCAGAACCGGGGTGCAGCTCCGCTCTCCCTAACTCCCGACTAGAATAAATCTACTACATTGGAAAGTTTAGCCCTAATTCTCTAGAGATGAGAGGTCATCCATTCGAGGGACACCTCTACATCTCCATAATAATGTGGTGCCCAATCCCCGGGGGTCCTGGGTTGCTTATATGAGGGCGTCCCGGCCTCCCTCCACCTTTAGCAAGCGATGTGGTACTAATCTCCCCACCATATCTCATAAAAACGCCCATAGGCCTTTATGAGCCAAATTTTGATTTAGGCCCATTTAATTCCGCAGGTCCATATTCTAGAATCTTCCTTTATTTGTAAAATTCATATCTTTTTATTCTGGACTCTGAATATAGCAAATGATATGTCCGTTTTGATCATCTCGACGAGCCCGTCGCAATGGTGCAGTCTAATTCGTTATTTGAGATACTTTTATTTAATGAAAAATTGTGTACTCCTGCAACACAAGTGAGAATACCAAAACTCGTGGAACTCGTTAGAATCAAAACCTACAACTATCCTTTGTAATTCATTTTATATCATTTCATGTAATAGTTGATGGTTATATTTAGTATTTAATGACCTTCAACAAGTTCCTCCAAGCTTAACCTTTGCTAGTCCCTAGCAAAGCTAATCTTAAAAATCATTATTGATATCCATATGTTCTTAGCAACTTTCTTTTGTGGCCCCTCAAAATATACCTGTATTCAGACAAAAATTCTCCTCTAGGTTTAAGCAAAACTGAGCTAACATTTAAACTTACTCATATTACCCTTGACCATAGGGCTTTTCAGCTTTTACTTGGGTCTTGAGCAATCGAAAGACAGAAAGATTCAGCTAAGCACTATATCTCAAGCTCTTCATTCAACTATCATTCTAGAGTTTTTAGAGGTTTAAAAATAAAACTCAGAGCTTTCTTTGTATGACACTCTCAAATCTCTCATTATATATGGTATTTGTGGATTCTCACCAAGGCAATAATGATGTTATACCTTTCTTTTCTTCCTACAACTAAGGCTTATGTGGGGCTCATAGGTGTGGAGAAAACATGAAAGAACATACTTGCAATGCACATATTGTAAAGTCAAACAATAGATCCATAGAGAAATAAGTCATGCAATTGAATCAAAATGCGCAAGTGTATGGATATGGTGGATATTTGGTGGAAGTGGTGAAACCTAATTCTACTTTGCTCCTTGAAGATGTATCTCTCTTTTGAATTTAGAACTTGGCTAGAGAGTATAAGCTATCTTATTATTTTCTTTCTTTCTTCTTTCTCTCTTTTTTTTTTAAGGGAGGCGGGCATCTAAGTACCCATTGTTTTAATATTTTGGACACTTGTCCTTTTCTAACTCCCTTTTTTCTTATTTTTTTTTTTTTTTTTAGAATAACTTTTGCATAGCTCACACCTCCTTTTGGCACTATATATTTTTGAGAGATAGTACCAAGAACTTGAAGTATTTATTTGGTGGCTATCCTAAAGGAATGTTTTTTTGTGTTTACTCCCAAAGGTAGGAGCAAAACATTTTTAGATGGATGGAATGGAATGGCATGTTGTTGTGCCTACTCAAATATAGAGTAGTGCATATATAGGTGGCGTATTAGTGGATCTTGATTCAAGAGTATAAAAAATCTCTCATAAGGATCACAAAGATTGACAGAACTCAATGCAAGACAAGCAACATATATGTGAAAGTTTATCTAGCCTAGTTATCATGTTTGGTTTTGGTAGAAATGTAAGCTTTGTCATACAAGTGCTCATCATGTAAGGTTTTGTATTTTTCAAAAGAAATCTCCAAAACTTTAGTGTCACTCAGAACAAGATAAACAGTAGCTTAAACTTTTTCAATCATATCAATCAATCACCTAGACTTAGCTCAAGCATATGCAACCCACAAGTTTCAGGCTTAAAGTAAATCTTCATGTTAAAACAGTCTAAGCTAAAACTTGAGAAAACTTAAGTCTAGCAACTAAGCACTTTAAGAGCTACCACTTTTGTCTTTTAAGATCATCTCTAGATCTTTCCTATTTATTGACTCATAACTAGACACTCATTTTATTTGGTTTTACATTTTAAAGACTCACAAATACTCGACAAACATGGACCTTCATGTGCCCATATATTTTTGATATTTTTATGACTATAAGACAGACTCGATAATCGCATAGGTATACTTACCTGATAACTAGGGGATGCTCTCCCCCAAGCTGGATATTGTCGTAGTTGAGCGTTGAAGCCGAGTGGTCCTCACAGAGGAGCTCATATTTGTAAGAGCAAGTGTTGCTAAGAATACTTCAATCTCATCACCCATGATGTTACTTCCTTCACACAGGGGTCAGCTGTGTGTCGAAAAGATGTGCTTCGAGTGATGAAGATGAAGATTCCTGAGTGAGCTGGCTCTTAGAGTCATCCTGTAGAAAGCTCTCATAAAACATCAAAACTCGTGGAATGGTATTAGGATAAAAAGTTAATGATCAGCCATTTTAGAGGGTTGGATGTTGTGGAGGCTTCAAAGTATTTTTATGATAATAGTATTGCAGCAGAATGCTCAATTAATATTTTTAGATTTTATGGGTTTATATGCAGAAAGTATAAATGCATGATATATATTTTTATTTTATAGGCCACCACAAAGGAGAACTCCTACAGCTTTTTACACTACAAGGGTTTCACATGGGACTTAAAGTTTGTTTGTTTGTTTTTAAGATGCATGAATGCAACCTAATGCATATCTATTTATTTTTGTTATTTCCTATGAAATACTAATGTAGAAAAGTAAATATGGTTAAGGGAAAATAAATCATGCAATGTAAGAAAGTAAATATGGATAACTACCGATGTTACCTCACGGCGAGGGTTCGATGTTTTGAGTCCTTCGAACTAGACTCCTCCTTGCAGTGGTTTGTTGATTGAGTACTTCGGTTTGCTCCTAAGGATGAGGATTGAGGTGGTGTTTCCACTAATGGTGCTTCCAATAGTGGTGCCACCTTCTTCTTTTCTTTTTGTTAGCATCTCGACTCTAATCTTTGTTACTGGAGCATGATGACACCATGTGGTAAAGGGTAGATTGAATCTTAATAGTCTTTTCCATCTTTGCATCTTGAGTTGTTTATTAGCATCTTGTCTCATATGTTTTGCTCTTTTCTCACTCTTTCAGATTTTTTCTCTGCAAGGGATTAGTAGACAACACATACCCGAAGGAATATACTATTTATTTGAAGTATGGATAGTGTTTGCCAAGGAGTTAAAGATTAATTTATGGTCCGTGTTTTAAATGATTCATCATTATTTTAAATTTTCAAACAAGGTTAAGGCGAAGATATAAATTTAAAGAATAACTCTAACCTTGATTTGATTCTATGAAGTCTCCTAATATGATTTAAATATTTTTATACAGAGAGGATCGATAGTCTATATATACCACCAAATTCTTATATAAATATACTTTGATGTTATAATGTTTAAGTGATATTCTAAAGTATACTTATAATAGAGTAAGGAAGTTCAAAATACTAGAGATATTTATTCAAATAGAACAAAGAATATATAGGTGAACCAAAAGAGAATTTTATTTATTTTAAGTTTTAGCAAATTAAGCATAACATAAGGTACGGCTAGCCAAGACAATTAACAACGTGGTATAAGATGTCGAATGTAATTTAAAGTTGCATGAAGCTTGGATAAATGCACCTTATGTCTTGCAGGGGTGATTGGTCCACTATTATGGTGAAGTGTAGAAGGTGTTGAAGTGTTCTTACATTGATCTCTTTTCATCTTAGTCTTTTCTATACACTTGTTCTCCTTTCTTTTTGTTTTCGAACCATGATCAGACATTTATTCTTTCTTTCTTGCATAAATGTTAGTGGACACATACCCAAAGGATTGCAACAAGTTTAGAATGTGGGTTATGGTCCATATAGTTTATGCGATTTCATCTATGCTAATGAAAGGATGAGCTTTTAGTATTACTTTAGCATAGATTTCTTTTTAACGAATTTTGTTGGTAGCTGCACTTTTACATGGTTCAAGGCAAAGGTAGCTTGCAATAAAAGATTATGTAAATAAACTTTGATACTTACAGTTCTTTCCTTCATAAAGGATAAGTTTTGTGTCTTTCTTTTTGTGTAAAGTTATTGGACTTCATCACACGCCTTGATTCATCTCTGATGTGAGTTCATCTCTTGACTTATCCAAATTGAATTTAAGAGTTTCCTGCAGGGGTTAGTCCAATAAAATATCCAATATCTAGTACAACAACTTCTAGTTCAATAACCAAACCAAACTCCATGTCCAGTTTTGGTTAAGGAAGGCATTTTAACCTAAGCACCACGCTCAATTTAAAAGCCTATGAAAGCATGTCGAGTACTTCCAAACCAAAATTCTCTATAGCAAACAAAGGTAGCATGGGAGCACATAGAGATTTACTCAAATAGAGATGAAAGCATGATCATGCACGGTGAGAATATTTTTTTAGTTTTAAGTAGAGATGCAAGTGGCCTTGTATGTATGGAAGGAACTAAACATGCTTGTGGATTTGATAGTAGATGTATGGATTATTCAAAGTAAACATGCAGTGGAATGCAATAGGATAACTACTCATAAACTTTAAAGCTATAAGCAAAACTTTCTCACCTTTCTTGATCAAACTACCATGACTCACAATAGAGTTTGTGAGTTGTGCAGCGTCTTTTCTGTGAGATGGCAGGGCTTCATTGTTGATGGATCATGAATTTTTAGGCACCCTAAGTTCTTCAATATCCTTCTTATCTTGGTCTTGTGGAATTTCACCATAAAGTTAAAACGGTTGATAGCCCAGCTTATTCCACAACTCAACAAAACAAGGGTAATCCTACTAAAGCTAGTAGCAGACTAGATTAGTAGATATCAAGATCAATATCAAAAACTCTACACCAATTGTTTCCCCGGCAACGGTGCCAAAAATGCTTGTTGGTATTTCTTATGCACAACTAAAATATGAAAGATTCTGCAAGCGCACAGAATGCCATTGTAGCATTTTACCGGGAGTATTCTAGGTATCGTTATTTATATTTTACCACTGGGAAACAATGGATGAAGATATTGATAGTTCACCATCATGTATCTACTAACTAATACACCAACTAGACTAGAGTAGGGGGTAAATGATAAATGATAGGAGTTATGCGTAAATGACACAAACACACAGGAGAATTATATGATAAAAGAGTAGATAGCTAAAGTGAGAGGACAACGAGAGAGTTCAAGGTTCCTAAATACTTCTCTATTACTGGGGTTCTATAACAACTAATTCATGGATAGATATAGCAATCACACAATAACACTTCGGGACATCGGAACACTAGTCATAGAAACGGGTAAGAAAGGACTAGAAAGCTCCGACTATGGTCCTACAAACACCAATCCTAACATGGTGGAATGCGTCGACCATCGGGCTGTCACCACCTAGGGCTACCACAACTATATGTTGGATTGTGTGCAATCTCGGTAACCTATAGCCTAGACTCTATGTCTACATTATTACTACTACTCTAATCACATATAATAACTAGAGCACCTAATACAGGCGGAGATCCTATGCTAAAGTATAACGACTATACTAACCAATCAAATGTAGTGCATAAAAGTAAATAGAGAAGATAAAATATATTAAAGCATAAGTCTTACGAGAATAAATATGAAGACATACCAAGACTCAAGACTCTTCCAGAACCGGGGCGCAGCTCCGCTCTCCCTAACTCCTGACTAGAACTAATCTACTACATTAGAAAGTCTAACCCTAATTCTCTAGAGATGAGAGGTCATCCATTCGAGGGATGCCTCTACATCTCCATAATAATGTGGTGCCCGATCCCCAAATCCTGGTTGCTTATATGAGGGCGTCTAGCCTCCCTCCACCTTTAGCAAGCGATGTGGTACTAATCTCCCCATCATATCTCATAAAAATGCCCATAGGCCTTTATGAGCCAAATTCTGATTTGGGCCCATTTAATACCGCAGGTCCATATTCTAGAATCTTCCTTTACTTGTAAAATTCATATCTTTTTATTCTGGACTCCGAATATAGCAAATGATATGTCCATTTCGATCGTCTCAATGAGCCCATCGCAATGGTGCAGTCTAATTCCTCATTTGAGATACTTTTATTTGATGGAAAATTGCGTACTCCTGCAATACAAGTGAGAACACCAAAACTCGTGGAACTCGTTAGAATCAAAACCTACAACTATCCTTTGTAATTCATTTTATATCATTTCATGTAATAGTTGATGTTATATTTAGTATTTAATGACCGTCAACAACATGTCGGATTCATTGTCTGAGGCAGCCTCAGTCAATTCTCCGTCTTGCCATGATGTCTCTTTATTCTTTTCCAACCATCTCTAATTTTGTTCTTATATTTCTCTTGCTTCTTGCTTAGCGATTTGCTCCGTTCTCTTAGCTTCTTTGTGCACTCACTCCAGCAAGGTTCTGTTGCTTCTTGTTCATAGAATTGATCCATGTATCTTGTGTCTTCACCGAGATAGTCCTCTCCTCCTTTTCTCGAGAGCAAATTTGCTCTACGACGGGATCGACGTCTCCTTTTTGCATCTTCTAGGACGAATTACTGTTACTGTAACTATTAAAATCGCAACGTACCTTCTCAATAGGTAAATAGAAGTGGACTGTCTAGATCTAATGTAGAGAATTGCATTGGTGTTATTAAGGAATGGTCTTCCCAGGATGATTGGTGTATCGTCGTCTTCCCCGCATGTCAAGAATCAAGAAATCTGTGGGTATGTAATAATCTTTAATCTTTACCATGACATTCTTTACTATGCCTTTTGGGAATCTTGTTGATAGGTCCACCATCTGCAAATTTGTATGTAGGTTAGGTATAACAGGTTCATCACCAAATAGATAATTGTAAGCTACCTTTGACATGATGTTGACCCCCGATCCGGTGTCATAGAAAGTCTTGGGGAAAATCATTTGCTTGATGGTGCACTCAATGGTCGGGACTTCTGGGTCTTCTCGCCTGATGATGTATAGTGGTGCTAACAGGTGGTCATGTTCGGTGTTGACAGAGTTGATCGGTTGAACCGTCTCTTCTAGAATCTGGCCGAGCTTCGTTCTTCCTCCCTCTTACATTGTTATTCTTCTTCTTCTTGGGTTCAAATTGGTTGTTGAGCTTGTTCGTATGCCTTCTATGGGAATGCGGGGGGTTGTGAGGATCACGGTCCTTGAATGAAAACTTCTTCTTATTCTTGATGGAAAACACAATCTTGGTGTGCTCTGCATAGATGATGGCTTTAGTTGTGCATAGGAATGGTCGGCCCTAATATGATGGGTGCTCTTTCATCTTCTCTAGTCTCTATGACTACAAAGTTAACCGAGATATAGGATTGTCCCACTTGAATAATAGCTTCTTCTAAAACTCCTTCGGGTGGTAGAGATAGACTGATCTGTAGCTGCAAATGCATAGTTGTGTACAAGAAAGGATCTCCTAGAATCTTTTCATAAATTACCTTGCATGATGTTGACACTTGTGCGGAAATCACGGATGGCCTCTAGAAAGGTGTGACATCCTATTGAGATAGGAATGACAGGGCCTTCGAGGTCACCTTTCTTCTCGGGGAGTGAGTGGTCAATCCACTTTGCACATCCGCTAGTTGAGTGTAGTAATGACTTTGCATTATGAATATCGATAAGATTTGTAGTTTCTAAATCCTCTAGTTGGCCCGAAACCTTACCTTTTTCTATTGGAGGAACAAAGCATTTTGCCGGTTGAGCTAATTGTGATTCTAACATTTTATTAAAGCTGTGTTGGTTTTTTAATAGTAAGCGATCTAGTGTTTATATTCTCTAAGGCTTTATCATTTAAGGTTACCTTTTTAAACATTTGGTCTAGTAATTTAGATTGACCAGCAACTAGATCTCTTAAAGGTGATAAATTGTAATTATTGTAGTTGTTGTTACCTTGGAAGTTACCTTGTCGTGGTTGCTGATTCCATCCTTGATTTTGTTGATTCCATCCTTGACCTTGTTGAGAACGATAGTTGGTGTTATTATTAATGTAATTCACTGCCTCTTGGATTTCAGGGCAGTTGACTATTGAATGCCTTGTGTTTCCACATTCTTCACATGTCATGCAAGAATCATTAATGTGCATGGCTTCTCTTTTCTTAATGTCTACGCCATCAAGCTTCTTCATGATGAGGTCTAGATTTTTAGTGAATATATCAACTTTCTTGAGATGATGGATGTCTCCTCCTCTCTTTACGAGGTTGAGTACGTTCTTCATTCTAGCTTTGATTTGAGGCCATGTTCTCAACTAGTGCTTTGTTTGCATCTACGAGCTTAAGTGACAAGAAAGCTTCTCCAGCTGCAGCATTCATGGACTCCGCGAGTACTAGAGACTAGTTCATGATAAAAGTCTACATTAGTTGCTAATCCTCCATCCCATGATGAGGACATTCTGTAATATAATCTTAAAAAACATTCCCATGCCTTGGCGAATGATTCATCATGTTCTTTGTTAAAAGCTTGAAATCTTCCCACATAGTGTATTAGTCTTGCCTTCTTTGAAAGAATCTGGCTAGAAAAGTAGTAGAGCAGCGGTCCCAAGTAGTGTTGGCAGCCTTATTGGCATAGAACCGGTGTTTTGCTTTTCCCCAAAAGTAAAAATGGGAATAGATGAAGTAAGATAGCATCTTTTGGTACATCTCCGATTGTGAAGGTGTCTTTGCATATCTCTAGAAAATATTGTAAATATGCACTTGCATCTTCATGTGCGTTTCCATAAAACTGATTGGCTTGCACCATAGTGATGAGCGCGCAGCTTGAGCTCAAATCCATTATCTCCGATGTCGATATTAGGCCCGATGCGGATGTTGGCGGTTGTTGGTGCGAGAAAAACTTCACGTAGTGTCTTTTTTAACCATGGCTTCAAACACTGGTGTAAAGTTAGCTTCTAATTCTTCTCCTGCGGATGATGGAGCTTGCTCTTGTGAAGAACAAGTTTCGATGGAGGGTGTTCTTGATGGTGATTCAAAAATGTCCCTCATTCTTGCAAACTTCCTTCTTATTAAGAGTTTCTCTAGATCTTCGATATAATTGTCTGGGAGATCAAAACTATTCTTCATTACCCCGCATAAGATACACAAGAAGACAGAAACAAGGGTAAGCCTATTTGAGTTAGAGGTAGATTGGGTGATCGATTTTATTGTGGTGCATATGGTTATCAATACTTTTCTAGGTTTATTAGCCTTTCCCGGCAACGGCGCCAAAAATGCTTGTTGGCATCTAATAGCGTCATTAAGATAACAACGTTACAAGACACATGATACTGATTAACTTGTCTTTAGCAACTAGCCGCCTATCTCTTACCTTTACTCCTAAACATGAAACTAGGTTGTCATCCCTAATTATAGAGCTAGAAATAATTATTGGTATTAATCTAATCTATCATTTTATGTGACTAGACAGAAATAACGAAAAGGATATATAAACTAAGAATGATTCCCGGCAGCGGACAGATAATTATACCATTGTAGCATTTTATCTAGAGTATTACCATGTTGCCATTTATATTCTACCACCGGAAAGGCATTGCTAAATAGCTAATCTAGAGTATTGATAACACTTATATGCGGTGAATAAGAGATGTAGCCAATATCAAACTCTCCTCAAAATAGAAAAAATATCACAAGATAAATAGATAAATGATAAATGATAAATATGATCGGTTATGATATAATACTACTAATTCACTCGAGCAATCTAGGATGTTAATGTTGTCCAACCCAAATATAGAGAAGTAACTTCTAAGTATTCTAGATACAGTCAAAGCTATGTTGTTGGTATTTCTAACGTTATTACTAATTAACAAGATTAGAAACACATGGTATTAAATTAACTTGTCATTAGCAACTAGCCACTTATTTATCACTAGCATTCCTAAGCATGAATTAAGTTGTCATCCCTAATTATAATGCTAAGGAATATATATAAGCTTACATGTATATATTATTCAATATGACTAGGCGAAATATGAATATAAACTAAAATCGGTTACGCAGTTTTACGATAATTATACCATTGTAGCATTTTACCTAGGAAGTTCTACCGGGTTGTTAATTTATATTTATACCACTTTGTGAAAGCTTGTTATAAACTCTAATCTATTATATTGATAAGGAATTATATACAATGAATAAGTGATATTACCAATGTCATCTACTCTACTCATAATAGACGAGAGGTCACAAGATAAATATAGATAAATACGGGTGATAAGCATAATCAAGTATCATAATTATATTGATAATCATGAGCACTTCCTAGTCATAATGATAGTTAGCCAATGGATAATCTAAGGAGATAACCGCCTAAGGTAATTCTATAACTACGTCAATGAATAACTCTAATTAGTGCAACTATATCTAGCAATCATTGTTAAGTTAACCCTACATCATGATCACATGTAAGGGGGCATCATCTAGGGGAGGATGTGAAACGAGTCATCATCCAACTTCACGCATCAGGTACCGTCAGTCCCTACATACGGGGGTGGACTACGGAGGAGGAACCAACGCACGGGGTCACCTACACCTTGGACTACCACACGCCCCGGGCACATCGGGGTGCACTCGCAGACAAACAAGATATCTAGACACCACGCTACATATTGTCCATCATCTACCCATTGTACACCTAGATAAATGCTATACGAGCAATTACATGAATTCAATAAGATCAAACTAACTATACTAGACATATAATCAAAGTAGACAATGACTATTGCAATTAAGAACATATGAACTATTAAGAATAATGTCTCACTAATCGAATAATGAATACAATAAGAAAGAAAAGAACTAGAACTATCTAGAACTCTAGCGCTTCGCATTGCACAGGGGCTCCAGATCGATGAAGAACTAGATCTCCTCTACTTCTCTAATCTAACTAACTAGAACTATGAACTAGAAGGCTCTTGTTGAACTAGAAGGCTTCTTGATGCTTGATGGCTTGAGGCCTTGATGAATAATGACTGTCTCTTCCGTGCATACTATATTTATAGTCCTATGGGATGAACGTGCTTACCAAGCAGGGGATCAAACCAACCAACCCAAGGGGTGAGATGCATCGGAGAGGCGGTGGAGGAAGCTTCAAAAGGAGGAGGGCCGAAACCCTAGATGCCGCCGCCCCATGGTGGGGCCCAGCTAGGCCCCACTGTGGCCTCCCCCGCCCCCGATTTTTCTGGTGTCTTCTAGATCCTTCCACGTCCCGATGTAGATCTTTCTCGTGGCGGATAAGTTTCATGATTAATATGCACTATAATCCCTCTTTTAAGCTTTTCCGGAAAAATCCCCAGAAAATATAGAATATGCAAAACTTCGTGAAACTTGTTAGTTAAAACCCTAGACTAGTGTGTATTCATGTATCCTTTTTTGTCTAAAGTTCTAATAAATATTGACGTTATCCAATCGGGCAACATACGTCAACTAGTGCAAGTATGTCTAACAATCATTGTTAAATAATACTACCATAATTCCCAAACACATGGAGCAATGTATAGAAAAAGATGAGTATGAGGAACCTCATGTATATAAATATACTCTTAACCTCGGGACAATCTTACTCTTCCAATCCAATCGCGGGAGAGGCCTCCAAGGACTCAATGGATCCGGTCACATCCATGATCTACCTCATAATCCGACACAACTAGGGATATTTGCGAGATAAGCAAAGCATCTAGACACCATATCTACATCTCACCTACCACTCACCATACAATTGAATGGATGAGCTATCACGAACCGCTGCATGAATATAATCGCAAACTAGCTATACAAGACATATTGAAGTAGACAATGAACAATGTAATCAAGAACATAATGATGAAGAACAATATTGCTAGTAACAATTGTATAAATGCGGATATTACAATAACAATGAAAAAAGAACTTAAGAACTATACCAACTCTTCTCTTCTTGGCAACTTTTGGAATCAAGCTTCGTGAAGAACTTGACATCCTCCAATCTAGATCTAACTAGGCTAAACTATGATCTAGAAAGGCTGCGGATGAACTAGGGCTTCTAAACTCAATTGATGACTTGAATGAGGTATTGAATGAATTAGGGTTTTCTAGGGGTCATTACTGTTTAAATAGCTTTGTGGGATGCACGACTGTTTTGATCAAACCCACTCCGTAGGGCTGAGATTGATCCTCAAAGGCGGTGGAAGGTGCTCCCGAAGATGATAGGTGGGGCCCATAGGGGGGTTGCGGCGGCTGGGCGATGGGGGCGGTAGGCACCTCTGGCGGTGGTCTGCCTCCCTTAAACCGGTGTCTTCTAGGATCCTTCTAGAGTAGTTTGGCGTATTTTTGAGTTATGGATAGTTCCATAGTGTAAATTTATAATTAAGCCCACTTTTTCATCTATTTTTCTGGATTAGTCCTAGAAATTAGTAAATAAACTCATAGAAATTGTTAGATAAAATCCTAGCCTTCTAGATCGCTATCCACCGTCAATAAATGCGAGTCCGTGTAGTTGACTTGGCTAAGCATGAAAAGTTATGGAAGGACAAAGAGAAGCTAGCAAAGGCTTTGAGAAAAAAGCCTTGGAGATTAGGAAGCCAACATGGAAAGATTATCAAAATGTCACCTTTAAATATATCTTTGAGTAGGTGTGGGGGTATAAACCCCTATACCCTCCTGGCCTTTGGGCACTGCTTGGGCCAGAGCCCCAGCCCACAAGACCAAAACCGATCGGCCTATTAGGTCTGGTTAGATTTCGAGCAACAATCAAGAGTTGCTTGTCATGCAAAGGCAACTAGTCGGTTAGGAAACCAATTGTATCCCTAGTTAGATCTGATCGTTTTTGTAACCATATCGGGATCTTAGAATGCAAACCACGTCCTCGGACTATATAAAGGCGGGGGGACCCTCTCAAATCATCCTTTCAATCAATATAGGAAAGCGGGGCGTAGGGTATTACGCACCTAGCGACTGAACCTAGGTAAGCGTATTGTTGTTCCCCTGATTACGTCTTGTTAAGTAGTCTAAGCGTATCTCCACCCGATAAATCATTACCATCGGTATACCCATGGTAGGCGCCACCGATATTTTTGTCGACAATGCCGGCGTGCGGTAGGTGGCGTGCAAATTTCGAGGAGGCGAGCAAGATCGTTTCTTGGCAGCTTTTCACCCCGGGGGTTTGAGGCGGGTTTAACATTCACCATCGGCTCCTTCACCTGGACCACCCCGACCTTTGGAACCACCACCCGGATCCATGGAGGGAGTGCGATCGGCCTCAAACACCCGACATCTCGAGCTGCAGGTGAAACTCACCGGACTTCAGGATGGAGTCTAGAGGATGGCGGGGTCAAACGGCTCGACCTCCGCCTACCGCTACCGGAGGAGGGTTTGGCCGACAATTCTGACTGATCCAATCCATCAATTAGGTCGAAGAGGTGCAGTTGAAATACTTGACCGGTTAGAATGGACCTAGGGGTCGATCTAATGATGGCGGCTTCACCTGGGTCCATGTCGGCGTCGGTGCGGGGCTTAGGCCCATGATTCAGATCATTTAGCCCGGATCAGCCTCGGCGGTCCTCAAATCCGGCGTGACCGACTTCACGCCAGATTACGATCGACCATGGTCCAACCTCGACATGGTCCTCAAGTACTGCGTCGATCGGCCCGACACCTAGATCAAATCTGGCCCAGAGTGGTCCAATGGCGTGGCCCGGCCCGGGCCCATGCTAACCCGACAAAACCACCTAGATCCAAATCTGGCCTTGGTCCGACCACCACCGGGCCTCGAGTTCCTCCTCGGCCACAATGGCAGCTGAAATATGGCGAGCCGAGCTCGAGCCAGGCTGGCTTCGAATTCACTCCCCTTACACAGCTAGCGCCTCGTCGACATACAAACGGCAGTGTGGGTTTATTCAAAAGGTCGGGCTCCGACCCGGACAGCCCAGTGCAACTCATTGAGTTCCAACTTGGCCCAGTACCATCGGGCACATTGTCCATCACATACGGCAGAAGAGCTCCCGAGGCGACCATCGAGGCGCGATTAATGATGGTGCCACCCGTATCACTTGAGCACCATCTCGCGTTGGGCGACGATGAGTTTCTGGCGGATCAAGAACCTACTCGGCACAGAAATGAATTCCCGAATTCGGCGGGATTGAGGCGTTGTCTTCCACGTCGGCAATGGTGAACCGCAGTCGTCGAGTTGAAAAGCGGAAACACGTGAGCGAAGCCCGCAATGCAGATCGAGCACATGCGCCCGAGCACTAGAACTCGAGGCCAATGTCACCGCACCAGGCCGCCCGGCTGCACATCGACCCCGAGGCTAACGCCGTTGCCCTGCAGCAAAGAGGCTCAACCCCGTAACCTTGTCGATGAGTTCAAGCTTTGGTTGGTGATCGACTAGTCTATAAACCTAGCGCTAACATCGCTGTTGCTATCCAACAACTCGAGCATGCCTGTTACCACTGAGCTCAGCGTCCTCACCGACCTCAAAATTTCGCGGAAGCCACAACTCAATTTTTGTGTGAAAACATGGCTGGATTTCATCCCGAGCCACTTGCGCTCCGCAGCACCCTCTATGGCCCGCGGACCATGCGAAGGTGATGGTGGCAATGATAGAGTGATGCGTGAAAGTCATCATAGCGCGCGGACAACCACAGCCGGGGCCATAACCACCACCAGGCGGGTGGCGGTGGCCAACGACCATACCGCGGACATCAGGTAGAGCAGCCCCATGGCATGATCTCTATGATGTCGCCGACAATAGGTAATCTTGAGCTTCGCTATGGATCACGGGTCCTAAATCTTTTTACTGAACGCCTTCACTAGGTTGACCCCCGGCCTTCAAGATCGGTGGTGAGAGGCATTCGATGGCAAAGCCGACCTGGCGATTGGGTCATCGCCTCACATGACGGTCCGAGGTGCAGGTGGTGGTGATGAAGCACGCCATGGCCAACTACCTCCGTTGGTGCTAGGTGGTCCGCTAACCGTTTTGCTGCTACGGTAGCGGCGGCTCCATCCACCAGCCTGGCCGCAGCTCCTCGCAGATGTTCATCGAGAATTATAAGCCTACGCAGAAGCCACTTACAACTCTCCAAGCGAAGCTCTTCAGACACTACGTGCATTAAACTGCGAAGTCCGGATCACCATCCGCGACAGTCCCAAAAAGCCATCAGCATTTTTCATTGCTAGGCTTTCAGAACAACCCAGCATAGCGCCGACCTCGCAAAGAGCTCTGTGCAAAGCAGCACGAGACCATGGAGGAGATGTTCAACATCGCCCGGGGGCATGCGTCAACGAAGCCCGTTATCGGTCACGGCTTGATAGGCGGTCATGGCATGTTCTGAGACGCAGCCATCGTTATTAATGATGATTGGGCCAGGGACGACTATGGCGACACGCCCGAGGGACCCCTTAGCGACCACGCGGTAACTGCCACGATGACCATGGCAATGATCACCGCCAATGACGCGGCATTGATCACTACAATGACATGACAGCGAGCGCCATGGCAACGAGGGGTAGCGATGGCGTGACAAGCGACCGGCGGCCGCAGGATGGCGCGGCGAGGGACCACGACAACGACGAGCGTCGCCAATCACGACAATCGCCCAAACAACTCTATCAATAACGCCGACAGTTCTAGAAGCGTAGAGGTTGACGGCGAGTATGACAAGATTCTCAATGGTGATTTGCCCTCTTAACTCAAACAAAGGGCACACGGCGAATACAATGGCTTTTGCCAGCACATCTTAAGCTTACTTGGAAACGACTGTACATCAATAAAAGGGCAACGTGAAAGCCCATCCGCGTGACAAGTCGATGACGATGAGGACGACGGCAAGAGAACCCACGTCATGCCTACAAAAGACCCGAAAAAGTATGAGACCGCCATGATTTTTTTTAGAGGAAAGGTGGCCATGGAAAATGGCGCGACAAGAAGCTGGTCAAACAACGCGCATCGCCGCCCTCTCGAGCCAGCCCGACCTCGTCGCCGATGTGTCCAAGCTCCCAGTCTGGTCAGAACAGCCCTATATCTTTCAGCCGATCTGATATGGGACCAAGTTACCGGACACTGGTGGTTCCCCCTCATCCTCGACCCGGTGATCGGCAGTGTCCCACTTCGAGAATGTACTAGTCGATGGAATGGCAGGTGAACATCCTCTTCTACCAAGCTTTTCTGGAGCTCGGCCTAAAAGTACAGGGATCAGCTTGAGCCATATGACTCATCATTCTAGGGCATCATGTCGGGCAAGCCCTCTATATACCCCTCGGACAAATCTCGCTGCCCGCCCAGTTCGGCACACCACAGCACTTTCGCACCGACTACGTCAACTTTGTACTAGCTGACTTCAATGGCATCTACCGCCATACTCGGCAGACCAGGCATCGCCAAATTCATGGCTGTCCCCACTATGGCTATCTTGTCCTCAAAGATGCCAACTGACAAGAGTTATCCTGTCCTTGCGGGGTAACATCCTCCTGTTGTTTACATACCAAGACAAGTGCGTACGCCACAGCCGAGGCCAAAGAAATCGAGGCACGATGGAAGACATGGTCTTGCTGAAAGCCAGGTCGCCAAGCCTGTAGGGCTCCAGACGCTTCGTCAAGCAGCACCGCAAGCGCTGTACAAGAAACAACCAAGGTGCACAGAAGGTCAACTTGGTGCCCGAGGACTCGTAGAAGACAGCTCTGGTCGGGTCGGGCCTCGATCCCAAATAGGAAAGACACGCTCATCCATTTCTGGTAGGCAAACATAAGCATTTTTGCGTGAAAACTTTACTGACATGCCCGTATCCCAGGGAACGGATTGAGCACTTCCATTAATATACCCGAGACAGCCAAGCCAGTTAAATAGAAACTCGATGATTCGCTTGAGGCAGTGAGGAGGCAATTAGAAGCGGTAACCCGGCTCTTATCCGCTTGGTTTTTATTAGAAAGTGTATCACTCCCGGTTAGTTAGCAAATCAAGTCCTTGTAGAAAGAAAGAATAATGAATGAAGAATATCTTGTGATTACGATCTCAACAAACACCTAGAAAGGATCCCTTCACCGCGCTCCTACGTGTCGGCGAAGGGTGCGATGCGACTCTTGTGGGTTGCCAATTGCTTTCTTTCTTGATTTACTGCTTAGGCTATCACCGGTCGCCCTTACCTTAGATGACGAGAAGAAGACCTCCTTGTTGATATTTCTAACATCACTTGGCGTTAAGTTGTCATCCCTAACATGATGCCGAAATTAGAAAAAATCTACACTTGACGCTTCTAAAAAATAACTCTATTGAATATATCCGCTTAAGTGAACAAATAATTCTCTGTTGTAGCATTTCACCCGGTAAGATTCTCATGTATCGTTGATTTGTTTTTAGCCAAAAGAAAAAAAAAAAAAAAAAAAAAAACTTATTTATTGTGTTGGATTATCTCTAAAAGGCGTAAAAAAGGAATTATGACTATGACTTTTAAATGTGCAAACCTATGATAATCAACCACTCTAGTGTTTTAGCGGGTATGATAAAAGGTGCTTTCTAGGAGATAGAGATTAAAGACTTAACTAATATGATTTGGTTAGATAGGAGATTTAGCTAGAGTAAAGAACTTCTAAGTTATCCTCTAAATAATAAGTCTAAGACCACACCAATATACACACTTTTCATCTATAGTATAATCAACTTTCGAAAACAGTATAAGAAGCATCAACTAGAGGATATTGAGACATAAGTCACCTCCTTCAATGGCGCTCTACTTAGCTATGCGGGGATGGAATCTGAATGACTCCAATGGACTGCCGTCACATGATCTACCACACTCGCGTATGTCGAGGATGCAATCATAGGTATATATGATATCAAAGCACCATGCTTACATAATACACATACTATTGGTACATAAGTGCTTTGCATTCCCATTAAATAAGATTTAAATAAGACTATCCGCGGGCGCCATGAGATATAATCTACCGATGTAGCATTTTGCAGAAGGTTTTAAATATCGTATCCCACGAGGAGCAGTAGGTGATGATGACAAAGTCTATAGACTTAGCCCAACAATTAGGCTAGATAATTGTTGGCCCGGTTCTTAACTCACATCATATCACAGCCAACATACACACAAAAGAGAAAGAAGCACCACCATAACTAGAATATAGGGGTCTATACACTAACAAATTCCATAGTTTTTGGTGAGTGCA
>JADLZL010003501.1:0-71744 GCA_015844335.1 Chrysopogon serrulatus | reverse complement strand
TGGATAGCTAGCGGGGTGCCCAAAGACTCCATGCGTTTCAGCCCATGATAGGCCGGAGTTTAGGGGCGCCCTTGAGGCGCGAGGGCAGAGCGATTGGAAATAGGCCGTGTACTAGCGTTCAGGAAAATCGGCAGCGGACAAAACCGCCCCGTCGTAGCGGGTCGGCCAGGCATCGTGGATGGCTAGCGGGGTGCCCAAGACTCCATGCGTTTCAGCGCCTTGATGAGCCGAGTTTAGGGGCGCAGCGGGCGCGAGGCAGGCAGTGGGCAAGAAATAGGCCGTGTACTGCTAAGCGTTTCAGGAAAATCGGCAGCGGACAAACCGCCCGTCCGTAGCGAGGTCGTAGGCATCGTGGATGGCTAGCGGGGTGCCCAAGATGCTCCATGCGTTTCCGGCCCAGCGGTAGGCCGGGTTTAGAGGCGCCCATGGCTGCGGGGAACCGGAGGCGATTGAATAGGCGTGTACTAGCGTTTCGGGAAAATCGGCCAGCGGACAAAACCGCCCACGTCCGTGGTCGGCCCGGCATCGTGGATGGCTAGCGGGGTGCCCAAAAGGCGGCTCCATGCGTTTCAGCGCCCTTGATAGGCCCGGAGTTTAGGGCGCCCGCGGCGGAGGGCAGGCAGTGGGTAGAAATAGGCCGTGTACTAGCGTTTCGGAAAATCGGCCGAAAGCAGTTGAGCCTATAGATGTATAGTGGATTGACCACTCTCTACCTAAGAAGATGGGAGACCACGGAAGACCTATCATTCCTATTGCCATAGGATGTCACAGCTTTCTAGAGGCTACCTACGATTTCAAGCGCAAGTGTCAATATCATGCCCAAGGTAATTTATGAGAAAATATTAAATGATCCCCTATTGTACTCAAATATACATTTACGACTTACTTGCGATCAGTCCATTTGCTACCACGAGGGAGTACTAGAAGAAGTTGTCATCAAAGTGGGGCAATCATGTCCCGATTGACTTCATGGTTATGGAGACGAGGTAGATGAGAAGACACCCATCATTTTGGGTAGATCATTCTTGTGCACAACAAAAGCCATCATCTATGCGGAGTTTGCCAAGATCGTCCTATCCATCAAGGACAAGAAAGAAAGATTCACATTCAAGAACCGCGTCCCCGAAAAGCTCTGTAGCCCCTGAAGCAATTCCATCAACAAGAAGAGTAACAACGAAAGAACCAATACCGAAGAAGAAGAACAATAGAAATAATAGAAGATGGAGGCAAACTAAGCATGCACCCCGAGGAGACTACTCAACTAATCAACGCTCTTAATACGAAAAACGATCATATGCTACCTAAGCCATTTCCAATAAAGAGAGGTGATCTAGGTGTCCCAATCATTGAATGCACAATCAAGGACACCACCTTCGCCAACACCATCTATGACATCGGCCCGGCCGCAACGTAATAACAAAATAGGTATATGATGAATTATTTGATTTACCGTTATACCCAACATTTATTGATTGCGTTTATGATGGATCAATCACTAAGGTTCCACGAAGGAGTGGTCAAGGATGTCATGCTAAGAATTCAAGGACAATATATACCTGCAGATTTTCTAGTTCTTGATATGTAGGGAGATGATGAATCCCCGATCCTCTTGGGAAGACCTTTCCTCTACACAGCCAACACAAACATCTACATCGGGTCTGGGCAGATCCACTTCAACCTACCTACCGGGAAGGTGCGCTGTCAATTTAGAACACTTATTAACTATGAGCAGATCAGGAAGCAACACAATAGGAGAAGACGTCAAGGCCACCCGTCGAGGGCTGCCCGGCCTCCTTTGTGGATGGGAAGAATTTCCTGGCAAGATTGTGAAGTATGAAGGTCGCTACAAGGAGCAAGAAGAGAACATGCAAGCACCCCGCTGGAGTGAGTGGGAAAGGAAGCTAAAAGGATGGACCAGATCACCAAGGAAGAAAAAGAGGAGATCCTAGCACGATTAGAAGCATGGAAGAAAGAGAACAAAGCTAAAGAGCTGGAGCTAGAGAAGAAAGATGCAGAAAAAAAAGCAAGATGGAAGGAAGAAGCATGTGCAGCACCATCACAAAACCCCGTTGGATCGAGGTTACCTCGGGCGATGAACCTACTAAGTAAGTGTTCTCCTCTTTCTAAGTCCTCCGTCCGGTAGACTTTAAATTCCGCACCCTAGCCATAAGGTTAGAATGGTAGTTATCTCATTAAATGCATTAGCAATTTATTTAGTAGCATAATTTTGTTCACATACTAAAATATAAAACAATAAAAATATTTATTGCATTATTCATGGCATCACAAAGCCCCTATGGATACCCTATGGTATTTTCGAAGGAATATCTGCTGTGGTGGCATAAAATAAAAACAATAAAAATAATAGCATTCATATTTAAATTTTTGCATCATAAAAAGAAAAAAGAAGAGAAAAAGTGAAAACCCGCTTAAATTAGACAACATTAAAGCTAGCTCATAAAGGTGATCAATTACTCTTTGGTGACCGCTAACCATTAACAAATTTGAGCCTCAAGTTTTGGTTTTCCTTTTGTAGAGTATTTATGCAGGAAGAACATCATAGCTAGGAGAGAGTCTATCGGGGGCAACCACCTGTTCACCACAGGCTAAGCTCGCTCCGGCGGACATCTACATCAAGTATTGCAACCATCCAGCCTGGGAGAGGAGGATCTCCTAGTTATCAGGTGACTACACCTAGGCGATTATTAAGTTTATATTCATAAAATACCAAAAAATATGTGGGCACATGAAGGTCCACAGAGTCATGAAGTCATAGAGTCTTTGTTAGATCTTTAATTCAAAACAATAAAAAAAGATATATAATTAAACCAAATAAATATTTAGTTACATAATAGAATATATTTCGTAGTAGAGCCAATTAAAAATTGATGAACATTAAAATTTGTCTTGAAAATGATGAATAGTTGCTCTGTTATAATGCTTGCCAAGTACCTAGTTGCCAACCTTAAATCTTCCTAGTTTCAAACATTATTGTTTTAATTAGAGAATTTACTCTAAACTTTAATTGTGGAGGCATAAGCTTGCACTATGTCTAGGTAGTTGATTAATATGATTCATGAAGGTTGAGCTACTATCTTATTCCTAGCATTACTAAGTTCTGGATGTTTATTTTGAAAATTTAAAACCTACATGACGAGCTCTTGTATGATAAATGTGAATTCCTATCAAAGCCAGAATTAATATCTTAGAGGATAGGAAAACTTTTCACATTTAAGCTACTTGCTTTGCATTGAGTTCAGTCAACCTATGTTGTATACCTTATGAGAGTCTTGTCATGCTTTTAAAACCAAGAAACATTTACACACTCTAGTCTATATATGTATTATTCCTACCTTAGGAATAATCACAATCATTCACCATATTTCTATACATATTCATCATAAAATGTTTTCATCGTACACTAGGAGAGAACACAAAAAATATACAATTACCCTATAGGATAACCCTTGTCTTTTAAATGCTCTAAGTCCTAACTATATCTCTCAATTCAATTATCATATTCAAAGGATGCATGTGGCTATGTAAAAGGATTTAAAAAAGAGAGAAGGGAGTAAAGAGACAGACAAGTGTCCCAGCAATTAAAACAATGGGTACTAGATGTCCGCCTCCCTGAATAAAAATGAATAATAAAGATAGCCCATGTCTTTCCTGAGAAAAGTTTCAAAAGAGAGTTATTTTCAAAGAGCAACCCTAGAAATAGAAATTGGCCACAAAAACCATATATTCGCTTATCCACCATATTCCATACACATGCACGTCTTGGTTTGATTGTATGCCTTGATTCTCTATGGATCCATTAGTTGACTTTATAATGAGTGTATTGCAAGTATGCCTATCCTTGTTATTGCCACTCCTATAAGCTCTACTATATATACCCTTAGCTAAAGGAGGCATAACATCATTAATGCCTTAAGAGAGAACCATAAATACCACATACATTGAGAGACTTGAGGGTGTCATACAATTAAGCTCTGAGTTTTACTTTAAAAACATATGAAAAACTCTAGAATATTGGTACTGCAAAGGATTTGAGACATAGTGCTTAATTTGATTGTTCTGTCTTTCGATTGCTCAAGACTTATGCAAAAGCTATGAAGCCCCATAATTACAGGTAAAATGGGTAAGTTTAAAGATTAGAACATACACTGTTTGATCTGAAGAAAAATTTTATTTGAAAGCATGTGTACTTAGAAAGTATAACAATATTGTAGTAATGCCTGATCTAAATACAATAAAAATTAGGCTTAGTTTGTTTGCCAAGGGACTAGCAAAAGGTAAGTTTGGGGGAGTTGTTGACAGTGGATAACATCAACATTCACTAGAACTTTAGACACAAAAGGAAACATGAAAACACACTAGTCTAGAGTTTTAACTGTCAATTTTCACGAGTTTTGCATATTCTATATTTTCTAGGGATTATTCCAGAAAAGCTGAAAAGAGGGATTCAAGTGCAATTAAACCACAAAACTTATCCGCCACGGGAAATATCGCGGGAAGACTTAGGAACACTCTGGAAGACACTCGAAGCAACAGGGGGCTATAGGCCACCAGGTGGGGCTGGCTGGCCCCACCCTGGAGCCGGGCGGCGCCCTCCTGCTAGGGTTTGCCTTCTCCTTCTGGAAGCTTCCTCTGCCACCTCTCCCGATGTATCTCGGCCCTTGGTTAAGTCGGTTTGATCCTGCGGCGCACGCGCATCCCACCAGACTATAAATATATGGGTAGAACCCCATGGAGAGAGCCAATTCATTATTCATCAAGGCCTCAAGCCATCAAGCATCAAGAAGCCTTCTAGTTCATCAAGAGCCTTCTAGTTCATAGTTCTAGTTAGCTAGATTAGAAGTAGAGGAGATCTAGTTCTTCATCGGGATCTGGAGCCCCCGGCGTCTGTTGACGGTCACTAATGTCAATTATAACTCATCAATTATCATTAAACATGACATGAAATGAACCATAGAGCATAGGTATAGGGTTTTGATCTAACGAGTTCCACGAGTTTTGGTGAATCTATGTTTCTATAGGTATATAATGGAAAAGCTATCGAAGTTGATCGATGACTGAAATATAAAAGTATCTCAAATGATGGATTAGAATGCACCATTATGACGGGCTCGTTGAGAGGATCAAAACGGACATATTATTTACTATATTTGAAGTCCCGAATGAAAAGATATCGCACCTGCAAGCGGCACCTACACAGGGAAGAATCTAGAAGGTACCCCGGAACACCACGCCCGGACGGAGGAGGAACGGCCACCGGGCCGACCGACCGGCCGATGCAGGCTGGGCCGGCCCGGTCTCGGGCCCCAGCCCGTTTCACGGCCCGCTTCGCCCGGGTTGCTTCACCGCCTTAGGGTTTCAATCTCGGTAGATCCGCCAAAGTCGGTTTGATCCAAGGGCTCACGTTCATCCCAGGGCTATAAAAGGCGGGAGACCCCCCTGCGCATCCCCCGAAACCCTAATTTTTATTTGTTGGGATCCATTCGAGAGGCGTCCCTTGAAAGGATCATACTCTCTTGGAGATCAACACACCAGGGAGATTAGGGCTAGACTCTTTAATGTAATAGATTAGCTAGTTGAGAGTTAGGGTTAAGAGGCTTCATTCCGGATCTCGCTGTGGAGCTTTGGAGGTCTGGTATATCTTTGTAACTTATCTTTGCAACACTTATGCTTTAGTATATTTATCTTCTCTATTTACTTCTATGCCTCATTTGTATGGTTAGTGTAGTTATTGCATCTTAGCATAGGATCTCCGCCTATATTAGGTGCTCTAGTTATCATATGTGGCTAGAGTAGTAATCAATAGTGTAGACATGGTGTCTAGGCTATAGGTTACCTGAGGTTGTGCCTAATTCTTACAGTTAGTTGTGGTAGCCCATAGGGGTGACAGCTCTATGTGGCCTTCGTATTCCACCACATCGGGATTGGTGTTTCATAGGGCTTTTGGCGGCCTTCCCCAACTACCTTCTTCCCGGTCTTATTCGAGAGTTGGAAAGGTGCTAGCGTCTGAAGTGCTATGGTGTGTGCTATACTTATCCATGCATTAGTTACATTCTAGTGTCAACTAGAATAGCACCAGTAGTAGAGAAGTACATAGGAACCTTGAACTCTCCCTTAGTCCTCTCAAGTTAGTGACTATATATTATAGGATTCTCCTCATTGTGTGATATTGTGCATAACTCTTATCATTTTACCACTTACCCCTGCTTAGGTCTAGTTGGTATACTAGTTAGTAGATACATGATGGTGAATTATCAATGTCTTTAGCCATTGTTTCCCAGTGGTAAAATATAAATGACAACCTGGTAATACTCTGGGTAAAATGCTACAATGGTATTTGATCTGTGTGCACTTGCGGATACTATTTCTATATTCTAAATGGTGGCATGATTTAATACCACACCTCTTGGTGTTATTGCCGGGGATGACAACTTGGTATTCTAGTAGCGATGCTATGCCCACAAGCATTTTTAGCACCGTTGCTAGAGATAACATTAAGAGGTGTCAACAGCGTCATGTCGGGCCTTGAGGAGTTCGGTATAGTTCTAGTTCTTACTTTCTTATTGTATTCATTATTTAGATTAGAGACATTATTCTTAATAGTTCATATTTCTTAATTGCAATAGTCATTGTCTACTTTGATTATATGTCTAGTTTAGTTTAGTTCGATCTTATTGAATTCTTGTAATTGCTCGTATAGTGTTTATCCAAATGTACACTAGGTAGATGAAAGATGATATGTAGGCGTGGTGTCTAGATGTCTTGTTTATCTGCGAGTGCACCACGACATGCCGGGGGCGTGCGGTAGTCAGCGTAGGTGACAGCTACGTTGGTTCCTCTGCAGATCCACCCTCCCGTATGTAGGACGGTCGGGCATAGTCGTGAAGTGGGATAATGTCTCTGTGCACATCCTTCCTAGTTGATGCCTCCTTACATGTGATAATGATCTAGGGTTGACTTAGCGATGATTACTAGATGTAGTTACACTAATTAGAGTTATTCATTGATGTAATTATAGAATTATCTTAGAGTTAACTCCCTAGTTTATCCAATGGCTATGATTATGGCTAGTAGATGCTCTGATGATTATCTATAATTATGATACTTGATTATGCTATCACCTTATTTATCTATATTTATCTTGTGACCTCTGCCTGTTATGAATAGGGTAGATGATATTGGTAATATCACTTATTCATTGTATATAGTTTCTTATCAATATAATAGATTAGAGTTTATAACAAAGCTTTTCTAGAGGTATAAATATAAATCGACAACCTGGAAGAACTCTCTAGGTAAAATGCTACAACGGTATAATTATCTGTCCGCTTGCGAACCCATTTAGTCTATATTCATATATTTTATTTCACTGCCTAGTCATATTAAATACATGTAAATCTATAGTTATTTTCTAGCATTATAATTAACGATGACAGCTTAATTCATGCTTAGGAATGTTAGTAATAAAGAAGTGGCTAGTTGCTAATGATAAGTTAATTTAATACCGAGCATTTCTAGCATTATTACTAGGGGGTAGGTCTTATCTCTACTTTTTTAGTGATGACGGTAGAAATGTCAACAGTACCCCTAGCCATAAGGTTAGAATGGTAGTTATCTCATTAAATGTATATTCATTAGTACTTTACTATATTCAGTAGTATAACTTTATGCTAAAATATAAAAATAATAAAAATATTTCTTGCTTTATTCATTGCATCATACAGCCCATGTGGATAGGAATATTCACTGTGGTGGCATAAAAATAAAAAATAAATAAAAATAGCATTCATATTTAATTTCTGCATCATAAAAAGAAAATTCAAAAAAAGAGAAATAAGAAACCCTATATAAAACTAGCAACATAAAAATTAAACATAAAGATAATCAATTACTCTTTCACTGACCACTACCCATTATTAAATTTGAGCTTCGAGTTTTTAGTTTCCTTTTTTGTGGAAGTATTTATGCAGGAATAACATCATAGCAAGGAGAGAGTCTATCGGTGGCAACCACTAGTAATTAGTTAAACCAAACAAACATTTAGTTGTAAATATTTAGAGTATATGCTAGAGCTATTTAAACAACTTCGATGAACAATAAAATTTATCTTAGAGATGATGAATAGTTGCTCTGTTGTCATGCTTGTCAAGTACCTAGTTGCCAAACTTAAATCTTTCTTAGTTTTAAACATTGTTGTTTTAATTAGAGAATTTACTCTAAACCTGAATTATGAAAGCATAAGCTTGCGCCGAGTCTAGGTAGTTGATTGATATGATTCATAAAGGCTGAGCTGCTATTTATCTTATTTGTAGCATTACTACGTTCTAGAGGTTTAATTTTGAAAATCTAAAAATCTATATGATGAGCTCTTGTATAACAAAATATGAATTTCTACCAAAGCCAGAAATAATATCTTAGAATAGTAGGAAACCTTTTTGCATTTAAAATTTTGCTTGCTTGTATTGAGTTCATCAACCTATGTTGTATGTCTTATGAGAGTTTTGTCATGCTTTTAAAACTAAGAACACTTGCACACCCTAGTCCATATATGTATTATTCCTACCTGGGAGTGTCGCAATCATTCATTATTTTCCATACATGTTCATCACAAAAATATTTCTCTCCTACACTAGAGGAGAACACCAAAAATATACCCCATAGGATAACCCCTGTCTTTAATGCTCTAAGTCCTAACTGTATCTCTCGAATTATTATAAGGATGCATGCGGCTATGCAATAATTAAAAAAAAAGAAAGAAGAGAAAGAGAGTAAAAGATGGATAAGTGTCCTAGCAATTAAAACAATGGATACTAGATGCCCGCCTCCCTGAATAAAAAAATTAGATAGCCCATGTTCCTCCCAAAAAAAAGTTTCAAGAGAGAGTATTTTTAAAGAGCAATTGTAGAATTAGAGTTAGCCACAAATACCATATATACACCTATCCACCGTATTCCATACACATGCACATCTTGGTTTGATTGTATGTCTTGATTCTCTATGGATCTATTAGTTGACTTTACAACATATGCATTGCAAGTATGCCTATCCTTGTTATTGCAGCTCCTATAAGCTTCACCATATATATCTTTAGCTACAAGAGGCATAACATCATTCTTGCCTCAAGAGAGAACCATAAATACCACATATATTGAGGGACTTGAGAGTATCATACAATTAAGCTCTGAGTTTTATTTTAAAAACTTATGAAAAACTCTAGAATATTTGTCTTTCGAAGAGTTTGAAATATAAGCGCTTGACTTGATTGTTCTATCTCTCGATTACTCAAGACTTATGCAAAAATTTGTGAAGCCCTAAAATTTAAGGTAAAATGGGTAAGTTTGAAGGTTAGAACATATCTTTGTTTGATCAGGAGGAAAATTTTTTGTTTCAAAGCATGTGTACATGGAAAGTATAAACAACATTGTAGCAACTCCGATCTAAATATAACAAAAATTAGGCTTAGTTTGTTTGCTAAGGGGCCGGCAAAAGGTAAGCTTGGGGGAGTTGTTGACGGTGGATAACGTCAACATTCATTATAACTTTAGACACAAAAGGATACATAAAAATACACTAGTCTAGGGTTTTAAGCGACAATTTACGTGAGTTTTGCATATTCTGTATTTTTCGGGGGATTATTCGAGAAAAGCTGAAAAAAGAGGGATTCAAGTGCAATTAGAAGAAAACCTAGCTCCACGTGTTTAAAGACATGGTTGAGAAGACAACTGCGTGAGTTCTACGCCCAACCCAACAAATATACAAATATCCGGACCGGACCAGCAGTCAACACTAGGGAGAATGGATTCGAACTCAAGCACGCTCTCATCACCATGGTTCAAGCTAGCCAATTCTATGAAAAAGCTCATGAAGATGTAAGTGCACACTTACAACACTTTCTAGAAATCAGTAGCACCTTCACGATCGGGAGGAGTACCAAGGGATGCTATTTTACTCTGTCTTTTCCTGTTCTCACTATTGGGGAAAGCTAAGCGGTGGTTCTACATCAACAAAGACAAGAACACTACACAGGGACCTTTGCTCATTGCTTTCCTAGCAAAATTCTTTCCCTCTGACCAAGCCAAATGCGGCTGCGTGGGAAAATTACAAGTTTCAATAGCAACATGATAAATCATTCACCCGAGAAGCATGAGAGTGATTCTAGAACTACATAGAAGATTATCCTCATCATGGGATAGAGGAGTGGCTACTAATGCAGACTTTCTACCACGGGCTTGTCTCTAGCACTCGTGAGTCTATTGATCTTTGCCCGGTGGGGGGAGCTTTCCTATCACTTAAGCTCTCAAATGCTAAAGCACTTGTTGAGAAGATGGCCTCAAATTCAAGCTGTAATGAAGAAGGGACTCAACCCCGCAAGAAAGGAGGAGGAATCTATCATCTCAAGAAAAGCGATATGGTTCTTGCCAAGCTAGACCTCATCATGAAGAAGCTCGATATAGAGAAGAAGGAAGTCATGCACATTAATGATTCTCATATGACACTGTGAAGAATGTGGAGACTATGGGCACTCGGCTATCGGCTACCCCACACTACAAGAGGATGCGAACTTCATCAACAACAACACCTACTATCGTCCCACTGATAGAATTCCATGAGTTTTGGTGTTTCACTATTTCTAGAGGCGTAAACTAGAAAAGACGTAATCACAAGAGCTTATCAGAACAAAGAATGGGAAAACGGACACCGTGGCAACACGGGAATACTCTAGAAAGGACGAGAAGGCACCACCCGAGCCGGGCGGCCCGGAGGCCACCAGGCGGATCGGCCCGTGCAGGGGTCTAGGCCCGACCGGTCTAGGGCTGGGGCCGAGGCACGGCCCGGTTAAACTTGGTTCGCTCCACGCCTTTGAGGATCGATCCTAGCCGCCCGTCAATGTCGGTTTCATCCGATGGCTTCTGATCATCGCCCAAGGCTATAAAAGGAGGGCGAGGACCCTCCTAGGGAGAGAGGCACATTCATTCATTCCTCATTCAAAGTCGATCATCGGCTAGAAACCCTAATCGAGCTCCTTAGCTAGGGCCTAGATAGCTAGATTAGAACTAGAGGGAGGCAAGCGCGAGGCTTGGATTACGGAGCCATCAAGAGCATGGATTTGGTATAGTTCTTACCTCCTCTCGCCTTTCTTTTTTATTGTATAGTTATATGATTGCTACAGCTGAATTGATGAATACTTATCTACATTATATTGCTCTTTGTCTATTATGGTTATATACTTAGTATAGCTAGATTGATATTATACTTATCCATAGGTTCATATAGCGCTCATCTAATTGATCGTTGGGTGAGTGGTAAACATTGTGTAAGCATGGTGCTTATCGTTGTTTATCTACGAATGCACCCTATAAATTTGGGCTTGGTAGATCGCGGGTGTGAAAATCCGGTTGAGTCCTATGTAGTCAAACCCGTTTATAGGCACATAGGGGCTTTTATACGAAGGAAGGGTGTGCTATGTTCTTAAACTTCCCTAGTATGTCCACTATGAATAGATATAATGCTAACCTTAACCATGATTACTAAGTGTATTGCACTAACCATAATATGCATTGACATGTAGCTAGGAATAACCTAGGAATATCTCTCTTGATATTCTACTAGCAACCCTAATGATATAGCTAGGAGTCTCTATCATTTTATCTTGATGATTATATACTTACCTTATCATTTATCTTGTGACTTACCCCAATGAGTAGCGAGAACATGGTTATGCCTACCCATTACACTCTAGGTTAACACGCTACCTTTACGAGAGCCATGTAGACCTTCCTTTGGGAAAATATAAATGACAACCCGTAATACTCCGAGTAAAAAAATGCTACAATGGTATTTAATCTATACGCTTGCGGATACTTTTTCTATATTCTAAATGGTGGCATGATTTAATACCACACCCCTTTTTATGTTATCTTGGGGATAACAACTTGGCACTCTAGTAGTGATGCTCTGCTTACAAGCATTTTTGGTGCCGTTGCTAGAAAAAAAATATTAAGAGGTGTCAACAAGCATTTTTGGGCGCCGTTCTTTGGGAAGGCAATTGGTGATTAAAGGGGTAGCGATAGACCTAACAAACTAATGAGATAGAGGAAACCATAGACCCCTACTCAATGTAGGCTTATGAAATTATCTTTCCATCCATATGTGGATCATCGAAAATGGAGTTCGGATGTGTCCTGGGTGTCCGATTTTATAGCTCGCTGGTTCTGAAGCCCGAGACTGATGCGAACTCGAGTTGGACTGAGCCTCTGGCTTGGCTTGGATGTCCTTACCGGCCCTCTAAGGTAGTGGCCAAGGAGGAGGACGTCCAAGGGCTTCCTTGGTATGTTTTCCATCTTCTCGGAACGTGCTCCAACTTGGGCCAGGGTCCCAAGTGTGAATATCAAACCTATGACGATGATGTAGCTCCTGACAGCAACAGCGACAGAATATCTTGATGATTTGGAGGCCTTGCCAATGTGATATTGAGATGGGACCTGATTTATTTGAAAGCTTATTAAATAAGCTTTCCATCACGTACTCATTGACCTCAATCGCATCCCGGATGGTTGAGTTACGGCCTTCCCAACGAGGTACTATATCGGGTCACCGACGAATCTTGATTGCCCCCGCACTTTAAAAAATATTTGTACCTACAAGCAAATAGAAATATGTACATGTGGAACCAAGTGAGTTGCACCAAAAATCACTAAACAAGCTCACCTTGTAATCAATGGTTGTATCTGAATGTATCATGTCCTCATCAAGAGGATCCAAGGCAAAGACGAGAACAATAAAAGCAACAAGTCCTTTTAGGAGGAATTGTGGGTCTTCTTAATCCTTTGATTCTTCTTGTATCGAAGTAAGAATCATTTTTCTTCTTATTTGTTTTATCGAAGATTACTATTTATTCTTTATTAGTTTTCTACAATCACTGTATTCTAAATAATATCAGTTTAAAAGCTGGAAATTTCACCTTATCATATGATACTAATATTCCTTGGCAGGTAACTAATCGGGATCCACTTCATTTGTTTCCCTCTTTTACTCGCATTACATATTGGCAGCTGTATATTATTAATCCTTGCTAAAACGATTTTCTTGATATGCTGATGAGTTGGAGAGATTAAATGCATATTGTCTTGATTCTTTTCTTCTGTAGGCTGGACTGTCAGGATCGAGCGCGATTGTTTGTGCTGCTTTAAGCTGCCTGCTTGACTTTTATAATGTCAGACATCTAATAAAAGTTGAAATAAGACCTAATCTAATTCTCAACGCTGAGAAAGAGCTTGGGATTGTTGCTGGACTTCAGGACCGTGTGGCACAGGTTTATGGAGGACTGGTTTATATGGTAGGTTGCCAACATACTAGTAGTCTAGATAATGGTGAACTCTGTTTATTATAATGCATAAGTTGTTGCATAAGTACTGCAGCTAGTGTGAACGTTTGTTAATGTTTCAGTTTGTGCATGACCCAGGATTTTAGCCTGGAGCATATGGACAAGCTGGGTCATGGCATATTTATGCCATTGGATGTCAATCTGCTTCCTCCTCTATACCTCATCTATGCAGAGAACCCCAGTGACTCTGGCAAGATTCTTACTGAATTAAATCTATAAACTGCTATTCATTCTTTAATCTTGTCACATGCCACAGAATAATATTGAGATGTTTGAACCCTGTTAATTATCAATGTATTTTAACGTTTCAACGTAGGTCCACAGCACAGTTAGAGATGGCTTGATGGTGACGAGTTTATAATATCATGTATGAAGGAAGTAGCGCAGCTAGTGCTCGATAGTCACATGGCTTTGCTGCAGAAGGATTATACTGAGCTAGCGAGGCTTATGAATAAGAATTTTGATCTGCGAAGGTAAGATTAATGTGCCTGCCTGAACAAATGCATGGAATGGCAAGGTAACATATAGGCATATGTGATCATTGGTTATGTGGTTGTAGGGAAATGTTTGGAGATGATGTACTTGGTTCAGTGAACATAAAGATGGTGGAGGTGGCACGCAGCATGGGTGCGGCATCCAAGTTCTGGCAGTGGAGGCGCAGTGGTTGCGTTGTGCCCAGATGGGGATTCGCAAGTGGAGCATCTCAGCAAGGCTTGCCAGGAGGCCGGCTTTGTAGTACAGCAGGTGAAAGTTGCTCCCTCGGTGCTGGCGGGCGAGGAGCTGTCAGGTTTATTAGCTTCCTAGTTGAGCGATGAAAACGGTAAACAAGATAAAACAATTGTATGATGTTCCTTCATTTGTGGTGTTTTGATATGTATGATGGTGTGTGGCTGTTGAGTCGATGCCCTGTACGATAGATGACGCCCAAGGCAAGGCTATTGTTTTTAACAATGATGAATAAATATAAGAGTAGTGCAAATTTTGTCTTGATGCCTATGTAGATGTGGTGTATATAAAACAACTTGTGCTTGCTTGCATTGCACATTGGGACTGGGATTATATCTTACCTTGGCGTAATCGTGTTAGTTGCTGAAAGCTGATTTTGTGAACTAAAAACTATATTGTCGTGCATCACAGCTTGGAGCATATTGCGACAGACAGAGACATGATCCAGCTGAAATTGGTGTCTGGTCTATGTGTTTGAGCTATCTATCCATGAATACAATACAATCCAGCGCATAGAAACAGCAAAGCAGAATCTGAATCTGCATGGTTTAAAAGCTAGCCGGCCGGCCGGCCGGCCTGCCGCTGCAGGCCTCTTCTCCTCTAGGAATCATCCGCCAGCAATAATGAATTATTTCATTTCATCATCCATTACGCGCCATATATATCATTAGCATCCCCTAGGTCCTTTCAAAGAAAGCAAATTAAAGCTGGAGATCAGCTGTAAGGATAACGACTTTTTTTTCTTAACCAAAGGAAAACGGAATGAGCAATTTACATACAGGTCTATTGCGTACCTAGTAATAGCACAAGTAGTCCAACAGTGTTTTTCTTCTTTCTTTTTTTTTTTTTTTTTTTTTTTAAAAAAGTAGTCCAATAGTATGAACAAATGATATAATTAATTAGCTCCAATGTTATTGGCAACTTTTCAAATGCTGCTGAAAGTTAACATGAAACTGGAGGTGGGAGGAAAGGAATATTTGTATTGGTACAATGAATGCTCTAGCTCTATTCAGCTAGATACTAGCTACTGACATGTTGTATATGCTGATTTGTGTCTCAGGTGAAGAGCCTCATGGGGTTTTTGATGGCGTTGCAGCGGCTCTGCTGCCACCTCGGTGCACCGGCTCTGATGCCATGGAGGAGTGTTTAGAGTCCCGCCAAAGAGTGCGGCGATCATGGTGGTCACGTCCCCCGGCGTCAGCCGCACCGCAGCGCCGTATCGCCGGTAGAACATCCTGTACTTGGGCACCACCGCCGCCGTTGCCGCCGCCCTCAACGCCACGCCCATCTCCTCGTCCGCCGCCACCCACTGATCCTGCATGCCCACCGCTTCCAAGACCGCCGCCTCCACAGCCTCAGGCTCCTGCGGCATGGATGAGACTGAGACTGAGACGGCGGTCACCACCTTGCCCCACACCGCGCCCACGTAGGCGTCCACGTGCGCCCGCGCCTTGGCGTTCTGCGCCTCCACCCACTCCTTGCCGAGGATCCTCTGCAGGTTGGCGCTGCCGGACACCTTGCTGGCCACGTACTTGGTGTTGTTCGCCAGGAAGAGGTAGCTCAGCGCCACCTCCCGGTAGAAACCGGCCTTGGCGTCCAGCTTGCCCAGCAGAACCGACAAGAGCCGGTGGATCGGGCTGTAGTAGCTGCTGTAAAACGACGACGACGACGACGACGGAGACGATGACAGCGCATAAAGTTCCGGCGAAACGTCTGCGCCTTGTGCATCAACTTGTTCGTAGATAAGAGCCAGGCCCCCCTGGTAGTCGGCGAGGAAGACAAGGTAGTTCATCACGTAGCGGGTCAGCGGGTGCACCGCGCCGCCGGCCACGGTGGCCTTGGACGGCTCCTTCTGGATTGCCGCCTCGAAGCTGCTCAGGGTCCCGCGCGCAGCCTCGCCGACCTTGGTGACCACGACGGCGGCCCGGGCGGCGACCTCGGACGATTTGTCCCCAAAAACGGACAAGAGCGCCGGCAGCACCTCGGTGAGCGCGTCATGGACGTCGAGCACCCGGAACAGGCGTTCCGGGGCGCGCCTTGCTCTTGCCACCGCGGCCTCAGCGACGGCGAGGAGGCTCGTGGCCTGGTCGTTGGCGATGGCCGCGAACACGGCCTCACGGACAGCCGCGTCGCGGGCAAAGACCGTGTCGCACAGGTCTTTCTCCCCGGTGAAGAGGGAGTTGAAGGCGACGGTGGCGGTGGCGATCCACGACGGTATGATCTTGCCGTCGATCTGCTCCCAGGTGAGCTTGTGGAAGAGCGACGCACCACTAGCAGCTGCTGGAGGCGAGAAGCCGAGCAGACGCTGCAGCTTGGTGGCCAGAGCCGTGCGACGGTGGGACTTGAAGGTGGAAATGCACTCCTTGCCGTAGCCGGCGGCCATCATGGCCCTAGCGACTGCGGCTATACTACTGCTGGTGTTGGCACCGGCAGCAGCAGGTGGTGCTTGTTGTTGGCTTTCGTCGTCGTCGTCGTGGTTGTCGAGTAGGAAGTGGAGCTCGCGTTGGAGCCTGCGCATCGCGGTCTGGAGCAGCGCCTGCGCCTGGACGAGGCCGTGGCCGCTCTGGGAGCTGGGGTTGGTGGTGTCGGCGGCGAAGAAGAGCATGGCTCGGTGGAGTTCGGCAGCGGCGCGCAGGAAGTCCTGGGCCTCCTCCGCTTGGCCGGCGGCGGCGTCGTGGAGGAAGAGGGAGCATGATGACACGTCGGGGTGCCACTTTTGGACGAGCGCGGCGGCAGCAGCAACGCTCTCCTCGACAAGTGTGGAGGACAGCGTGCGGCGGTGGCGCGGCGGCGGCGACGGAGGGAGGGCATGGGCATGGCGTTGCCGTGGCGGCGAGCGCGATGGGGAGGAGAAGGCGCGAGGCATCGGTGGACGGACCAGCGAGCGACCCAGCTAGTTGCAACAACAGGCGATCGAATGGAGCAACCCCTTATTTATGAACTATATCATCTGCACGCATTGCAGGCTCGGAGCCTCCTCCTGCTCTCTAGCTAGGTCCAGATGATACGATAAATGATACTCTATTTGCCAAGAACGATACTGAATTTATTAGTATTATATACTGTATGATTGATATACTACTTCTATCTATAAATAACTTATTATCTTCTTAGACTTTAAAAAACTGCGTTTGATCATTCGTCTTATTTAAAAAATTTATATATATTATAAAATAAATAAATCATTATCAAAGTATCTTTAGTAATAAAATAAATCATAACAAGATATATGATATTTATATAATAAGATTTTTGAATAAAACAAATAATTTAATATAGTTTTTAAAAGTCAAAAAAGATAAATTATTTATAGACAGAGGGAGTAGCTACCAGCTAGCTAGAGACAAACATATCAAATCAAAGATATATATACATGGGAATGGGAATTGCAGCCTGCCCAGCACATTTTGTTTGTCCTGCTCATCGTCGTCATCGTTTCTTTGACATGTGCTGCTCTCTTTTCATGCCACTGCCAGAGCTAGCTAGCTGCCCTTATTGACCTAGTCAGATTCCCCTCCGCTTAATAATAATTACGCTTATTAGTTGTGGTATGGTCTCTTTAATTTAAATTCAGGTAATTAATTAAGCTGATGTTGCCAAACCAACTGCAGGAACTCTCTGGAAAATAAAACGGTAAATTTGTTTCTCACTCGGGTGTTTCTAGCCGTCTCCGCACTCGATTTCGTGTACGTCCGATCTGGACTGTGAACGGAGTTGATGAGCAGAGCGTCGTCGCACGCCTCGTTCTTTGCAAATTCAAACTGGGCGTGGCCTGCGTCCCTCCCTCACAGACACTTTGTAGTAGTGTACTAGTAAAATATACGGAGTATGTAATACTACTTTTCTGATCTCAATTCCACACAGCATGCAGCACTGTAGTCACCTCGATATATAATACCCGTGCATGCATATTCTTTTAATAGGAGTATATTACATCTTATTGTTACATACTAGCAAAAGTGCCCGTGCGTTGCAACGAGATTTTGTATTCGCCATCCAGCAAATTCCTATATTGTTTTCCATGCTCTACGGCAAGTATATATCGTGCGTAACCAGAGTTCAGCATGCATGTTATGCCGATGTCGTCGACAGCACTGTCCTAGAGCACACTCCCATCGTGTTCCAACATCGTGCCGCGCCTCGATGACGTCTCGCCAACTACTCGATCCAAGTGCAGCACCATGTGGCTCAAGGCGTTGGCCTTCACCTTGGCAGCGCAAATGGCGTACCCGCCAGCCACCGCGGGGCACCTGCTACACTAGGTCAACCCACACGATTGCGTCCCATTCATCGACGAGATCTTCGCCGGCGGGGAGGATGGCTCTAGCACTTCGTCCGATCCGGCGCGCCAAGCCAGACCTCTCGTCCGTCTGCGCAATGGCACCGTGGCGGCCGGCCAGTCCAGGACCACGTCCTCTCGTCTTGGCGCTTGGCGTGTCGTGCCCAGACAAGGCACTCATCCTCAGGTATGAGGACCTGTTGCACGACCCCTCCGGCAACGTGCGGTGGCTCGCTAAGTTCATGGGCTACCCGTTCTTGGCCACTGAGGAGGTCGCTGGCGATGTCGCGGCCATCATGGAGATGTGCAGCTTCAACGAGATGAAGGTGCTGGAGGTGAACAGGCCTGGCAGCGGCACCGCGGGGAGGTACCGTGCCTTCTTTCGGGAGGATGTCGCCGACGACTGGGTGAACCACCGCGCTAGCTGCCAGGACATTGATTCGTGGACCACAACTTAGGGGACTTCATATTATATATAGGAAAACAGAGGTGAACCGAAAAAAATCATGTACTTTTTTGAGTCGATTAGTGATTCTTTTTCTTATTTGATGATGAGTTGGAGTTTCTATAGAATTCTCGTTCCTTTCCTTATTTGCATTGATTTCCTGATTTGGAAGTTGTATTTGTTCTGTGGTTTTGTGATTTTCTAGACTTGACATACTATGATTTGAGATGAATCCAATTGGAGATGGATTGTCCGAAGTTGTGAGAAAAAGTTTCCTTTTCCATGACGGCGTGTTTCTCATATGGTCTTATTCAGTATGGGAGTCCTATTCGATAATCAGTTTTAGAATCAAACTTCGTATCGCGCTAAGCATGGATTATATATATAACTCCAGGTGGTTCTCTATTGCCTAAGTAGTTAGAGGAGGGCCAGACCAAAAAATAGGGGAGAGAAACGCTTGCCTCTTTATTATTAGGTATAGATTTTACTATTTCTTTTTAGATGTAAATTTTATGTTTAATTAGTGTAAATTAAAAATAAAAGTAGTAAGAACTACTCGAACAATTATTTGATTATTTTTGAATTTTTTTTATCATCTGTATGTTTTATTTGGTCCTCTTTGAAATTTTTTAAATTTGTCTTACATAGAAATAATTTGGCTAATATTTTTGTTTTATCTGGTTTTTGAATTTTTTTATCATCTGTATGTTTTATTTGGTCCTCTTTGAAATTCTTTAATTTGCTTTACATAGAAATAATCATGCTAATATTTTTGTTTTATTTGGTTTCCTTTGAAATCTTTCTATTTGCGTGTAATAGAAATAATCTAGGATTTATTTTTATTTTATATGTATTATTTGTTTACATTAATTTTGATCATTTAAGCTAAATCCAATGGTTACGAGAATTGAGTATTTCATGGTCTTAAAATACTCGATTCTGCTACCATGTGACTAATCGAGTGTTTCTCATCCAAGTCACACTCGGTGCCAAAAAGCCTTTAAAGCACTCGAGTAACAAGTAGACACACCCAAATAAAAACGGCGCCTGATCCTTCAATTTCCCATTTTACTGTGTACGATATGATTATTGAAGAGAGCTAGCAATGTTCGAATTTCTTCTGGTAGTATAAATATAAGAAATCAGTAAAAGGACAGTCAGATTGCCAACCTTAGGCTGGTTTGAGGGGCTATAAAGACTATTTATAGTAGACAGTTAATCATGTTTGGTTCAAGAGGCCACTAGGAGCTATTAACTATTGATATAACTAGAGAGAGATATAAGCTGTAATTTTGATCTAATAACCCTAAGAAGCCACATCTAAAAGGCTATTTTTTCTGTCTACTAAACAGACAGTAGCCCCCTGTGTTTAGTTTATTTGGGACTACTTGGGGCTACTAAGGTCAGTCTCAATGATGAGTTTTATTTCGTTGTTTCTAAGACTGCCATATCACATGGTTTCAAATGAAACTCGGATGAAACTCCTACTATCAACGTATAGTTTTATTCTCTAGTTTCATATGCATTTAATTTTATAACTCATAGAGAGTTGGTACTGTGCCAAGAGAGTGTCATCTCTATGACACTCATTTCTTCTCTCTTCTTAAATACACTGCCATGTTATTGAATATGCTTATGTGGTAACGTATTTAATACAAATGAAACTTGCATGGAACTCCCACTGAAAGTAGCCTAAATAGTCAGTAGACCCTCCTCACAAGAAACCAAACAGGGCCTTAGTCAGTGTTTATTAATTAGTAGTAGACTAGCTATGAAGAAATAAGTAATTCTTTCTGCTTGTACTAACAGTGTCATATTCTATAGAAGTATTTTTTTTTAAAAAAAAGAAGTAATTAGCTAGCTAGTCAAAACTTTCACTTGTGTGGTTGTCAACTTATACAAAAAACAACTAATATTTGTGAGTTGATATATCACTCAATATATAATCAATATTTCCTAAAGAAAAGGCCTAATGTACATTAGATTGTCTATGCAGAGAATTTAGAAGTTGAAGGTGGAAGAGAGGGGAGGTTCAGCAATTAGCGGTGGGAGTGGACACGGTTGTGTGTTCGTTTGGACGGGGGGGTTCTATGCAATGCAAGGGATGTGTGATCATTTCTTTATCAAACTCCATGTCTGGTTAGTTGAGTTTGCTTGTTATTTAGTGCGATAGATATGTTTCCTTCCTCTTTTAATTTCCTCTCATCAATCAATCTCTGATTATCAGTTTGATTCTCCAGGCAAAACTAACTACAATGGGTTATTGTGTACACAGAGATTGGGTATCAACATGTAATTAACCAATTAACAACTTCCGTGTTCCTAGGATTTTTTTTTCATTTCGAAGTAAACTAGTGAGAGGGTCTGCACCTTGATTATTACTCTCTCCGTTCTAAATTATAAGTCGCTTTTGACTTTTTTGGTATATCTATTTTTGCTATGTATCTAGATATAATAATATGTCTAGATACATAGTAAAATAGATGAACTAAAAAAATTAAAGCGATTTATAATTTGGAACGGAGGAAGTACCACCACAAAAAACACCCCCCAATGCAAAGGGCCAAGAAGGAGTTAAAATATTTTTTTCATAAATTTCTAACCTTAAGTTAGATTTTAGTATTTTTAAATCCATATTTATTTTTTCTAATTTAGTATTTTTCTTAAAATACTAGTTTCTATATTTTTTTTTCTGTAAAAGGTTAAATGTCATCCTCGAACTATCTTGAAAGTCCAATTTACCTCTCTCGTTGTTGATGTGGTGTCACGTAGGATGACCTATTTGGCACCATCTCAGCAAAAAGTGTCTCCAAAACCACTTAAATCAGACGGTTTCAAGAGATCAGGGTTTCCTAAATAGGTTGGCAATTGGCAAATCGAACTCACGTAATAGTTTTATTTTATTTTGTTTTTCAGAAATTGATCAGATGGAGAACGGAATGCACCTAATGTTTTTGTTATTATTATGGGCCTGGCCTGCTTCCTCCAATATGGGTTATTAATGGGCTCCTGGGCTGAAGGAGGGTCCATGCTACTCGTCTCCTCTTCTTCTTCCTCCGTCCGTTCCCTTCGCCGCGCCGCAGTTCGCAGTTGTTGGTTTAGGCGGGGATGGCGGCGCCGCTCCTCTTCTACGATCTGAGCCTCCTGCCGTCGTCCTCCTCCGGTGACGGTGGCGATGGCAACTCCAACTCCTCTTCCTCGTCCCGCCTCCAGCTCTTAGCCGCCACTGCGCGCGCTCTCGAGCTCGGCTATGCCGCCGTCGCTCTAGACCACCCCCCCACCGCGGCCTCCTCGCCGACTCCCATCGCTGCCGCACCGAGCCTTTCGCGCCCCTCTCCTCTCTCCCGCTCCCATCCTCCGCCGCTTTCCATCGCCGCCGCCTCGCCTCCCCTGCCTCCGAGCCCTTCCGCCAGTACACCCGCATCACCCTCTCCCTCGACTCCGCTGCCGCCACAGCTTCCGCGCTCGCCCCTCCGCCGCCCGCCTCCTCCGCACGTATGACCTCGTCGCAGCCCGCCCGCTCACCCAGGCCGCATTCGATCACCTCTGTCAGGCACCCCTCTCAGCCCAACACCTTGATCTCATCTCCATCGATTTCTCCTCCCACGGTAAACTACCCTTTCGCATCAAGCTACCCATGCTCAAGCTTGCCCTGCAAAAGGGGCTGCATTTCGAGATCGCCTACTCCCCCACTCATTTCTACTGACATCAATGCCAAGAGGAACCTCATAGCTGAAGTCAAGGTCAATGCTATTCTATATACTCCTACCCAATGGCCCAACATTGTTTTCATCTATTTTCAGACACCATATGATACATACAGCTTTTATGTATCTATAATAGAACTGTCCTATTTATTTTCAGCTTTTGGTAGACTGGACCAAAGGAAAAAATCTCATCATCTCAAGCACTGCTCATACTGCTTCCCAGATCAGAGGCCCCTATGATGTCATCAACCTATGTGCTTTTTTACTTGGCATTCCCATTGACCGAGCAAAAGCTGCTATGTCCACAAGCTGCAGGTCAGTTATTCATTTGGCAAGCCCCTTCTTTTCAGAAATCATGCATGGTAGCTTGCATCATGCATAACTTACTGATTGGGTTAGTTTCGGCTCATGTAAAGAGCGTCTTATGCTGTTCAAAGGTAGCAGCCTTTTTGTTTTATTTGGTTTCAGCTCTCTGATTGCAACCTGGAACCAGCCATTCTGTCAATTTACGCTACCTACTTTCCATTTTAAAAAACAGCAAATGTTGCTTGAATTGTGATGTGATGTTGTGCCATTTTCTCTTGCCATGCCAGGTCACTTGTTTTGAAGGCTATGAGGAAGAAACACTTCTACAAAGAAACAATTAGAGTTGACAGACTATTACCAAATGAGGAGTTGACTTCAGCAAAATTCAGGCTTGCTGATTGGATCGGTTGGAATTCTGTATTATCTGAAGGAGGAGCAAATCAGCTCGAACCTTCTTCCAACTTTGATGAAGTTCCTGGTTCACCCATATGTGGTGTAATGGAAGGATCACACGAAAAAACTCAGAATCCTGATGTGTCTGTCTTTGCTAAACTGCCAGAACAACCTAGTGATCAAGAACAAATCACATCCCAAACACAAGAAGAGACACTACAAGTTGACAGAACTGTTCTGACAGATTGTGGCCAATCTATCTTGCCAGCATCTTTCAGTCATCAGAGTGCTATACTTGAGAAGGCCATAAACAGTGAAGTTTTTGTGAATCCTTTTGTACAGCCTGGTGCAGGTTGTTCTGCTGAGCAGAAAATTATCACCAAACATGTTGAATTCGTGCAGGATGCAATGGAAGTAGATACAATAGGATCATGCAGGCCAAAGCTCGTGGGTGACAATATTCTTTCAACCTCTGATACTAGTACCAAGCTAGCATGTTCTGCTCTTCTCCATGGCATAGAGCTTTCTGGTACTAGTCCTCAGGATCAGGGGCCAAGTCACTCCAGTGAAAGCCTAGCTAATGATAAGTCTAATATGAAATATCACACTGATTGCACCTCTGCTGTGAATGAGGAGACCCTCTTGGTTCATGCAGTGCTTTCTGGTACTGGGCCTGAGGGCAGGGATTTGGACAGGTCTAATGGAATACAAGATGAAAATGAGGCTTGCAGAGGTACTTCAGAGCCAGTGGAGTGTCCCCCATGTGGGGTAGATCACAAGGCACCATCTGATCTTTCATTTTACTTGAGTCAGAAATTATGCACGGATGTTACAACTCAGCCCAAAGTTACTGAGGGAAAAGTAGAGCAAACTAGGGATGAAAATATAGCACAAACTGTGGAAAATGAAGAAGAATCCATTGACACAAAAACAAGAACATCTGTTTCAGTGGAACCTATGTCCCATGGTCAGGAGATCAGCTCAACTATTCATACAAGAAGCACTGGTGCAAGCTGTGAAAGTCACGAGCTGAGGGAACAGATTTCTAATGATACAAATGCTTCTTTAGATAGAAGTGCTGCTAAAACACATGAGCTACTTCTAGAATTTCCTTATCCAAGTGGTGAGGTTGAGATGTCCACAATCAGATCAGGTAAGATATGATGCCTTAACTACTCTTTCTTCTTCTTCTTCTTTTTTTTGAATTTGTAACACTCCTTGATCTTCTACTCTTTAATATTCAGAATCATTTCATTTATTTACAATTCATACTGCTGTTTTGTGTTGCATACCTTTTTTTCTGTTAATTCTCTAGTTTCATGGGATGATACAATTGGTTTTCTGCCATCTTTCTTTTTTTGCAAGGAAAGGCAATCAGAAGGATACTCCTTGTTCCTTGCCTCATTTACATATTTTGGTTTAGATTAAAATAAACATCCTTTTGGAGAAGTTTATCATCTTGTTTCACGAAAAGGATTTATTGTGTAGAAAACAAAAAATAAGTTGTTATTATATGTATCTTCTAAACAAGTCTAAATTATTATTGCTTTTGCAGAAAAGCGAAGACATAAACTAAGGCGGCACCATCCAGCTTATCTTCCTTTCTTGGGCTTCCTTCGGTTCATTTGTTTCAAGAAGAAAATATGCAAAGTAAGAGGACTGATCAAACGTGCATGAGGTTTTATTTCACTCTGACAGGAGTTTACTTTCAATTACCATCCCTGAGTCACTATGTAACAAGGGAAGATCGAGATATCTAATTTCAGAGTTTTGATCTGAAATGCGAATCTATTTACCAATCAGTTGTGTGGTACATATGGAAAATAGAGCCATACCTTAAAGCTGGATTTTGTGTGTGTGTGTGTGTGTGTGCGTGTGCATGCGGGTGATTGCAAGCGTCTTGGCGTTGCGTGTGTGTAACCTAAGTCTAACTTTCCCCAGTGCTACTACAAATCTCAACTTTCATGTTTTGTACAGTAAAACTATCCTTTTGGTTCCTAGTTTCATGTTTGGTGATTTTGGTCAAAATAACCTTGGACAAATTAAGAGATATTCTGATCTGACCAATGACTAATGGGACTGGCAGTTCCACACTTCGACCTGGCCCACTACTTTTATTACACAATCTCATGAGATCTGGTGAATACTGCAATAGATATGTTTTAAGTTTGACCATGTAGTTTAGAGATTAAATATGAACTACTAACAATTTTTTCTTTTTAAAGGCAAACTGTACTGGAAGGAAAGAGAAGCGCGGATAAAATACAGTAAGCTCCCCTTTCATTGCTGTGGTTATTCAAAAGCATTTGTTTCCTGATTTTGGATGCAGTAGCAGTTGATGGCAGGCCAAGCCAAACAGCAATATCCCATTATAATGATATAAGATTCCACTATAACTAGTTAGCTATTACAGCATAGCACATGAACCATGAAAATGACCATGATTCTATTTGATGTGAAAAGTTTCTAGAGACCATGATCGTGATAAAAAGCCATACCCCACAGTTGCACCTGGAGGAAGATTTGGGGCAGGACCAAAATCTTTCCTCCATATTACACATCCCACCAGAACGAGAGGTCTTATCATCCTCCATCTATGTGGCCTCCTTCAGCTAAGCTATGGCATTTGAAATGACCGATTGGTTATTCTTAACTTCATTTCATATAAATCATGATTTACTATTTACATTACTACATTAGGCATCCTTTGCTACATTAGGCATCCTATTTTAGTTAAATGAACTTCTCTGTACTTGAATACCAATTATTTCCATAGTTGTGTATCTATGTAGTCTGTCAATAATTTCCTCATGCACATCAACTAAACAATCATTGCATCGCCACTCATGCTATAGTGGTGTGACTATTCTTATAGTTGACCTAGTAGAAGAAAAAGAAAATCTAGGAGAACTGCATGCTATCCTGTCACTCCCACTTGTTTTCATTATCTTACATGAATGATTCGTTGATGTGTTGCTTGAGAAAGAGGCATTGGCTTATGAAATACTTGATTTTCTCTTTCTATGCAGTGAAGTGTCAATGGTGTGGTTGCTTTGTTATCTTGAAATCGATGCAGGTTGCATGTAAAAGGAAGTCGTAAGAATTGTGGTGTACACAAGCAATTTGGCTCATGTCAAAGGACAACAGATCTATGGTGCCCTTTGACTTTATCTTGTCGGTTGGCTAAGGCCACTTCAAGTCGTCAGGGCATATGGCTATGTCAACGTGATACGCAATTCTTGAGTGGGCTACTGTAGGGATTCATGAGAGGCTTTGTGGCTACAATAGGAGCAGGGACTGCTGCGATTGGTGCAAGGGCACTCCAGTGATTTTGCCAACCAATTGCCAACTGAAAACAGCGTCCTGGGTCAATAGCAGGAAACTTGTGCCCAATAGTTGCTCGAAATAAAACTTGATTCTTGTGGGGATCAGCCTTGCTGTAGGCTGCATTATTCAAAGGCGGTATCATATCATTTCATCCTGCCCCACCAAAAATCTTGGGAGACGTCACTTCTGACTTGGAAGCTCATCATATGAGCCAGTGCGGTGGGCTTTGTAGGGACAGTCTTTTCAAGGGATGCTTTTGCGCTTAATTGCAATCATCATTCGGTGAGCTTCCTTTGCAATGGCCTCTTATTCTTGAAATCTGGATGTAAATGAACTAAGTGCATGGAAAATCTTGGGAGATGTCACTTCTGATCTTGGAAGCTCATCATATGAGCCAGTGCGGTGGACTTTGTAAGGACAGTCTTTTCAAGGGATGCTTTTGCGTTTAATTCCAATCATCATTCTGTGAGTTTCCTTTGCAATGAAATGATATTTGTTTCTCCAAATCTGGATGTAAAATAAATGAACTGCATGGGTTTCTTACCTTCACGTATGTGTCCATGCATCACATTCACATTACTCTGATTAGGGAATGATGAGGAATGCTAGAATTAGGCAGATGTTTTGCATGTTGATTCCCTCCCCAGAACCTGGACCCATACATGGAGTGGTAGTGGTAGGCCCTTTCCCTTAGTTGCGGTGTGGTCAACTGCAAGTTGAGCATGTGTCTGTCTGTCTTGGTGTAACAGCAGCACAGGGGTATCAGTGGAACCGAAAAGGTATATATGAATAAGTGATATCTCCAACTTACCCATGTCCCCTTGAATGGAAATTTAGATAGAATCGTGAGCACTATTTTCCTTAATCATTTTCAATTTCCAGCTTTGGTGTTAGCATGTGCTGTGCTCACAATCTATTTCGATTCTCATTGTCAGAACGTGCACTAGACATGAATTGTTGTTTTTGGTGCCAGCTGCATTGATCCAATTCCTCCTTGGTGCATAACATGGAGAAATCCTGCCTGCATTGTGGTTGTGCAGTGCACGCCCAAAATTCAGTAAAGCTGCTGCGCTTGTATGCGCACCAGCTTAATTTTTGTTAGGTTTGTGGCAGCTCGCCGTGGATGCAGCACTAGCTCCTGTACATGCCTGCCTCATTGTGTGTCTGTGTGTGTATGTACGTAGGAGTATCAATGTACGTATGGTGGTCGCTATCTCCTGGTGCATGTGTTTGTTTCAAGTCTATAAAACCCAACCAAGAGGGCCTGCCTGCCTGCCTGTCAGCTGTCAACACATACTTACTACCGATCGAAATACATACATTAAGCAGGTCACAGGAATGTATCAGCAACACCATCACTGGGCCAATTCCTCTTGTTATTGCTGCGTTGATGACGGTGATGCCGTCCTTTCCTCTCGGCCAGACGCCTTGCTTGCCAATGGAGGAGGAGGAGCATTCCCGCCTTCTCCGTCGTTGATGCCGCCACCACCGTCAAGCTACATGCTGCCTCACTATTATTCGCAGCCCCCTGCCATTGTTCCTCCACCTGCACCCATGGCCAGCCAGCTGCACGCCATCACCCACTTGTCACCGACGTCGTCCGGCTCGGCTGCAGCAGCAACATCCTCGTCGGGAGACCTCATCGTCCGGGACCGGGGGGAGGAGCAGAGGGTGGCGCCGGCGGCGGCAAGGTACAGCGCTGAGGAGCGGCGGGAGCGCATCGACAAGTACCGGAGCAAGCGCAACCAACGCAACTTCCAAAAGAAGATCACGGTCTGCCACTCTGCCTGCTGTTTTGTTTGGTTTGGTTTCAGCTAGCTCTAGCTGCTTCCTCTAACATACATACATAATCAAATGAATGGCGGCGCAGTATGCCTGCAGGAAGACGCTTGCAGACAGTCGCCCCAGGGTGAAGGGGCCGCTTCGCCCGCAATGGCGGCGACTACACAGAGACGGAGGCAGATGCAATTGCAGATCACCATGTCCATGTCCCAGCAGCAGCAGCAGCACATCAGTCAGAGTCAGAGTCAGAGTCGCCGGTGGCAACAGCAGCCGCGCCGGAATGGTGGCCGGGGCCGCCAGTGCAGGTGCAGGAGGAGGGCATCAACCTAGCTGAGTTCTGTGCCGACGACGACGAGATGCTGGCAGCCTACCTTGGAGTCTCCTCCATCAGTATAACTGATCATCACTACGGTTGCCACCCATAGATAACATAGATGCATGAGTAGATGCTGCTAGCTCGCTGCTGGGATTTTCTTTTACTAGAAAGAAAATTTGATATTGCCTTTCGCTTTAATTTATATTATAACTTTCTTTTGGAATATATTGCCTCTGCTCGCTGTTCAATTATTTCCTAGTCAATCGATGTGCGTATCCATCCATGATGAGTCTGATGCACACAGGACAACATTTGATTCCATTCTCTAGTAGTGCATAGCGTGCTAGTACCAATCATACATTGGATGAATCTGAAGACGCATACATGCACCTTCTCTCAACATTCTTGATCAACGTTACTTGACCACACCTGGAAGGCTCCAGAAATCGTTGATCTTCCAACTACAGATTTTAATGGATCTCCAGGACACCACCATCTGAAAATTTGTCTATACAGCAATGATGCCCCCTAGCTAGTTTATAGCGGCAAGAGGGGATCTCTGTGTTTCGGGGGTCGTTGACCCTACCAACTGCTGCTTCCCGTTTCCATTTAAAGCCAGCTTCATCGGTGTTCTACTGTCCCAAAATGCCTTCACGAGATCTTCAAGGGGGGTTACCAACTCCCTGATCGATTGGCTGTCTGGAATGTTGATCTCACGCCTTCTCGGTGTTGAACAAGTTGCTTCATCCACCTGGCCCATAAACACAGATTTTGATATGTTGGAAAAACTAAGAAACCATTTTGCTTCAGCAGGTAAACAAACAACTATATATGCCCAACAGACTAATATTGCTAACCTTATAATCATCTCCCAGAGATCTATTGGCATTCCCTGTTATCACCTTTATTCTTCTCATAGTGACCATGTTCCAAGTCATGAAGTTCTGTTCTGGATGTCATCACGATGGATTTCACATTCTCGCAAATACCATGGTCCAATCTTAATGAATCTGGCAAAGAAATCAGCAATTTTCTGGAATTTTTAGACAACAGAAAATGCATGTGCTGGGAAAAAGAAAGATGTGGCACTGTGCAGAAGTAATACCATCGATAGATCTAAGAAGGGTTTTGCTTGAAATGTCACTATCTTCAAATCCAGCAGTGACAGCAGATGAAAATCTTGCGTCCAGTTGGTTGCTCACCTCATTCCCATCACTTCATTCAAAGGATGCACATATGTTTAGCATACAACAAGTTCAAGTTGATTCTCTTCAAACTATTTATCTAACAAAATCAACTTCAGTTGTCAGTATCAATTACCTTATGACTGAGCTGATGGCTTCTGCATTGCTTCTTCCAAGCACCAACACCAAATTTTGTGCAGTAATCCATTGTTCCGAGCATGATTCTACCCTTTCCTTGCTGTATAATAAATCATATGTGTTAGTTTCCATGTTCCAAGATTCTCATGAATCAGCATTTTAACCGTTGAAATAGACAACTTACCAATGCTGAAAGTTCTCTGCCAAGAAGCATCTTTTCTGTTCAATAGATGATACACTTTGCTGGAACGCCTCTTCAGTTCTCTCCATGTAGGCTTCCCATTGCTCTTTCATAGAAGATGTAAAATCATGAAGCTTGGTAGTTTCAGTTTGTAAATTGTTCGAGCGCTCAGAAGCAGTTCTATTGAGGCTGCATATATCATCTCGAACTTGGTAAAATGACACACATGTGTCACTCAGCTCAGTATCTGGATTTCAGCTGTTGCACAAGTAGAAGATGTTTCTCTGAAGATATTTGACTAGGGTAACCAAATAACAGTATGCACATATCTTATGACATGCCGCAGTAGTGACCTATACATTGTTAGGCATCCTCCAAGTATTGAATTGAAGTGAATGAAACATACCATATTTTTCTTTCTAGCATTCGATTCTGCAAATAACCCTACGACCTTCTCCATCAAGTACTTCTCTTCATCAGCAACAAAGGCCTGAACCCAATTTATGTCATCAGATAATAAATCGTATAAATAGATCTTCAGACTAATGAGAAACTTACAGCTGCAACAGAGGATTACCTCAAACTTTTTCTGAAGCTGGAAGAGTTGCTTTTGATGTTCCATCTGTGATTCTTCCAAAATCTTTGTGAGCTCCAATGCGCGTGAATCTATAATTCTGAAGAAGTTCATTGTAGTTGTTGAAACGGACCTTGTTCTCTCTAAATTTCTAGAGAGCCCCTGTATGAATGCAACTTTTTCTTATACTATTGTAACCAACAATATGAGCTTAAGAAATAGGTAAAACTTTAGCATTTTGTAATAAATAATGAACCTCATGCTGCTGCTCAATAAATGTAGCAAAGTTCACTTCTTGCTGAGAAAGTTCATTTTGTAGTGCAATGAGTATTTGATCAGCATCAACCAACAGGCCGTTCATGCACTGCACACCAAGGAATTCTCAGAATGTGTTTACAAAAATAGGGAATAAAATTACAGATGATGAGCTTAATATAAGAGGATTTCAAGATAATTAGGTACACTTACATCCTCAAGGCCAGATGTGTGTCTGATAACTTGCAAATTAAGATTTTCAAAGCTCAACACAGATTTATGCTTGAGTTCATTTGCAAAACCATGCAATTCTGCTATCCTAGAATTGAAGCTCCCTTTGAGCTTTCTTACATGCTCTTGAAGTCCTCTAGTGACCTAAGAAAATGCAGCATTGTTAGATTTATACAGACAAAGAATGAACTTATAACTACATGTCTGCTTTTTGGTGCACCTTGCTCTTTGAGTTGACAAAAGATTGCATCTCTTCTTAAAGTTATTTTAATTGCCTTTCCTGTTGAGAGGCCGAGGTTGAGACTGTTCTATGCAAGACACTAATGTCTTGAGTCAGCTGGAAATGGAAATGTTGAATTGTGCTTCTATTTGTATCTTCAATCTTTTCCTTCCTTTCTGAAATTCAATACCAAAAATGAATATAAATATTTAAATTGACAAAGGAAAGAGGGAGAAAGAGAAATGAAGGCAGACCTAATTTTGAAAATAGCCCATATAGATCACTTGTTGTATTCTCTAGCTCTGATCAGAGTTTTTGTGCTTCACCAACAAGAACTTTTTCTGAAGACATTTAAAAAAGAAAGAACATAAGAGAAAATGATAGGTGTAGTCACCTCATTTGGAACAAAATGAACAGTATTTTTGTATTATTACTCGCATGCATTCTGTATACAGTAAGCTAGAGAACCTCATTAAATGCTTAATTAAGCCTATGCAACACATTTCATATTCAAACTTACATAGAAATCAACGCAAATTCTAACCTGATTTAAGAAGATTTTCTATCAAATATTGCTTCTCCTTAATAGTATTATTTGCCTTCGTGTACCTTGCTTCAAGATCTGCTAGGGTGCACTCTGTTTCCTTCATTCTTTTTCTACAAAAATATGAGAAGTTGTAAATACAAGCATCATTATTCAATTATATGAAAGAAATATGATAATACAAGTATACAACACACATACTTGTAATGCCTGAAGTTGATCACTTAGATCTACACTCAGAACTTTCTGAGAATCATAGTCCTTGAAGCTCTTCCAATTGCTGGTACAGTTACAAATTTTGAATTATAGCATTATTTTTCAGCAAGCTACAGATCCTCCAACTGAACTAAAAGCATACCTTATCTTTTGATTCCAAAATAAGCTCCAAACGATCTAGTTTCTCTGACATAGCCTGAATAATTCCTCCATCATGCTATAGAATAATATTGCACAACCTATACGTCATAAGTGATGAAGGGAGTAAGTACCTTCTTTTCAGCTTCATCTGCTGAGTATTGTTCCCTTGGAATATAAATGCCATTTTTCTCCCTTGCAGCATATAGTTCTTCTGTTCAAAAGCGAAACCAAAATTAGTACGGTACTAGCTTGAAGCATGTGGCTTTTCAGAAGATTAAAATTGATGAACAAGAATATATAATGATCTCAAATTTAGTGTATCTACAATGAAGAATCAAAATCTAGAAATACCTCATCTAGACTATGCACTTACAGATGTGAATCTGTGGGGTCTCTGCATTTTTCAAAGAACTAGAAGAATGTGTTAAGCAATTTGATGACAGATGTTCATGTATATTGTTAACATTGTTCAGGTAATCAGGTACATGGTGTCAAACAATTCTGACAATAAAGGAGATGAATAAGATGCAATGAAGCATTCAACACATTTGGTGGATTCTGTAGTAACATTCATGCAGCAGTAACTGTGTTTCCCCAAAGTAGCTAATATTCAACCCATCTTTATTTCATGACCACAAGATTAACTAACATGCTTGGGTGGGAAATGGTCCTGTTGTATTTTTCTGAAGTTCTCAACAGTAAGTATAAACAGTGTTGAATGTTTGTAAGAAAAAAAGGGTATCTTGTTTGAGACGGTCCATTTCAATGTACAGATCTTTGATAAGTGCAGATTTCATCATCTTCTGATTGACCTGGAAATCATGGGAAAGTTATTAAAATCAGTTATCCATGAAAAAGTTTACATTGCAAATGGTAATTTGACAATAAAAAGAGCAGAACCTCTGGCTTATTCTTGATGTGTTTTGCACGATGTGTGTAATCCAGGGTGCTTACCGTCTCCTCAAGGCAAGTGTACTGAAGGTGCAATGGTCGCTATGATGCAAGTCTTTGTCTTCCCTCCCAAGGACTCCCTTATCAGTCTTGTTAACTTGCTATCCCTGCATGAATAGTAGCAAAATATCAGATGCTTGAACAGCCTCAAGGAACAATCTGAATAGCTAATGTTTGTTTGACCTGTATGGTATGTGTCCAGAGTGCTCAACAAGAGTATTAATGACATGCCCAAGTGTAAGCAGACTCTTGTTAATTTCTCCTGCTTCGCGAGCTTGCCCCTATAAAAACAGATGGCAACTATGTTAGTATTCTTCACTTGTTCAGCTTGATCCTGGTATTTAGTGATGAAGTGGAAAAGGAAACAGGAGCTCCCAAAAAAACTTACATCTCTAGCACTGGATCTAGATATGTTTTCAGAGCCAGCAAGGTCCACGAGATTAAGCTTTCCACACTTGATCATTTCCTCACCCTCAGGTGTGCATTCCTTAGTGTGAGCGACTGCTTTGCTTGTTGAGAAGAGTTTCAGCAGTTTTTATCTTTGCAGAGCCTCTCCAGTATTCTATAGATCTCGGCAGCTGAAGAAACTAGCTCTTCCTCCAGCCCCTAACAAAGACTCCTCCCTTGCCATCCTCCATGAGTGCCATAGGCTTCTTCAACTTGTCGTCAGAGAATTTAGATTCCTCTAGGGCTAGAAGATCAGTGAGCTCCTCATTGTACAGCTCAAGAAAAGAAACCTTCATGCTGTAGTCTGCACTCTGTGCCTCGAGGATATCAAATATGCGCTTAACAGCCCTTGGAATGACACCAGCATCAGATGGGAGGTCACCGTTCTACAGAAATGCAGGTGGCAGAGTGTAGTTATGGCCTCAGTTGAAGTAGCAAACTAGCTGCATTAGAATTCAGAAACATGCGTAGCATGTGAATATATATATTTACCTATGCTTTGCCACCTCCTCCCTCCATTGTGTATGTTTTGCCAGTTCCAGTCTAGCCGTATGCAAATATTGTGCAATTGTAGCCATCCAAAACCTCGCTGACAAGTGGCACAACAGCATGGTTGAAGATATCCTACTGTTGAGACTTTGGTCCAAACACCTGTGTGTTTTGGTTGGTTATTATTACTGAGTGATGAATCCATCAAATGAATGCCTGGGTGTGGCACGCATGACTTACCTTGTCGAATGCAAAGGTGAAATCAATGAGCTTGTTAGCAATGTTCTGGGCAACAGAAACCTCCCGTCTCTAGTCATTGCAACTTGCAAGTGACCACTAAAGGAGTGCCGACGCGGCGTTCCTCCTCGCTCAATGGCCTAGGAATAGGATGCAGTGAGGTTGAATCGATGAAAATAAATGGTGTACATGCAATGGATTAATTAAGTGTCCGACATTGCATTGGTGGCTCGATAGACAGTGAGTAAATTGCATACTCCTTCATGCCACTGGTGATCTATCGGTTGATCATGGGGTTGGCTGTCTATAGAAACCAAGGCTAGTAGATGCATGCCATGCACATGTAGGTAGTAGTATTGATTACTGTAATTAGGAAGCAGTGGATGTTATTATGGTAGTAAAAAATTAGTAATGTACCTGCATATGAGGGGACCTAGACGTTAACGCCTAAGAATCCGTACCCCTTGGAGGAGGAGGTCGAGGTTTACTGATGCTGCTGCTGCTGTGCGGCCTGCTGGGCAGCGCTGGTGCTGCTGTTACTGTTGCCGTTGAAGACGAGGGGCCCCGGTGCCTGCTTGTGGGGGGCTTGTGGGCAGAGGAAGAGGCGCCGCTCTTGGGCGTGTGGGCGAAGGACGGAGAGGGGGAGAGGGACATGGCGGTGTAGTCTCTGCCTCGGCGAGGGGTGGGGGTGGAAGCAGTGGCGGATCCAGGACAGCACCTTGGGGGGGGGCTAAACAATGAAAGTTAGAGGTAAAATTAGAGATATAATGGTGATTTAGAGGCTAATGAACAGTAATTTCAAGGTAAATCAAGGCTCTTAGGGGGGGCTGCAGCCCTCCCAGCCCCCCTGGTGGATCCGCCAATGGGTGGAAGCCTCTGCCATGGATGGATGATTAAAGAGGACGCAGGAACATGAGCAGGAGCGGATGGAGAGGAGCGGAGGCGAGAAGAGAGACGAGGGGAAATGGGGAATCCACCGACTCCGTTTGATTTTGAATTGGAGGAAGAAGGATGCCCTGCCCTGCCTTGGACGCTGGCACGCACGAGGAGAGGACTTGCTTCTTAGGCCCACACTACAGCCTCAGATCCCAACAGAACTGAGGGGGCCCACCCACTTTGGGTTGCATTGCATTTGAACTCTCCGACTGTTGCACGGAAGAGGAAGAGGGAGAGCGAGCTTCCATCCTTCCACCCACTTTTTTAAACTCAGGCCTTTGTTCTCTTTCTAGATTTTTTCACTCTCTTTCTATTATACATTAATTTTTAGTTGCATGCATGGAGCATTAAATATAAATAAAAAATAATTAATTACACAGTTTGGTTGTAAATTATAAGACGGATCTTTTGAGCCTAGTTAGTCCACAATTGGACAATAATTGTCAAATATAAACGAAATGCCAGTTCAAAATTTTTCTAACATTTGCAATCTAAACAAGGGCTCAGTTATCTATTGCTCTAATTATTGTTTATGCAAAGTACTTCCTCCATCTCAAATTATAAGATATTTGATTTTTTTGAACTCAAGTTTGACCATTCGTCTTATTATGTAATTATTGTCAAATTTAAGTTATTTTTGAAGAACTATTATTAATAAAGCAAGCCACGATAAAAGAAGTGATATTTTGCAAAAAATTTTGAATAAGATGAGTGGTCAAACTTGGTGTCAAAAAGGTCAAACGTCTTATAATTTGAGATGGAGGGAGTATATGCTTCTTATTGCCTAATAGTACTAAATGCCTAGCTTAGTAAACTGCCTACAACAATTTTATACTCCCCTAGTCCGGCGATTAAGGAGTCATTCAAAATTTGTCCTAAATTACAAGGTATTCTAGGTGGATTGACTCCCTCAAAGTCACAATCACATATGTACCTACCACATTAGAGTCAAAAATCAACTCAAAATATGGTAAGCATAAAATCTTTCTATCCTTAATTAAAAAAGGATTATATGTGTCATTTGTGTTACCTCATAATTTTGTCCTAAACTTGTACCTTATATTTCAGGATGGGAGACTGCTATTTACCACTTGTCCTTTCCGCTTGCTTTCACTCATCTCTCTCTACTTATCCAAACAGAAAACCTTTGTGACCATATTTGTTTTTTTCTTCTTCTTTTCCGGTCCTAAAGCACACACCCCAAGTTCACACCATTGATAATATATACTGGTTATTCTAATCATTTTCTTTGGAAAAATCTTCCTACTAGTACTTTTCTATAAATTTCAAGATAATTTTCCTAAAGCTTACACTTCCTTAGTTTTCTTCATTAACTAGTGTAAGAGAGAAAGAGCATACTTTAATATCAATAAATTCACACTGACAAAAGGATTAACTAAGGATAGGATTAGCTCCCTTGGCCAACTTAAAATAACACTCACAAATTTCACTCCCTGAATTCCTTCATAGCTGCTTACCTGAGTTGAAATTCTTGATTTCACACAAGTGGTGATCACTTTTTCCTACTTTTATTTCATGTAGAAACAATTGGGCCCATTCGGCTGTCCTTTTAAGACAGTGCTGTTGTGATTCCCGCTACATTTGTCGTCACAGTAAAGTACTGTCGCGTGCTACTGCACAGCAAGTGTATAACAACATGACTAGAGGAGGAGGGTCAATTGGAGCCTCAAATTTCTGGCTAGGGTGACCTTCGTGGTCCTCTAGAGCTTGACCTTTGGGTCGCTCGTAGCCCCCTCAACGGAGAGAAGGACTCGATGGAGTACGAACTTTAGTAAAACAAATCACATGTCTCAATTCGCATTCATTTGTTATTGTGATCCACTTGTGGTATTTGAGTTGCTCTGCAAGTTATGTAGTTGTGATTCATCATCAAATAGTCTCCTGCAGCTTGTGTGAGAGTTTGAAACCGAAAGGAACCAAGTTGGGCAAGGGAGTGCCCAGCTCGTGGATACCGAACTTGTCCGGTACGGCCGACCCGTGTTGTCTTCATTTATTCTTATTTCTAATCTTTGTGGTGCAGGGCTCTAGCTTGTAGATTTACCTTCTATAGCTTTTATACTTGGTGTCTAACTCTTGAGGAACCCCCCTCTAGGTGCATCCTCGATCCTTACAAAAACCCAATCAAATGGTGTCCAAAAGTTATGACATTTTAATCCTAGATCCCAGAATACCTATTGAAGATCTCTATAAAATTTTAGCTCAAAATTCCAAAGTTAAGTCTACCGGACGTGTCCGCTGTGCACGAGCAGAATTCTGGAAATTATGATTCCAAGACCAAAACTTTGCCAAATCAACTCGGATTAACCCAAAATTTCACAAAGGGGTTCATAACATACTTAGGAGACTACTCCATGAAGATCATGATCCTAAACTTGCTGCAACTTTGAAAATCAAAAGAAATTAATGCAAGAACAAATTTCCTAAAAAATCTTGATTCGACCCGATCTGTGGATTCGTGAGGATTTAGACAAATTCCTTCACTAAAAAGAATCAATCCACAGCCAAGATCAAGTAGAAACAAAAGATTTGAACCGAGAAACCCCAAAACTCAAGATTCAAGCAAGTAAGTGAGAGGAGGGAAGAGGAAAAATGAAGAACACGAAGAACATGGATGACAATCATTCACAAATCGAGTCCTAGAGGACACGAAGGAGGCTATGGTCTCCATACCCACTTGATCTCTGGTTCAATGACATAGGTGACAGGTAAAATCTCATATGGATCACTCAAGCAGTCTAGAAAAAGGGAAAATCTATCAAGGATGAAAGAAAAGACTGACTAGAGAGATGGCTTGCTTAGGGGTCAGCCCTCCCTTATTTATATACTCCATTATATATCCTAAACTATCCTTAGATACATAGAGCGAACCACCTAATCCAAGGGCATTGTGGTACGATTCAAAGTCTTATTGATCCAATGGTCACTGTACCCTTCATGAGATAGCTTAGCCTCGACATGAACTCTTTGATGCAATCACGTGCCATTTGTTCTGCCTTGGAACCTCTGCCTGGGTTTTGAGACCCAAACCTAAAAACCGTCTAGCGATGGTTTTGAGGCCCAGACTACCAAATCGGCTTGCGAGTAGCGTACTCCATACGCGTCCCCCGCCGCTCGACACATGTCATCACCATCCTTGACCGGCCGGCTTCCAAGTCCTCTTGAGCCTCCGCTCGACCTCCACGTTCACAGTCTTGCTGACTCAGTCAACACAATCACTCCTCTATGTACACTTGCACTTGTGATATCCCTAGGTGTCAGCCACTGCGGCTGGTCGTCTAGCCTCCTAGTACCTTGGTCCAAGACTCATGTCCGCCCTTTACTGCTCCCCGTCCATTGGCACAGCACATCCCTACTTGACCTTGACCTCACCGTCGACCACCGTCTCCGAGCTCCACACCTACACACCATAAGTCAAGAGATATGTTGCGTAACCCAACTCACGCCACAGTTAGTCTGAGCTCAACCTGGACATAAGTCACATTGACAATCACTCATCACGAATCTAAACCATAAGGACACATATTAACCTTGTGTTCGCATAGACCCACACCATATAGGTGAGATGAAGGTACTAAAGGGCTATGGTCGTATGGGCTAGTGTGGACCATAGTGGGCTGAAGAGCCCAACAAGCTAGGAAATCATGAACGAATGCTACCTAGGCCATCATATACGAAGGGCTAACAAGACAATAAGGCCTTCTGTAATGTAGTGATGCTTAAAATCCATCTGGTGGGCTCCGTATCTAAGAACAAGAATCACTCTCAAAACGTTGCAGTGGTAGGCATCACTATCCTAGCAAGAGGCATCACTATGGGTCCCGCACAGCAAATAAAAAAAGAACAAACCAGCCACACGCAAGCCAGAAGACTGCATGTAGTGAGTTGATATGAGCCATAAAATACTTTTTTACTAAACAGTGAGTGGTGCCTTTACATACTCCGCTCCCAGAATTTTTGGCATCACTCAAACTTGGCTTCACTGGCCACAATGTGGAGGAGTGACTCCTCAGCACTCTCTCTCCAAACTTGGCATCACTCACGGCATACACTGGAGAGGGCCTAATAAGTCATGGCTTGGAAGTGGTTCTTGTTTGGTGTACCTCTCTTAGCGAAATGATTATGCACATTTTATCAACAGGAAAAAGGTAAACTTCATATAGATATATTCTTGAAGAACTGATGAGAAGTAAGGAATAGCAAATATGATGAGAACTCTATCTGTTTCAAAAACAATTCTAGAGCACAACTTCATGTGTATTTTATTAAAAAGTCGATTATTTCAAATTATAAGCTATGATGGCTTTTTTAGATACATTATCTTTATTGGCTATATAAATCTAAACATAGTGTATATCTAAATGCATAGAAAAAACTAAGTATTTGAAAAAGCTAAAATGAGCTGAGGGAGTACATAGCAAAAGATATACGATGGACTTATAATTTGAAAGGAGGAAAGAGTATCAAGCGACAATTGTGGTTTGTTTTGGTGCCCTAGAGTGGAGAATACAGGATAGAAGGAAGATAAGGGCCCCACTGATGGTCACTGTTTTTTTTCTTTTGAAAAGGTATATGGTCTCTGTTGGACCTCGATGGAGATATTATCTGCTTCTCGGCCCTTGTGCCCTGCTTTTTGAGCTAGGCAGCGCGTATGTCGTGGTCATTGGCCTCAATCAGATCTGATGCCTTCCTCCTTTCGCTCTTATTAGCGTGCTTTCATGAGCAGGGCAGGGCCATCTAGTTGCATCCCATCCATCTCATTGTTGTGAACTGTGATGCATGCATCGCTGTCTGCAGTATATGCATATATATGCCCATAGATAGAGTGAGAGGGAAACAGTGTAGTAGGCATCATCATCTCGATCTCAATAGCTACTACTGCCTACTGTATAGTAGAAGTGAAGAGAAGAGAGTAATATTAAGTAGGGGTGGCTTTGGTTGGCTAGCTCCGATCCTGTGTCTGTCTGTATCGATGTGTCCGTATTTTCTCCATCTCGTCTGCATATGCTAGCTGCTTGCTGCAATTGTACTGGTAAGGTTGAGCTGTCCTTCTTCATGTCTTCATGCCATAGCCATACGGCCGGCCGGATATCATCGTCGCTTGCTCACTCTCGCTCTCTGCACATCGATCGATCACTGCACATGCATAGCATGGGGATGATAGATAGATGTTCATCATCAGCACATACAGTAGCACTCCACTAATAGTATATAGTAATAAGTACTATACTCTATTGGATCGGAGTAGCTCTCTCTCTCCCTCTCTCTCTCTCTCTCTCGAACTGTAGCTAGCTAGCCAGCCAGCTAGCTTGCTGGTTGCTGGGCCATCGCATCATCCCCATATCCCAATCGATCCCCAATCCCAATCAGCAACAAAGCAAGCAAAGGTATTCTGATCTGATCCGATCCTATATAGCCGCCCGCGCACCAGTAGTAGTCACCAGCAGCACCGGAGAAGTATCTGACCGATCGACGACTGCCGGCCGGGTGCCGGAAGCGCTGGCAGGCAGGGCAGCCGCGCGCCGCCACCCTTGCTGCTTGCTCTCGTTCTTGCTCCGATCGATTCGTCATCTCGACTCCGCTCACCACCCACCGGAGTAGCAAGTAAACATCTATCAATGGCTTTCAAAGGTACGTACCGTACCTACCTAGTATATATGTATATATACACTGTACATGCATATGCATATGTATATACTTCTTTTATTACACATATATACATACTATACTACGCACTACTGCTCCAGCTAGATACTGTGTAATACTAATTAGTTTATTATTAATCGCTTCGTTTGCTAGCTTGTTGATGCTATCTGAGAATTCTATATATTATATACCTCTTAAGTAATTATTAGATAGCGTCTATCCGTAACGTGATCCTTTCCCTCTGCAAGCTGCTCTACCACCCCTCTGTTCGTTCTGGCTTTTCTCAGTATATATTATTAAGCAGTAATTTCAAACGGTTTACAATTTACACCCGAGGAAGTAGCTAGTAATGCACTTTCAGCTGTAGCAAAGCTAGCTATAACAAACCAGTACTCCCTCTATTTTAAATTATAAATCGTTTTGACTTTTTTTCGATAAATCTATTTTACTATATATTTCGATATATTATAAATATATCTAGATATATAGTAAAATAGATAAACCAAAAAACGATTTATAATTTGGAACGGATGAGTACACAATGTGTACTCATATATAGTAGATGAATATTATACTCCTGCATGCATGCTAATAACTTGATTTAGATAGATTATTAATCATAATAATGCATGGGCTATTTATAGATGTATTACATTGATCATCAGCTAGATTCATTCCCTTTTACCTTCAGAATATATATGTATGTATGTACACAGTTCTTAATTTGGTACTACTCCAGATAGCGCTAGCTAGCTTTCTTTTGATTGGTTCTGAAAATTCTTCCTTATCCAATCCATCATCCAATATATGGACCCAGTCACCCGGCCAGCCGGCCGGCCACTGTCATATGCATCCACTAAATTCATTGCTTCTCACATGTGTGAGCGACTTAACTTGGACTGGACGACATCCAATCCAATTAATACCATCATCATATATATATATATATATATATATATATATATATATATATATATATATATATATATATATATATATATATATATATATATATATATATATATATATAATTACCTTCTTTTCTCTAATATTTGTGAGTGCTAGCTATCGACCTGAGCATGCGAGTACTGCTGTCTTTCTCACAGGCACCCGTCTGCTTTTTTTTCGTCTTTACATGCATACATCATTTTCATCTTTTACTCTTGTACAATTTATTCGACCCTGCTGTCTAGCTTTTTTTCTCGGCTTTCTTAAAAAATACATCCATCAAGCATCTCTCTCTTTTTATATTATTCTTTTTAACTAGCGAATAATATACTCGTGCATTGCAACCGAATACATAGCTGCTTTGTTGCATGGACGACAGAGAGAGAGAGAAAATATTCCGACCAATTCTATTGAAGTTAATTACCTGAGCTAACTTTTTACATATGCAAGCATGATGCATGCACCTGCATGCAAATATATATATATATATGTGCGTCCAACTGGCAAACACCCAACCTATCCAGAGAGCTAGCAACGATCTAAACGTAGGGTTTTTGTTTTCAATTATTAAGGGCATATACATACATAATCAAATTATTGTACCTCAAAAAAAAAAAAAAAAGCCTCCTAACACAACTTCTCGCAAAATATATGTTTGTATTGTAGATATAAATATCTTAATGAGAAGAGAGTTGGCATATTATGAATTTTCGTGTGGAATTTATGAGAATATTTTGAGGGTGATGCAGGACTTCGGCGTGACTCCCGCGGATCCCTCGAAGTCTTCAATCCAGACGCTCCTGTTTCGTCCACTGCCACCGCTTCAAATAGAGCGCCCACCTCCCCATTTCTCCTCCCTCCTGCAGTTGCTTCCCATCCTAGCCTTGTCGGGGATGATGAGGTGCACGAGCAGAAGGATACTGATGTGGGTCAGGCGACGCAGAGGGCTGCTGAGTGGGGCCTCATCCTCCAGACCGACGAGCACACCGGCCGCCCCCAAGGTGTCATTGCCCGCCCCTCTGGCTCCAACCGCACTAGTGAGAGAGTGGAAACTCCATCGACGACACGGCTGCCGCTGGTAGAGCGCTACCCCGAGTGTCGGAGGAGCTTCGCGCTGCGCTCTCTGCGTTCCAGCAGACCTTCGTCGTGTCTGATGCCACCCGCCCTGACCACCCCATCCTCTACGCCAGTGCTGGATTCTTTAACATGACTGGATACTCCTCCAATGAGGTCATCGGAAGGAACTGGTTCGTCGATTTCAATTCCGATCCATTTAATTTCATTCTATTCCATTCCATGCCAATTTAATTTAATACAACTCCAACTAATAATACGCACTCCACTTATGCCTCCACCATCTCGCTCTCAACTGCTGTGCAGCCGCTTCCTTCAAGGTTCTGGGACCGACCCCATAGAGATTTCCAAGATCAGGCAGGCTCTCACAGCTGGGTCAAATTACTGTGGTCGTATTCTCAACTACAAGAAGGATGGCACACCATTCTGGAACCTCCTAACTGTTGCCCCAATCAAGGATGAGGATGGCAAGGTCCTCAAGTTCATTGGGTTAGTTACGTTTTTCATCGTATACATATCCTTTAAAGCTTTGTTCAGTACTATAGTTATAATAAACCTTTGTGTGCAATGTATCACAGGATGCAGGTGGAAGTGAGTAAGTACACAGAAGGTAGCAAGGATACAGCTCTTCGCCCAAATGGATTGCCAGAGTCACTCATCAAATATGATGGTACTATTACTACTAGTAGTCTTGCTTATTTTTCAAAAAAAGGTTTTACCTTGCACATCTATGAAAACAATCATATTCTTTTGCAGCAAGACAAAAGGATCATGCTCGTAGTTCAGTCTCAGAGCTTCTACTTGCCCTAAAGGATCCACGGTCATTGTCAGAATCAAGAAACAATACCTTAAAAAGGAAATCACAGGAATCAGGAGATGCATCTTTAGCTGAAGTTCCGGGCAAGAGAAACTCAGAAAGTGGATCCCGCCGTAACTCACGGAGTGGAATGAGAAACTCTCTACAAAAAAATTAATGAAGTGCCTGAAGGAGGGAATAAGACTAGGAAATCTGGTTTGCGTTCCTTTATGGGGTATGATAATAAACCACATGATATAGTCATAGCATTTGCTTATTTCAAAGTTTGCTTGTAGAGTCTATTATCTTTGCATTTGTTCTCACATTTACTTCGTTTGTGCAGTCTTATTGGTATGGGACATGGAAATGTAGAGAAGAACATTCTAAAACCAAGGGAAGATCCGCTACTTGATAGCGACGATGAGAATCCAGATAGTTTTGATGATGATTTTAGGAGGAAAGAAATGAGAAGGGGTATAGATTTAGCTACTACACTTGAACGTATTGAAAAGAATTTTGTCATCACTGACCCGAGGTTACCAGATAATCCAATTGTAAGATAAAAACTTAGATATTCCTCTACCTTTAACATCGTTATTCTTTTTTTTCTATCGGCATAGATATCAACCTTCCATTGAACTACAATCATTATATCTTTGGGTGAATGTCACAGATATTTGCATCGGATAGCTTTTTACGATTGACAGAGTATTGTCGTGAAGAAATATTAGGAAGAAACTGCAGGTAAATTATGACATTAATTATTGCATAATTTTATTACTTTCAATTGTTCATAAATCAAATAATTTAATGAATCTCTTCACCTATATATGAATCCCTTGCAGGTTTCTTCAAGGACCTGAAACTGACCGTGGGACAGTAAAGAAGATAAGAGATGCCATAGATAACCAAACAGAAGTTACTGTTCAGCTGATAAATTATACAAAGAGCGGTACATATTCTTCACATGCTCTCATGTTTTTGTCAGATCATGATGCAATTCTATACGTACACCCAAACATTTATAACATCAATCTAGTGTTCTATTGCTACATTAGCACTAATTATTTGCATATATAGGCTACTAATAATGTGAAAATATTTTTTCTATGGTAATGAGTTAACCTAAATTTTCTTGGGGTTGTTTATCACTTGAGCAGGTAAAAATTTTGGAACCTCTTTCACTTGCAACCTATGCGTGATCAGAAGGTACTATAATAAGAGATATGTGATTTTTTTTTATTTAGATATTTGGTTTGGAAATATTTCATGCATCCAATTTGATGGTTGATTAGGGTGATGTTCAATACTTTATTGGAGTTCAACTGGATGGAACTGAGCGGGTTCGAGATGCTGCTGCAAAAGATGGTGCCATGCAGGTTTGTTTCTACCTTAATGGTGACTAGCATATATGGGCTTGCTATATAAAATATCTAAAAATGAGAATAAAATGCTATATAACTTTGTCGTGGCTACTATGTAATAAATGCAAGCAATCCATTTATAGTGTAGTATTTGTAAATGTTTATTAGCATTTAGCACCATCTAGCATTTATTAAATATTTATCTCTATTAAACTTGGACTCATAGATTGATGGCATAATATAACATTCTAAACGCTTCATGGATGGCATCTTTTAGGTTAGTTCATTAATGTTCCGATGAATTCTCTCTTTGAATGGTTTGTTTTGAATAAAGTGATTTTGACAACTAAGTTTTGCGTACCTTACTTTCTAAATTTCCTTATTAGAAAGCATATAGTCGTCTTATGCATTAACCTGAATTATTCATGTACTAGGTTAAGAAAACTGCAGACAATATTGACGAGGCTACAAAGGAACTTCCGGATGCTAATTTGGTTCGTCTGAATAAATATTCATTTTGCATAATATAAAATTAAGTATTACTAGGCACTTCTAATAGAAATTTGTGGTCATATTCAGAGACCAGAGGATCTATGGGCTAATCACTCAAAACCAGTCTTGCCAAAGCCACATATGAAGGATACTACATCATGGAGAGCCATCCAAAAAGTATGTTATACATAGTTCACAACATAGATACTTTTATGCAATTTGTGAGCCTACTAGATGATAGAGAACAATCATGAGACACTTGAGAAAGCAATTGGTATTGCATTCTTTCATAGAATTAGGTAGTCTCTGTAATATTATATACCCAATTTGGAAACCACTAGAGGCAAGTACATATGACATTTTTTAGAAATCTCCTAGATGGTTCATGCTAATTTTTTTTATAGGTCCTTGAGAATGGTGAAAGCATTGACTTGAAACATTTTAGGCCAATAAGACCTTTAGGATCTGGTGACACTGGCAGGTAAGTACTTCTCTATGATATAGCTAGTTTGAAGTATAGTAATAACTAAGTTTGCATGAATCCAGTATATGTAAATAGTAAATATGTGAATTGTTGTTGAAATGTAGTGTCCACTTGGTGGAGTTGCTTGGCACAGGTCAATACTTTGCCATGAAAGCTATGGATAAAACTATCATGCTTAATCGAAACAAGGTTTGCATAGCAAATTTCATCACACATGACATTTTAGTTACTTCCACCTTTAATTGTTTCTTTCTATATCTGATTTATCTACAATACCTATAGGTCCATAGAGCTACCACTGAACGACAAATCCTTGATATGTTGGACCACCCATTCCTTCCGACATTATACGCATCATTTCAGGTTTGTTAGATAATGAATATGTGTAATATATTAATATGATGCTAGGGTTAATGTTTGTTCTCCTTGATTTTATTATACTTTTTTGGGGATTGTATTATGGTTTATATCATCTCAATATTAATTGTCATATATATGTTGCAGACAAAGACACATATATGTCTTATTACTGACTATTGTGCTGGTGGGGAACTCTTTATGCTCCTTGATAGGCAACCTATGAAGGTTCTAAAGGAAGATGCTGTAAGGTGGGTATTGGTATATAAATTATTTCTTTTGCTTAGATTTAGTAAAAAAAACTCTTTCTACTTTTCTATTGTCATGGATATGCCACTCTGATCCTTTGTTTGTTGTTACATAATATAATTAGTATTTGGATACCTATGAAGTATTGTTTGATGTAATTGTCCATGATTGTTGTAGGTTCTATGCTGCAGAAGTGGTCACGGCACTTGAATATCTACATTGCCAAGGTAGTCATATATGTCATACTAATTGTATATATGAAATCCCTCCTTGGTGGTGGTGGGATAGCCTGCATATAATGGGTAGTCAAACACAACCCAATATTCAAATTATTGGTCAACATCTTAAATGATTGTTTTAGTTAAGAATTTAACCATTCATAAAAGTGGTAGGCTTACTTAGCAAACAAGAGGGGAAAAAGGATTCCCTGAACTTATTCATTGCATTTTACTAGAGAAACTTGAGGTGTTTATTATTTCTAAGAATTTGCTCCCCTCTACTTTTTCTTAGGTATAATCTACAGAGACTTAAAGCCAGAGAATATTTTACTTCATAGAGATGGGCATATTTCCCTGACAGACTTTGATTTATCTTGCTTGACATCCTGTCGACCGCAAGTAATAATGTTCTTCATTCATATACATATACCTTACTGGATACTTCATGACTATTAGTTAAACTCCTTATTAGTCTCTATTTTTCTTAGTTGCACTTTATGACTATTCTTGTTGTTTGATAGGTATTTCTTCCAGAAGATATTGATAAGAAGAAAAGGAGGAGGAAGAGTAGGAGCAACCCTATATTCTTTGCTGAACCAATGCGAGCATCAAACTCTTTTGTTGGTACAGAGGAGTACATTGCACCAGTGCGTATATATGTTGTGACTTTGCTTTATTTATGTGATTTTCTTAACATTTCCATTTCTTGTCTCTATTTGACGTGTGATAGTCATCATCAGTTGTTGCATCAATCCTTTTATGCATGTTGTAGGAAATTATAACCGGAGCAGGCCATACAAGTGCTGTAGATTGGTGGGCACTAGGTAACTAATCTTGTGCTAAAGGAAACATGTATCATACATGCTACTATATAATAATGAGTATTCTCTCCTATTTGTTGGATTAGGAATTCTTCTATATGAGATGTTATATGGTTATACACCCTTTAGAGGGAAAACAAGACAAAGGACCTTTGCTAATATTCTGCATAAGGATATCAGATTTCCTTCGAGCATACAGGTAATAAGAAAAAAGCATTTATTCTAGTAGATAGGTGAACCTTGCGGTTTGTTTACGATGTATATATGTTAATTGTAGGTGAGCCTTGCGGCAAGGCAGTTGATATACCGATCTGCTACACCGGGACCCTACAAATAGGCTAGGTTCCTATGAGGGCGCTTTGGAGATCAAACAACACCCCTTCTTCCGTGGCATAAACTGGGCTCTAGTTCGTGCTGCCACACCCCCCCAGTTAGATGCTCCCCTACAAGATAAATTGGAGGCCACAGGAGAGACACGACACTCACACCGATATGTTATGAACATACATCCCATGAAGTTACATGCTAACTAGATGGGGACCCGCTCACAGAAGCTGATAAAAAAAAAAAAAAAAAAAAGAAGTGTTCTAAACATACATCCATGAAAATGAGTTTGAATGGGGACCCGCTACTATTCATCAACAGCTGATTTTCACCGGGAAAAGGTAGATTCAAAAAAAAAATAAAATATAAGATGATGAAGCTTGCATGGATGTAACGTTGATGAGAACAGTAATGTGTGTTAAGGACTAATTAATAATCTTGATCCATCTTTATTCATGCATGAAATGAAAATAATATTAGGTGTGTATATTATTTCTATGGTTGCAATATGCACGTGGGTTCAAAATCTCTCTCTATATATATAGCAAACATGCATGCCCTTGTGTTGTAATATGAGAAAAACCATCAAATAAACTTTTTTATGGTTTCAAGTTGTATTCGAGAGATGGTGAGTTCTCTTTTGTTATATGATATTTCCCATATCTAAAATTATTTAACATAATATAATATACTTCCTCTGTCCCCATAATATAATATACTTCCTCTATCCCATCATAAATAAGTTTCTAGAATTTTTTAGATAGATCATTGGCAAAAGATGCATGTATCCTCACCCCTTTATCCCATCATAAATAAGTTTCTAGAATTTTTTAGATAGATCATTGGCAAAAGATGCATGTATCCTCACCCCTTTTCCTTTACTGGAGGATATGACTTGGATTTGCGTGCACCTATGATTAGCTTCCGTATTACGAGATAATGCTCCATATTTGTGTAGAATGTTATTTATTTTGGGACAAAATTTGAACCTTACAATCTTATTTATTATGGGACAGAGGGAGTATCTTTTGAAATGATCTTTCCCTACGAGGGTTTTGGCTACATAAGTGGTCAAACTTAGTTAAACCAGGAGACTATGAACAATGATAGACTGCCTCTTGGACCTAGTGCACGAAGGCAGGCTTAAATATGAGTATATAATATCATTTTGTTGTTCTATTGTTAGTTTGCTGTTAGATCTTTTTGATATACTCTCATCTAGACATTCACTAGTACACAAACTTTAATCGTGGCGGACGTTTTGCATTTATCGTGGCGGTTTTCTCAACCACCACGAAGCACAGGTCACGGTTAATCCCTGATTAACCGTGGCGATTGATTTAACCACCACGGTAAATCAAATTGAAAAAAACATAAAAAAAGAAAACCCGTCGGCCCATCCACGGCCCGACGAGCCCATCCAGGCGCTGCCACCATCGCAGCTGCTCGCCGGAGCTCCCGCCGCCAGATCCAGCCTCTGGTCGACGAGATACAGCTACACGTTGCGGATCCGGCCGCTCACCGCCCAAGCACCTCGATCCGCCACTTGCTGGAGCCATGCCTGGCTTGTGCTCGCCGCCATGGTGCTCGTCCCTTACCCGATCCGCAGCGGCGAGGTCGCATCGACCGGATCTGCCGCCGCCGGACCAGAGTCCCCGGATCCGCCAGCAGCTTGCCGCGCACCGCGACGCCGGATGTGTGGGCCGCACCGCCGACCAGCCACGCCGCGCCTCCGCCTCGGGCAGGTACGCCACGCCACGCCAGGTACCGCGCCGCCCCCATGCCTCGCTCGTGGTCCGCCGCCGCTACCCCACCCTTTGCCCGTGGTCCGTGCCACCCGCCCGCGCTCCACGCCTCGCCCGTGGTCTGCGCCGCTTGCCATCGCGCCAAGACCTCGCCAAGCGCTCCAAAGTGGCCGCAGCCAACGAGAGAGGGAGGGAGGGTAGAGGGGAGGGGGGAACCGCGTGGAAGGGATGGGAGGGTAGGGGAGGCGCCGTCGCGAGTGGGAGGGAGGGAGGGAGTTGGGTGGTGCGGCTGTTAAAGATTGGATTAGAGTTACACTTTTCTTATATACCCGAGAAAGGTAGTGGGCCTTCTGGGCTTTCTTTGGGCCTCAGGCCAATTTACGATGGATTCGGTATGTCCCTCGCCGCCACGATAAATGATTTACCATGACGGTTAAAAAGTAACCGTCACAGTAAATGGATTTACTGTGGCGATTAATTTTAGCCATCACGGTAAATCCAAAAGGCCCGTCGCAGTAAATGGCTGGTATTTTACGTGGCGGTTGAGTTATGTGACCGCCACGGTTAATAAAAACACAGTGTCACGCAAAATCATTTTCGTAGTAGTGATTGTTTTATTGTTAGATCTTTTTAACATGCTCTTATCTGTCAAGATTGACATTGCTGTCAAAAGTGTAAGAGTGACCTTGGAGCTATAAATAAAGTAAAGGCAACCATCTTTAGTGTAATTATTATTATGAAACCAACAGCTTATAGCTACATTTAAGTAGGGGTTCATTTTGCGATGAACTACTATGTTACTGAAAGATCACGTAACAACAGCCGACCGTGGTAGCACACAAGGACCATGCGTAAAATGTTTTTTAGAAAATTCTATGTGTATTTTTTTTAAGGAGGATGGTTTATGCGATTCAACAGGAGTTGTTGTATCAATATCTAAAGTGTCTTTATATTTATCATAAAAAATATTTTTGTTGTATAGAACATAACTTCCTGGATTTGATTTATGTTTTAAAATCATCCATAATTTATGGATATCATTAAACAATAGATACTAAAGTTGACTATATAATACAATGCAAACGTTGTATGTAATTAAACTGTTTTAGTTAATAAAAAACGAAAAGGTGAAGTTGTAAATTAGACAAATAGGCTCATATCTTTTTAAAATAAAATGGAAAATTATTTTGATTCATATATATAATTAATAAATATATATAGGTATAGTAGTAATAATGATGATGATAATGATAATACTAATGAAATAGAAAGGCTAAAACCATCGGGCCCACCTGTCAGTCAACCTCTAGCCTGTACCCAATTCGTTCCCCAACCTCTGGGCGTTGTCGTGTTCATCTTCGATCTCCATCTCTCTCTCTCTCTCTCTCTCTCTCTCTGTTTGAGGCTGCCTGCTCCTGCTCGTGCTCCTGCTCTGCTCCTGCTCCTTCCTCCGCTCCCACACGATATTCCCAGACTTCATTTCAGGCGGGGATGGACGACTACGCCCGGGAGATGATGGAGCTCAAGACGCTCGTCACCCGCACCCTCGAGAAGAAGGGCGTCCTCGCCAAGATTAGGGTTCGTACTTCCCACTTCTTTTCTTCATTTCCCCACATCCCTTCATCGATCCGGTGCCTCACCCACGCCCAACGGATCTAGCTTTTCCTCCCCTCCGGTTTGGGGATCTACACCTCCGCTTCCGCAATTTCCGTCCAAAATACGCGCATTTTTTTCCAATTTCAAATGTGCACATTCTGAGCGCCTTGACGCTGTTGTGTAGGTTCTTGTTTAGGAATATGAAAGAACGCGCCCGCATTGCTGAAGAATATGGTTTTTTTTTTTTTTTTTTCACCTCGTCCATTTTTTACTGTTCTAGTTGTCATTACCAATGTGCTCATTCTTGGCACACTCGTTAGGAGGAAATGCATCGTGTTGCTAGAAATCTTCCCTTTTGTCTCATGTTGTGACTATTGCACCTACACTTCTCAGTGCTGCTTGAATTTCGACTCCAATGGTATAACGTCAGGGAATATTACTAAGTTCCATATGTTAGCAAGTCCAAGAGCCTGCGTGCTGTCATGACCGGGGGCCTGTACTGACCCTGTTCTGGTTATAATTGGGCTGTTACGGTGTTGTCAGTGGCATCGCTGGTAGTTCGAGTTGGTCCGCGTGTGCTGATCCCTTGGTAGTTAGCATCGTGGCCTGGGTGTTAAATTCACTCAAACATTTGTTGCAGTACTTTTGAACTGTGTAATTTCGTTACGTCAGTAATGAAAATTCAGTTTTTACTGTGTTGGGAAAAAAGTGACAACAGTTTCTCCAGAGTTTTTTTTTTTTTTTTTTTTTTGGGGTGGGGGGGGGGCGCAAAAAAGAATCTGTTTGTGTGTAACATAGATAAATATAGTTATCGTAGGTTTCTATCTTTTTTATCTGTTGAAGCATGCTATGCTCCATCGAATGCATGTACTTCTTCCACCTTTCCTGATGATGTTTCTGGCTGCATGACTAGGCTGAGCTAAGAGCAAGCGTATTTGAAGCTATTGAAGAGGAAGATCGGGTGGTTGAGAATGATGATGGTGGGAATCCTGCTTTGCTCGGTAGCTGTAATGACCGAGCTAAGCAACTGCATGCTTCACCTTCAGGTTTGCCCTTTGAACGTGCTGGCGAATCAGTTTTTCAAATGTGTCTGCGGAAGCCAAAGCTTATCTCTGATTCACTATCAAAATGTATGTGTGTGAGAAGAGAGAAGCATATCTCTAATGCTGCTACGCACATACACACTCTTTTCTGTCATATACTGACCTGTAGACATTTATACAATTATACTACTGGTGATAATTCAAAGTAGACCTTTCCTAATTTATTTTGTTGTCAATATTTATGTTGTTTTCAAGTCCCGCCAAGGATATCTCAAATGCTGGGTTCTTGTGCTGGCCTTAAATGATTTTCAGTACTAAGTTTGGCCATGAGTTTTGCAAGCTGATAACATGGAATGGGTTTACATTCTAGGATTTATGTTGCTTGCAGGTAGGTTACTAACTGCACTTGTATGCGAATACTTGGAGTGGGCACAACTAAGTCACACAATGAAAGTTTACTTGCCAGAGTGTAACCTGGTAAGTGGTTACTGTTCCTGATATTTTGTTTTTGGATTTCAGGAATCAACATCCATTAATTTTTTTTCCTGTTTTGTTTGTAAATCAGCCCAAGGACTTCTGGAAGAATGAACTGAAAGACTTTTCTAACAAAAGTGGAGCTGAAGGGAGCAGGAGTGCTGAAAGTGGTCCAATGCTTTTAGATGTTCTCGAAGGTTATCTGAAATATGAGGTTTATCTCTCACGTGATCAGTAGCAGAAGCAAGAATCGTCCTTTTGTTTCTTTATGTTTCCCAGAAAAGAAAATGAAGTGTTTTTTTGGGGGGGGGGAGCTTTTTGAAATGTAGCCAATTCTTTTTTCCTCAGAAAACTGTGTAGTCCTGTATGGATCAAGGTAACAAATCTTTGGCAATAGCTGCCGCTATAGCCAGCTATAGCTGTTTTAGGCACTACACCACCATTTGCAGCCACATTCATTTTAGCCTGTTTTAGCCTGCTATAGCCAGGTATTAGCCTTATGATAACTCTGCAACTAAATGTCTATAGCCGGCTATTTGCGACACTAGTATGGATCCTCTTATGCATATGTTCGCTATGTAGAAAAGGTAGTATTTTGATTTGTGAGCAATGATCCTTCATATTATTGGTGTCTTGCGTAATCAAACTGTCCAAAAAATTAGATTGTTTCCCACATCTACAATACTCATCAAGGATTCAAGGTGTACCGCCTTAGAACAAAAAATTAGGTGTTCTTATTCTAGAAGCTTAAAATGTAGACAATGATTCTTAGAATAACCAGAATGGATAAAAATTGATACTCTTTTTCTGAGTTTGGTCAGTTGTCTTGCACTGCATGCATGGGATTTATATTTACAATGCATTGTCATTATCATTGTACTGAAATCTGTATACATGTACTTTTGCAATCTCAACTTATTGATGCAAGGCCTGTACTCAAGGTCTCCTTTTGTTGGTCTGTGGTGCTTGGGTTATGAACTGTATGCTGCTTTCTGCCTATGACCTTAAGTTGACTGCGCACAGAAAATTTGATTTTGATTTTTTTTTTCCCAGCTTGGCTTTCACTGTCCTTGAGCAAGTAAAGTTGATTTGCCTATTATACTTTATTAATAACAAGTTTTTAATTATTAACCTTCAAATATAGTCAGTATTCTCTAGCTTCAAAGTTTGGTTTTCTACAGCATGCTTTGGTCATCTAAATATTTTGTTTCGGTCAGAATTTGTCTCAAACAAGGATGAGTGGCAGGAGGATGATGAGTTCAGAGTCTGATCCATCACAAAATGCTGAACATCGGAGCATGAGGAGGCCAGCATCAGCGTCAGTTGGGAGCCTGCCTCCTATGGGGAGGTAAACATGATGCCATACTGCTGTGCCTTTGTAATTATGCACTGCTATTTGGTTTTGGCATTAGATATTTAGATGTGAGTGTAACATATATTACTTTGTAATTGCCAGGCCAATCTCTTCGTCACAGGCTTTAGGTTTGTGCACTGCTATGCAATCGTTCCTATTTATAATATGTAGCTGTGTTCCAAAATCTGAAGCAAGTGCACTTGGTGCATGTGCTTTCAGATCGTAGAGGAGGATCTTCAGCTTCCAACACAAGGAAAGATGAGTACAACTGGAGATACGATGCCGATGATATATCTGAAGAGGTGCTGCGGGCATCGACTGCTCTAGAAAGTGTCCAGTTAGACAGGAAATCTCGGAATCTGCCGACATCTTGGAGGTAGGTAGGATCGATTGATTAATTGCGCCTCCATACTAATGGGCAATTGATTTTTGGTGGAGAACACCATGTGATGAATGTATGGTGTGCCTTTGCAGGCATTCAGGGGATGGCGCCGGTAACAAGCAACAAGAGGCTTTGGAGCTGGTTGCTTTGCTTGACTGACCCTGTATCATGTAATTTTTATACCATTCATTTGCAGTGTTACAATGCTTGGATTGCTGTTATATTAGAGAAATGGTACATTGTTTATGTATGGCTGTCTTGTAACGAACAAAACAAATCAAGTTTGTTGAACTGTCATGTTGCTAGCAAGTACGGAGTACGTAGTAGTTAGACAGCTATTTTGTCATATACTTTCCAATCAATTAATCGAAACGACCTGCATTCACTAGTAACTCAGATAGTTATTTTGTACTATGTGTTTATTTTGGATTGAATTGAAACAATATGGCATTCAACTATATAGTAACTAAAATAGTCCACCTTTTTACTTTTATTTTTCAAAAAGTGTCCAGCTCGTGGCTACTGGTATACTGTATATAAGTGGGCCTTTAGCTTTGTGCGAGATGCGGGTGGTAGTGATTCAAAGATACTTATTCGTCGCCACAAAAATGAATGTAAAAATATGCATGACGAAAGATAATTTGATGCAATAAAGTTGAAGATGTGCACTATGATTATCACATATAACTATATAAGCAAAGTGGCGGAGGATTGATCAACATCCCTTATACTAGCTAGCTCCAAAGAAACAGAGTCTAAATTAATACGATACAGGCCACTTATATATTAACTGTCCACTTATATATTAACTGTTTTTAAATAATTGGCTCATGGTCAGCCAGCATGGTGTGTATGAGAAACAGGTTCTTATGCCCATTGGTATAAGTGCATCGTCGCCTAACTGTTGAACCTTTGAGGTATTCAAATTATAAGATATTGTCCTTTTGATGATAAGGAAAAGAAGACAATCTTTTTTGTAAGGATGAAATCCAAGGAAATCAATAGCAGAGTGGTTGTCTGCTTCAGCGGGATCTTTGGCTTTATCAAGGACAATGTCAGTACTATCAAAGTCCCATTCATCATCAACAACAAACTTGTCGGTGCCATGTGCAGTAGCAGCTCCTTGTTATTATAGTTATAGATGATCCTCCATTCATCATCAGCAAAGCCGCTGTGAAGAAGAGGTTTTGCCAGCAGCGGTTGAAGGCCGATGTTAGTCTTCAACACCCACTTCATGTGTGTGTGACGACCATCACCAGTTTCTTCTTCTTCCTTAAGCAACCAGACTTGAAACTGGTGTGGCTATCATAGTCGACTCAATAAAGCAACGCAGTGTACACACCTTTCTCTAATTTTCCCAAGTAAAAGGTAGCACTCTCAGCACAAAGTTTGCTCTGTGTTGCTGGAGATCTCACCATTTCGTACTTGTCATTAGACAAAGCTATCCTGCAATTACAAATTGCTTATGTATATGTTCTTAATTAGCACTAGATCAATCGGTGCTTTCAAAATGTTTGAAAAGGTTAGAATTGTAGCATTTCGTTTGTATTTGGCAATTATTTTCTAATCGTGGACTATCTAGGTTCAAAAGATTCGTCTTGTGATTTACAATCAAACTGTGCAATTAGTTATTTTTTTACTTATATTTAATGCTCCATGTATATACGGCTAAAAATTGATGTGATGGAGACAGGGTGAAAAAAAATCTAAAATTTGAAGGGAAAGAGAACAAGGGCCCACCTAGCTACTATGTATGTATATAGTTACGTAGCTCATGACAGAATCATTCTGACAATGCACGTAGAGTGCTCCCTGGAAATAGACGGTCTTGTTGTCCCAGCAACCGTCGGATTGCAGCAACATATCGGCCATGGTCTCGGCAGGCTCCCCTTGGTGGATCTAGGACCTCTCCTCCCACCTCCAATTCCTTGACGAGAAGATGTGGGTTCTGAATGTCGATGGTGGCCATTGTTGCTCCTCAAGGTTGTCGACGGTGATGTTTTCGCGACTGCCCAACAGTTGACAGCCAAGCAAGGGGATAAGAAATACCTTGAAGTGTTGTGGTGACTCCACCATGAGGATCGTACACAAGGTGAAAGCTTGAGTACAACAAGTGGTGGTTGTCGCCCTCCCGATCATGATCCACTATCGCCGTCGTGTGTTCGGGGCCCAGACCCTGACCCCATGCATGTCACCAATGGATGGTTTCGGGGAGGTAGGCAAGGTGGCCCATTGGCGAGTGGCAGGGCTGGCCACCATGTCACACAAGCCCACTGCAGTGATCCTCCACTTCCAGACTGCAGTGGTGTTCCAAGAAGTCAAGGCTGCCGCTAGGGATTCGGCGCGCCATCGAGGGGCATGCGAAGAAATAGGTGAGCCGATCAATGAGATCGATGGAGATACAGAAGAAGGCGTCGAGGCTGAGAGGGAGGAGGTTAGCGTGCGACAGGAAGCACCGGGCGTCAATGATGGAGCACCATTGCTTGCGGACGCCGCTAGGCTGCTGAGCGGGAGACGGACCAAGACGATGGCGAGCATGTCGTCAGGTAGCTGCTCCATATTAATTCTTCTTAGCTTATTGATTACCATATGATGCATGGATTGGATTCCTTTCATAAAAAATTTTCACCTATCACCTTGAATGTTTGAACACATGCACGAAGCATTAAATATAGTCTAAAAATAACTAATTGTATATATTACGATAACTTTATAGATAAATCTTTTGAGCCTAATTAGTCTATAATTTGATAATATGGTGCTACAGTAAATATTTGCTAATGACAGATTAATTATGTTTAAAAATTCATCTTTTTGTTTCTTCGCAAGTTCTATAATTTGTTTTTTATTAGTATTTAAAAATCTCTTCCGACATCTCATAAAACATCCGATGTGACACGTAAAAACTTTTCATCAACTAAACACAGCAGGCCATCAATCGGAGGTGGTGGACCGTGCCATACATACTTGTTGGATTGGATCTAGACGGGAGGGAGGTATGATGGTGACTGGACGGCCGGAGAATCAAGAGGATATAGATTGATCAGCGGAGTCGGATGGATTTATATTATTATATATATATATATATATATATATATATATATATATATATATATATATATATATATATATATATATATATATAGAATGATTCCGGGCACATTCCTATCTAACCAAATGGGACCTAAAGCGTTTGTTTTCCTTCCTTGTCATCGCACCGGCCGGCCAGCCTAGGCGCCTAGCTCTCCGCTCCGATCCATCTACTGATCTAATAAAAAGCAATGCAAGCGGAGGGAGACGAATGATGAAAAACCTGATACCTAGCTCGCTCTAGGCATCGGGTTTTTCATCAATTTATTTATAATGCACGTAACATAGCTACCTGCCTGCGTTTTTCTCGACGAATCTATATTTTTTATAAAGTTAATTCCCACTACAAGTTCTATCTCAACATGCAAGCCATCTACATCATTTTTTTTCACTAACTATTCACATTATCTCCACTAATAGCCATTCCATCCCACTAACTTTCAACCTCTTAATGCAACCAATTTTGATAAGAACGGATATAAAAATAAATATAGATGATTTAACTCATATATGCAACAGTTTTATTTCTAGGAGTGTCCCACAACAACGTGCAGGGTATCTTCTAGTTATTCTGAAACAAGTGCCCTTTATTTGGTACGTGTACTTTCAGATCCCAGAGGAGGGTCTTCGTGGCTTCCAACAGGAAGGAAAGATAACTTTTTTGACAAATAAAATTGAAGATGTGCACTCGATCTCATTATTACATATACTTATTTAAGCACGTGGCGGGGGATCAACATCTATCCCTTATGCTAGTACTTAGCTCCAAATAAACAAACAAACCAAGTCTAAACAAAGCAAAATATTTAATACAAGCCAGCCACTTATATTAACTGTTTCCAAATAATTCCCCCATCCTCAGCAAGCATGGTGTGAATGGGAAACAGCTTCTTATTCCCACCGGTATACGTACGTTGCCACCCAACTGTTGAACCTTTAAGTTATTCAAATTATAAGATATTGTCCTTGATGGTAAGGAAAAGAAGACAATCTCTATAAGGATGAAATCCAAGGAAATCAACAGAGTAGTTGCAGTCTGCTTCTGTAGCGTTATTAGTATCTTTGTTGGCTTCAAGAACAATTTCATCAGCATTGTCAAAGTCACATTCATCATCAGCAGCAAACAAGTAGTCGTCATGTGCAGCAGCAGGAGGGGGAGGTGGTGCTTGTAATTCCTCCTTATTATAGTTACGGATGACCCTCCATTCATTGTCAGCAAAGCTATGACTGTGAAGAGGAGATTGGTTTGCCAGCAACCGTTCAAGGCTGATGTTAGTCTTCAACACCCACTCCATGTGAATGTGATGATGTCCATCATCATTTTCATCTTCTTCCTTAAGCAACCAGACTTGAAACTGTGAGCAGCTATCAAAGTCGTCCCAATAAAGTAAATGCACAGTACACCCCATTCTCTGATTTTCCCAAGTAAAAGGTAGCATCGTCAGCACTAAGTTTGCTCAGTGTTACCGGAGATCTCATCATTTGATACTTGTCATTGGACAAGGCTATCCTGCAATTAATTAATTATTACAAAGGCATGCATACATATATGCATGTTTGCTTAATTAGCACTAGAGCAAATAAATTGCATACAGTATATGTAGCAGTTATATATTGAATTGGACAATAGAAATAAAAAAATAATAATAGATGAAAGTAATGATGCCATAACAAGTAAACTAGTACCTACCTCATGACAGAATCCCTTTGATAATGCACATAGAGTGCTCCCCGGAAATAGACAGCCTTGCGGTTGCGGTGGCGGTCACAATAGCAGTCGGATTGCAGCATATCAGCCATGGTCCCGGCAGGTTCCCTTGGCGGACCAAAGACCTCTCCTCCCACCTCCATCTCCCCTCGACGAGAAGACGTTAGGTTCTCAATATCGACCCGCGGCCATTCTTGCTCCTCGAGGTCGATGCTAGTGACGATGTTTTCACGACGATCGCCAAACAGGCTATGACGACTAAGTAAGGAGGGATAAGAAATACCTCGAAGTGCTGTGGAGACCCTGCCATGGGATCGTACACAAGGTAAAATCGTGAAGACAACAAATGGGCGGCGCCGTCGTTGTTCTCCTCGATCCATGGTGACGGTGGTGGTGAGCCCAAGCAACATCAAATCGATGGATGGTTGTCTTGCCGAAGGTGGGCAGGGTGGCCCATTGGCGTGGGCAGGGTTGACCACCATGTCGGCGCGCAAGAGCAGACCATTGCAGTGATCCTCGACTTCCGGGTCGTAGGGAGTGATGTTTCAAGAAGTCAAGGTTACCGCGGGGATTGGGCCGTTGAGGGGCGTGCGAAGAAATAGGTGAGCGCCGCCGTCCTCGTCGATGGGGTTGAGGGAGATGCAAGAAGGCGTCGAGGCGGGGAGAGTAGGAGGTGGGCACGGCGAGGCGCCGAAGTCCGATGATGGAGCACCGGTGCTGCCGGACGCGGCGTGGCGCCGCTAAGGCTGTTGGGCGGGAGGCGCCCAGACGCGGCGGCGACATGTCATCGTAGCCGCCGCCGACGCCCTCCATCTCCATCTCCATCTCCATGCATTCATTCGATCCCCCTCCCGATCGATCTATCTCAGCTTTATTTTGGATCGATCGTGTAGTATATTCCAAATTCCAGAGATGACGGATGGGCGGCGCCCGATGCCGCCGATGTGAAATTGAGGGAGGGTGTTACGTACATTGTGCTCGATCATCGATCTCCATGCATGCATGCATGCGCTCGCGTGTTCCGTAATTTCTCCGATCCCAATAAACCAACGCTAATCGACCATTCCGATCCGTGAATCAAACCAAACCAATGTATGTAATGGCCTGTCATATCATATATATGGTGTTTAATCATTTTTTGAAAATAAAGGCGAAGCTCGCCGCTCAATTAAGAAGAATATAGAGTTTTATGTACAACGGCACCTCGGTTGCCCCTAACGGCCATAGGACCAATACCCGTGTCAAAAGACACTGCACACACCACAACGTGTTACCCTCAAAATACATGGCCCTACACCTCGAAGAATATCTTCCTTCTACGAGATAGGCAACTTGTTCTTACTGTTTTTTGTGCTTATTTTCGAAGATCTTCCTATTCCTTTTTTTCCATAGGTTCCATACAATGTATATGAGCACCCCCGTTAAACGCGTTCAGCGTTCTTGCTTCCGGATGTTGCTCGACATGGCCTCCCACCATTCTCGCCAAGCACTGCGGATCTTGTTGGGGTAGTTGCACATCAAAATTTTCCCCAAGATAGCACCCTACTCCAAACTGCTTTTAGCAAAGGGGCATAACAAGGAGAGGTGCAGCCCCGTCTCCAATGGTCCATTGCATAAGACACAATGGTCGTGATGTGGCCATCCTCTTTTTGTAGGTTATCTGCCGCCGAAAGTTTGCCATGCATTAGTATCCGTGCATGTACCTTGCATTTATTTTCTACCCTTGCTCTCCAAATGAGATCAGCCCAGAACCTTTGGTGTGAGCCATGGAATTGGATCCCTGTCGCTGAACGTGTGGAGTATTTTTCATCTGCTGTCCATTTCCATACTTTGGAGTCTTGCACATCGTTTGTGAGCTGCACATCCTGAATCCTAATCTAGAGGGCGATGAATTCTTGTACATGGACAGAAGATGTGATTTGCCTCCTAAAGGATCGGATCCAATTGCCATCTTGTAGCTCTTGGCTAACCGTTATATTTTTTGGCGTGCCAACTTGAAGAGATCGGGCGCCCGGTATTTTTGAGGCTTCCCATCTAACCAATTATGGTGCCAGAACTGAGTCTTGTTACCACTCCCAATTGTTATAGTGATTGAGGCATTGAACAGCAGCCGGTCCATGTCATTGCATGGCAGTGCTGTCCCTGTCCAAGGTTTTGAGTTATCAACCCACTCCTGCCACAACCATCGCAGACGCAAAGCACATCCAAACTTTTTTAAGTCCGGCACTCCCAAGCCACCCAACTCTTTAGGCATGCACTGTTCGATTTTTTTTCAGCAACACAACAACAATGCAGGCTACTCTTTTGTTGCATTGTGTAAAAAATCTTTTTAGCTGATCGATGAACACTCCTCCTTCCCTCTCACTAGATTACTTATTCATCTCGCTGATATATGGAACTATGGAAGAAAGCAGCAAGAAAAGAAAAAATACGGTACACGGGAAGCAAATGACACGAAACACCACAATTAAATTAAAAAAATTTGAAATGACAGTTTCAGCAGCAGCCATCACATCACATATTGGTCCTGATTGATTCAGATATACTCCTATGTGGCAACAGCTACTCTGCTATTTGCCACTCCATCACACCTGGTGCCCAACTCATGTCCAGCAACACTGCCATTTCTAACAATCAGCAAGCTCACTATTGTTACAAAATTCGTCCAAGAAAATGCAACCGCCACCGGAGTATACCATCTTATTGTCTTTGTTTTCTACTCCTGCATCGCCTAGCTCTATTGTTAATACCATGCATATCACACATCACAAATTCGCAACCTCTGTGCTTGTCCATGACAATGGCTTACCGGGGAACAAGGCTTGCCTGGCTTAGGCCTTAGGGTGGTTGTGCTCGCCACTGTACACAATTTCAGCAATTTGGTCATCCAACCTTCCTCTTCACAGGGCAAGCAGGGGTGAGCACACTTGTAGTAGCTCCGTGGGAACTCCCTATATTTCACTTTCTTTGCCCATATTTCCTCCAGTTGTACCCATCAAGAGACAAACGACCGCCCACACCATTCCTCCTGACAGTTTGGCATGCTGTTACGTGGTCACAAAAATGTTCTGTAAATATTTCCTCCTCAGATATGGTATCTGACCCAGCATCCTGTAAGTTAAGTTTACCATATTGTTGTTAATCGAATATATGACAGACAAATACTTGAATTTGGAAGGCTCCACTTAGCAGAAAATTGTCATTATCAAAATACATGAAGCTTCTTTCCAAAGCAAAACCAGCGGGAGACTTACCATGGTTGCTACTATCTGTTTGGAATATCACCTGGTAGCGATGCCAACCAAGTGGCTTTTTGGCCTGATTAAATCCATCGTTTCCTGGATGATCATTGTTGGGGAACAAGTGGCATTGAAGTCTTGCAGAACCTTTGGGAAGGACCTTAAGCTGAGAAAGGCCTGGAGCCACAGGCTTCACTGCTTCAGAACAACAACCTCCTCACGAGGTTGCATCTTCGCTGACCTGAAAACAGGGGACAGTTTATGAATTTGTGATCAAAGCAGCAAATCATTTGCTTGTTTGTAGGGACGGAGAGAGAACTAACATCTAATGCAAAGGAGAACTATATGCAACTTAAGAGAGTAGTACACTAATACTTCAGATACAAAATTAAGAGAGAAGTAACCCAAGGAAGGGTATTCACATGGCGATGAACTGAGCAAGAGAGTAATGGAAAGGGGTTCGTATAGGTGTCACCTTAGTCCACTACCAGTTGCATAGACTGATGGAAGGAATGCAAGGGCAACAAGTAAGGGAGTTTTTTTTTGAGGGAGGTAGTGCACAGGCATGTAAGACTGTTAGGTATGGGCACAAAGCACGGGAGTAGAAATATATCGATCTGCCTTCCTATGATGGATCCCATCCTCCTGCTGCCTATCCTTGTTTGAGACAATATTTAGATGACCAAAGCATGCATTGGAAAACCAAATTTTTTTCGCATTGGAACACATTGACTATATTTGGACGTTAATAAAAAAAAACTATTAATAAACAAAAGCAACTTTACTTGATTGAGGACAGCGAAAACCCAAGCTGAATTTTTTTTTTTTTTTTTCAATTTCTATACAGAGTGAACTAAAGTTCATAGGCAGAAAGCAGCACAAACACAGCTGACACCCCTTGCATCAATACACTAAGATAGACAAATCACACGTAAACAGATCCCGATGCGATGGTAATGGTAATGCATCTTTTTAAACATAAATCCCATGTGGCATAAGACAACTGACCAAAATCAAGGACTAATGGAGCATATCAATATTCATTGATTCTAGTGTTTTGAGAATTATTGTCAACATTCTCTGAATGTTTTTATCTTTCTATCAAACTTCACATCCTTGATACGCACATAATGCATAAAGGACCATGCAGTTTTACAGGAGAATAAAAAACTGGGAAATACCCCCCAAAGCTTTCTCCCTTTTTCTGTATAATTGGAAACTTAATAAAGGAATAAAAGATGATTCTAGCTTCTGCTATATGATGATGATCAAGAGAGAGATAAACCTAATTTTTCAGATAACCTTCGAGAGCATCTAAAAGCATGGGACCACTTTCAGCACTCCTGCTCCCTTCAGCTCCACTTTTTGTTAGAAAACTCCATCAGTTGATTCTTCCAGAAGTCCTTGGCCTAGTTTACAAATGAAACATAGAAACATTAGTTGATGCTGATTTCTGCAATGCACAAACAAAATGTCAGGAACAGTCACCAACTGCCAGGTTACACAACAGGTAAACTTTCCTCTTCAATATCTACATACAAGTGCTTTTAATAATCTTCCTGCAAGCAACAGAAAGTGTACATTCCATGCTATGTGCAGCTTGCAAAACACATGGCTAAACTTAGTACTGAAGATGATTCCGGCTAGCACAGCAACCTTAAGATTTTGAGATATCCATGATGGGACTTTAAACAACATAAACATTGACAGCAAAATACATTCTGGAAGAAGCACTAAAATCTAAAGATTCACACATGTCATCAATCAGGAAAGATGTATATCTTTCAGGTTTAGTCCTAAATTTCTTGCTAACAAATATATGTAACAAATGTCACAATTTCCAGCAGCAAAAAAGATTATCCAGAAAAAAATGTCAACCTCTATCCTTCTGGTGGAGATCAGTATATGAGAAAATGAAGGTGAGCGTGTAGCAGCATTGGAAACAAGCTTTTTGTTTATCTTTTCTTGTGTTTTGACAGGGTATCAGAGACAAGCTTTGGCTTCTGAGAAACAGACCGAGCCAAAACATTCAAAGGGCCAACATGAAGATAAAGCATGCAGTTGCATAGCTCGGTCATTGCAGGTACCAAGTAAAAAGCAGTATTCCCACAATTGTCTTTCTCTACCACTCAATCAGCCAACTCAGTGGCTTGAAGCATGCTTGCTCTTAGCTGGGACTAGTCACGCAGCCAGAAACATCATGACAAAAGCTAGTGAAAGTATGTGGATTTGATGGATCCAAATCAGGGGATATACAGATCTGCTTTCTGCAGTGGAAGCCTGTTTCAGTTCAACAAAAAAACACTGGTTTGTACCATCTATATCACGCAGCACTTTGCAGTTCAAATGTGGCTATTAGATCAAAAAGAAAAAAAAAAAAAAAACTACAGTATGTGTGAAAAAGGGTACCATAGTGTTCATTATAGTAAAATATTAAAACACATTTGATAATAAACCGTGCCAAAAGAAAGGCAAAAGATTAGTGGTGTTAAGAGCTGCTGAGATAAGGAAAGCTTAAACTAGAATTGAACATAATACATCTCAACTAGAACAGGTTCGGGATTTCCTAGTTGAACAGCAGGTGTTTCTAGGATGATATATTCTAGAACCTTGCATGTTTTACAATATAAAATATGCACATTCAATGAAATATTTGAGTAAGAAACATGTAAGCACAGTTAACATAGCTCTCAAGTTCTAAAATTCCAGTGAATATAAGTTTCAGGAAACAACACTTGAACTGCTCAACCAACCATTTCACCCTTTATCAACCAACTAATTCTCAATTGTCATCCAAATACATCTGCACTGGACTAAGATCCGAACTCCAAAGACATAGAACTTGAGGACGAATCCATTCATACTCAACAAACTTGCAAACTTGTTATAAAAGCGGTGAGATCGCAGCATTTTGATCACTGTCAGTAAATTTGCTACTAGGTTTTGCCAAAACTTTTTTCTACATGGACAGATGTATTTTCCTAAGACGACTTGACTACTTACACAAAGGAAGTGTGTATGCTCTCCCAGTTCTTCCTCTTCCCAAACAAGACGACTCTTGATATCAACAGGGGCTACCAGAGTTGAGAAATCACTAGCAGAGACTAAGCTGCTACTGCCTATGATTCTGATGACCCTACCCTACCCTTGAGATGCGGAATTGGCCTTGGCCTTCTCTTGGATGAGGGTGTTGATTAGTTGCAGCAGGTCGGTCCTCATGGCCTTGACGCTGCTGGCGTCCACCCCTCCTCACCGCCTCGAACCAATCCCTCCCCGTCCCCGGCGGTCCTGGGAGTCGTTCCACCAGGCGCAGATGGCCCTGGCGATGGCCATGACGTAGACGCCGCAGTCGTAGCCGTTGGTCTGCCTGGGCGTGCCCCTGACGAGCGGAACAGTGCCCGAACCACATCGCAGCAGGGGGCGGAGCGTGTCGGCGAGGCGGGCGGCGATGGGGAGGTTGGGCGCGCCGCGGAGGCTGTCGTGGTGGACGAAGCGGGGCGCGGAGGGGCTGGTGGCGCCGTCGAGGACGAGGAGCGTCCAGTGGGAGCCGCCCTCGGCGACGGAGGCGTCGGGGTTGTCGTTGACGGGGAGCAGGACGAGGCGGCGGGAGGCGAGGCGGAGTGGTTCGGCGACGGCGGCGACGGAGTCTGGGTCCGGGAGGTTGGAGAGGAGGTAGGGGATGGAGGGCGGGAGCAGGAGGAGGTCGTCGTCGCCCTGGAGGCTGGCGGAGAGGTGCGCCAAGTAGAAGGCGATGATGCGGTCGTTGATGAAGCGCAGCCCGCGGAGGACGGCGAGGTCGGGCGGATAAGCACCACGTCGCCGTGGCTGAGCACCCACTCACCACCCTCTGGAGCCGCGGCCGGAGGCGGTGGCAGAGGCGGAGGCGGAGGCGGAGCCCACGGCCGCCGCGGCGCCTCTCAATTGAAAAAACGGGATTTTTTTTTTTTTTTTTTTGATCAACCGTACTTGTATTAGAAAGTTAAGGAGACCATACAAAGACCTGTACAAATACAAGTACGTTATGGAAGGATACGGAGGACAACTGTCCTAACCTATTTGCACAAAAGGACCTCTACGAACAAGGAAATTACAACTAGGTCCCCAAGCCCGCTTTGTTTATTTAACCGCCGAAGAACTGGAACCATCGGCACACGCCGGATCCAAGAGGCCTACCTCCCCAAGGCACCTCAACCCGACGATCAGGAAACTCCAACACTAATCGTTGAAGACCGGCAGACACTCGCTGTCCCACATATGAGATCGCGGCCGTCGGCGGGACCCCCATCGGCCGGCCGCGCCGCCCCTGCCTCCTCGACCTTGGATCCGAACTCTCCCCGCCGACGACGACAACCGGCCGCCGGCCGAAAGCCTCCGAGCCAACCAACTCCAATGGGCCAAGAAAACCCACAGCCTTCCTCCCCGTAACCCCAAACAAAAGGGGCCAACACATCGCCTCCGAGACAACGAGGCAAGGCCAACTGACCTTTGAAAAAGGACCACACAAGCAAGCCCTCCTCCATGGGCTCGCTTCGCCGCCAAGGCCCCGGAGTGGAGCATCGATGAGGCGGGAAGAACCTACAAGGGGTTTATTCCTCAAACGCCGCGCCCCGTCGACGCCCCTGTAAACCCAACCCCAGACACACGTGGCCCAACCAACGACCTACGCCAAACCCTTCACTAAATTTCCTGCTAAGAGAACAATACCGCTTCTCTCACCTCGTGATGCCTCACGGCACTCCGGGAGGTGGAAGAGACTACGGTCACGGCGGACGTAGCGCCTTTTCGCTTCTTTCTTTCTCAACTATAGCAAAGTAGGAGTTCAGAAAAGAGAAAAGCACAACCGCTTGTTGCCTAATTGAAAAAGACGGATTAATTATGCAGGAGGTGTCCCAGCTTCCTTCTAGTCTAATCTTAATCAAAATCGAAACGGATTGTAGCCTACAAAGATTTTGTTAGCCTCTTTCTTTGTTAGTCTCGTAACGTACGATCAATGCTCATTACTCCCGTCCTAAAAGACTCCAAGTTTTCGCGTGCGGTAGCTTAACTCCATTTATAATAAAATACGTTGCAACGTTTGTATATCCAAATAAAATTATTAAAAATTAGATTCAAAGATTCAATTTAATGTAGGAGGAGTCGCTATGAAGGCCTGGGAGAGCATTGGCATGGTCGTCGCGGGTAGCAAATCGAGATTCCGGCGCGCCGCGAGGGACGTGCGAGGAGGAATAAGTTCTCGAATTCTCCGAATAGAAAATGGTTGTTTGAATAAAAAAAAGCCTCACATGGAGGGGAGAGGTGCAGGCGCGGGAGGCGCCGCCCGGGCATCGTTGGGATTTATGGAGCTCTAGTGCTTGTCGGCTGCTGGGCAGGAGGCAGGCCAGCCCAGGATAGGATGTTGGCAAGCATGTCGTCCGGCAGCTGCTGCTGTGATGATTTTCATATACATCTCCATGGATCTTTCTGATCGGTCCGAGGTACTAGCAATGGATCGGATGGGTTAATTAGCGCAGATGTCGTCGGTGCAATACTTATGGATATGATGATCGATCGTTTAGTTATTGTACCTCTCTCTCGCTCGTGATCGTGATCGATCTGCATGCGTTTTCTTTTTTCTTCAGATCTGCCCCAGTAAATAATTAGCTTAATTTATTTATATATCTTTATTTATGGATCCTTTCAATAAGGCATGTCATGTCATCTATATATACCTAACTGAACTGACCAAACCAACGCACACCGACGACAACACGCATTAAACAAAGAAACCAACATCTCTCGTAAAACCCGCCGCGAAAAAACTACTGCGCGAGGAGTCGTTTGGGGCTCATTAAAAAACAAAGACATGTGGGAGCGCATATAATGATACATGGTCTAGAAAATGTTTTATCCAAACTCGATTTCATATGGTAGACACAAAATAACAAATTCAAGTCGAAAGTCATTCAGATTTGATTTTGGTTAGGAAATTTATTATTTTTGGTATCTCACAAATCTGCTAGCCAACAAAGATATTTATAGCTCACGTATCATTATATTAGTCTATATGCGCTGATTTGTTGCATTTAGACGACATTGGCTATCTATCCTTGGCCACCTCTCTTGTCCATGCATGCTCTCTGTCGATGGCCGGCCCGCCCACACGTGTCCTACGCCTCCACTTATTTCGCTTTCCCCTCTAGTATACAAAAATCTGTAGACGTTAAGGTTGTTAATTATTTTTAAGCTTAATATTGCTGTGGAGTACTGTACGCAAGTGAACTGCCAATTGGGTGATGAAGGACCACTTAGTTCTCAGTTCTTGAATACTTCTCATTCTGCACAAAACTCATTTGGTTCAGTATCTAATGAGCAAAAAGTAAAGAACAAAAAATACACATTTTTCTCACTTTTTTGCAAGGAAATCCGCATTCTTGCGCTTTATAATAATGTGCACATTATACGCTCACACATTGCTTACCCATCTATCTAGTTACCTCTTTGCATTATTCTTTGGTGTAGATATAGCTGCCATTTACCAGTGGGTATGCTCATTCTTGGCACCCCTCATTGGGGAAATGCGCCGTGTTACTAGAAATCTTGTTCTTTTTGTCATGTTTTGTAACTATTGCACCTACTACGACTCAGCGTTGTTTTCAAGCCGACTCTTAAATGGAGCGATGGCAACGATGTTCCTCTAGTTTTTTTTAGAATAACATCTATGTTAGTTGGATATATCTTTAGTGACTATCTAGAGTTTTTTTTTTATCACTTTTGAAAAAGAGAGAAAAAAAATATGATGTCAAAGATCTGTATACTACCTCCATGTTGCTTTGTAAAAATAGAGAAGTAGTTTTTTGGGTTAGCGACGCGATGCACACTACCCAAAGTATAACTTTTTGACTTCATATTTTCCACTAAAAATACTCATTACAAAATTTTTAAAAGTATTTTTGAAACAAATCTATTCACTACATTAAACTTAATAGTGAGTTATTCATTGTTTATGTTCTAATGTTTGACTGAAAAAGCTGTGTCAAAGAAAGCGATTTCTATTTTACGGAGGGTATAATGATAAACCGGGTTGGACTCAAAATGTGACTGTTTGAGACAATAATAACTTGACAACGAAGTGTCAATTGTTACAGGTACTAATAAAGTACAAAGACATATCTAGTTTAATTTGCTCCAAAATAAACAACAATAATGCGTAAAAACTGAACCCTGCCTTTGATATTAGCACCATGCTTTATTCTTTTCAGAGAACTCCGATCCAGCATGATGTGTATGGGAATGCGTAGTATTCCATTTACGAGCCATATTTATGGTCCCTAATCTTGAACCTTTTGAGTTGGTCAAATGATAACATATTACCCCTATTTGAGTATGAAAAGGAAGATAAATCTCTTTGTAAAGGATAGAAACCAAGGAAATCTACTATTAATTCCATCTCGTTGTCATTGGTCTCGGTTTTCGAGAACAATAACACCATATCAAAGTCCCATTCAGCAAACTCCTGCTCTTCCTCCCCTCTCGTGCAGTAGGTTGTGCTTCCTTCTCCTCATAGTTAATGAAGGGCGAAATTCAGCGCTGCTTCTTGAAGGCTGACGTTACACTTGAGCAACCACTGACTCTGATCAGAAAATTCACTGAGCAACCAAACTTGAAATTGGGGGCATCAAATCAAACACCGCATAGTATACCCCTCTCTCTGATTTTTCCCAAGAAAGAGGAAGCACCACCAATAGTTTTAGTTTTTAATCCCTGTTACTGGTGGTGGTTTTAATCATTTGGTACTCGTCATCCGATAAGGATAGTCTGAAAATTAATTGATTAATTAACAATGAGATAGATCATCATATATTATTGAAAAATTAAATTAATTAAAAGCATGCATGCATGCATGCATGCATGGATTAACTGGGAGCAGGATAATTAACATGTATATTATAGTATACCTCATGACCGAATCATTTGGACAATGCACGTAAAGGGATCTTTCGGAAATAGACGGTGTTAGAAAAATTAGGTAATTTCTCATGTCATTTTAATTCTAGAAATTAACATTATGATGATGACATATAAAAAGATTCTTGATAATTGAAAGCATGATATCAAATACATCCATAACTATATAGAACATGATATCGAAATAACATGTGAAGCATATGAATATTAAAGCCATGAACGCATAAATCATGTAACATAACAGATAAAGCATGACATATAATTCACGAAGATAACTAACACTGAATTCCATATGAAGCGACTGAGATATATCTACTCGGAACATGAGCGAGTAGCATATGAAAACAATCAACAGGACTGCAGACAACAAGCATACACGGGATATATCTTAAAAACTGAAACTAACACGAGGATATATCACTAGCGATCCGACGTAGCATATGAAACAAACTCATAACAAAGATATGAAACAAAGTGAAAACACTACTACAACAAGCATGACGGACGACTGAAAAACAAAGAGAAGATGAACAGCTTCATACCTCCTCGCGTAGGAACTTCGATCCCGATCCTCGAACCTTGTCCAACTTTCCTTCGTCATGATGAAGACGATCTCTCCACCAGAAGAAGACTTGAGGAAGATGTTGACTGGCGCTTGAGGAAGACGATCTAACGGCGGCCGCGATCCTCCCGTGAAGAAGGCGATCGCGGTGATGATCGGGCAGTGTAGACGCTCCCCAAAAACCCTAATTGTCGATCACCTGTGCAAGGTCTCGAACGGCAAGGGCTTCGAGAGCACTCGCCCTTCTCGCTTCGCGGCGCTGTAGAGTTACGAGATGGGGAATACCTCGAGTTCAGCGAATGTGGTCCTGACAGTCAAGTTCGAAGGAGGACGTCTCCCTTTTATCCTTGTGGTGGCGCCTGAGAGGAGGTGAAGGGCAAGAGACTCGC